>JBAMBO010001343.1:0-394821 GCA_037044535.1 Lordiphosa magnipectinata
TGTCGGAACCGGCCGGATCGGATGACTATAGCATATAGCTGCCATAGGAACGATCGGTCGAAAAACAAGTTTTTGTGAGAAAAACTTTTTTGTTTTCAATGCAAACGCTCCCAGTCCTCGTATTTATTAGTTTTCTATGCTTTTACACAATTCCACCAAGTTTGATTAAAATCGGACAACTATATAGTATAGCTGCCATACAAAAGATAGTTCTGGAAAAAAGTCTTAGTAGGAAAAACTTTTTTGTTTTTAATGCTACGCCACTCAAACTTGTTCTGCTATAACACAATTCTGCCAAGATCCAAATCGGATGACTATTGCATATAGCTGCCATAGGAACGATCGGTCGAAAAAGTAGTTCGAGTGAGAAAAACTTTTTTGTTTTCAATGGTAGCGTCTTTATACCTTCCAGTTGTGAATATTATCACTTTCCACACAATTTCTGACAGTTTGGTTAAAATCGGATAAATATAGCGTATAGCTGCCATATAACGAACTGGCAAGCAAATAAATATATAATATATATAATATATAAACTTTGGTCGAGCCGAAGTTAGCTTTTCTCTATTTTTATACTCTGCACAGTGGTTTTTTTTTTTTACCTTTTTTTTGGCATAAACCCCAAAAATTTTTTTTTTCAGATTTCAAATATTAACTGGTTTTTAATATTTACATACTCCTATTAGATAAAAAACAAAACATATTCAAACTTTGTGGCAACACTGTTTTGTTGACGGGCTGTTAAAGTCAGCTGTTTGTGTGCCACGTGTTTTTTGTGAAACTGGCAGCAAATATTTTCCAACTTTTAGTGCGTCTGCATAAAAAGTTAGAAGCAAAATAAAAATTGTAAAAATGCAAATTTTTAGTCCAGATATTTAAGAATATAAGTTGATAACGCGTTTGTCATTTTTGTTTTCGGTTGCCCAATTGTGCCACGTGTTGTTAATGTGTAACCAGTGTAGCTGTGTTTTATGGAATAATAGTTAAGCATGGCACATCGCTGCACATGGTTTTAAATGCAAAGTTGTTAACGAAAGTTTGCAGATTTATGAGTAACTAACACTTCGTGCTACAACGTGCGACTTTCCGAGAAAATCGGCTTTATTGCAGCTAAATTCGTGCTAAAGTTGAATAGATTACATGAGAAAGAGATAAAAAAAACACAAAAAAGTTTTGTAAGTCGTATTTAGAGCTAAAAATAAAAGTACAAACCGAATTTCAGCTCAATAGCGTAAAATACCACAAAGTTGGAGCAAATCGGACAGATCGGTTATATGGCAACTATATGAAATATTGTACCGAATTGAACAAAGTTCAATAAGTCGCTTAAGGAGCTTAAAATACATACATTCAGTTCAATAGCGTAAAAACCAACAAAGTTAGCTCAAATCGGCCATATCGGCTATATGGGAGCTATATGAAGTAAAGGTCCAAGTCGAACCCGATTTTGTAAGTCGTATTAGAAGCTAAAAATACGAGTACAAACCAAATTTCAGTTCAGTAGCATAAGAAACAACAAGGTTGGAGCAAATCTGCCAGATCGGTTATATGGCAGCTATATAAAATATTGGTCTAAATTAAGTGAATCTTTGCAAGTCGTCTTTGGGGTCCAATATATGCGTACAAACTAAAATTGGGGTCAATATCTCAACAACTAGAGTTTATGCCAAAAAAAAGGCAAAAAAAAAAAACCAGTGTGCTCTGTACCAAAGGTACACAGAGCATATTAAGTTTGTGCAAAAGTATGTAACAGGGCGAAGGAATCATCTTCGACCCTATAAAGTATATATAGTCTAGATCAGCATTAACAGCCGAGTCGATATAGCCATGTTCGTCTGTCTGTTTGAACGCACAGATCTCAAAGATGGTAAGAGATAGAGGTTTGACATGTATGGGACATGGGGGACATATATTTCTTATACTTGCAGGCAGATCAACTTTATTTTCCATTTTTGCCACGCCCCCTCCCGCCCCCGCAATTTGGAAAAAACGTCATATCTTCCACAGTTTTGATGATAGATTGTTCGTATCTTCTAGAGATATCTAGTAATCAAAATTATTTATCGATTGCGGAATAATAAAGATCGGATGAACGATACACAAGTTATGAGCAAAAAAGTTAACCGGCACATTCTAGAGGTCATCTGCTGGATGATCTAAATGACCTCATTCTTTCTGTGTATTTCCTCATATTCAAGATGATCAAGTCACTGTCATGGATGATCTAGCTACTGTCACGACATATTGCTATTTTCCACTAAAAGGCTAGATTTTCTATCGATATGATATCGAACTGCCCAAGAGTAACAGCTGCTCTGTCAATGGCGTTACCAAGGACGGAGAGGGTTTTAGCACAGTGGGTGTGAGTTTAGCACAGTGGCAGAACTTAAAGGACCCCTTTTATTGGAAAACCATGAGCATGAGTTGTAAATGGCCAGGGCAAGCGGCAATTGTTCCATTCTTTGTTTAAAAATGTTAAATATTTCTTATGAATGAATCCCACAAACTACCTTTATCGTGCTGGGACTATCAGGAGGGCATGCTGCTTGACATGTGGATGGCGTACTTTGATTTACAATTGCAGACATAGCAATTCAATCAGCTGCTGAACCACGTTCGTCAGTGGAACAAGGAAAGTCCACTTTTCGAGAATGTTCGCCAGTGGAACAAGGGAATAAGTTTAATATAAACAAAGATATTTAGAATCAAACTTTGAAAATTAAGGTGTATCTTTACTTTCTTGATTCAATGTATATTCCAGTGGTGGGCAAGCCCTTGCTCCCATTGCTCCGAGTTTTTTTTATTCGGCAGTCAGTCTCATAATAAACCCATCGCTACTTTCCATAGCTTCATTCGGATACAATTTGATGTTCGGAAATGCAATTAAAAAATATAATTTTTATTTTTAACTAAACTGAAATTGATTGATTTTCCCATCGACTTTGTTCAAACTTTTCCCTTGATCTTTGCCGCTTGTGCACAATTTGTTGACAAAGACCAACTAATCAGTTTGCTGCTGCTGTTTTAATTTTTGTTTTTACTAACCACAAAATCCAAATTCACGTGCAAGTGGGGATTTACGCTGAAGTACACAAAGTAACAAAACAACAAAAAAACACCTCAAACATTTCTAATAGACGCACATACATACAAATGTGAGAGTACGTTGCACTTGTTGTTTACCTGTTGAACGGCAGCGCCGCCCGAAACAGCCAACGAGAGTAGCTGACTGGCCGGCTGGCTGGCGGCATGGCCAAAGGAAAAATGTTCACAAGCGCCGCTTAATTACCCTATATAGCGTCTTAAGTTGCGCTATTAATTGCGGGCAGTGCTTATTAATATTTTGCTTTTGGCTTGTACCGATTTCTTTGCGGCCGGCAAATGCCGACAAAGGCGGCCAGCACCACCTGCTCTCCCCCTGAAAATCGTAGGGGGCTGTGTCTGGCTGGCAGCCAACTACTTGTCGCGACGATTATATTGTCAGTTTTTATTAATTGCTAGCGAATACATAGTCAAAGTAAAAAGCCAAGCGCTGGCGCTAAGCGTATTTATTAAAAAATTAAGCATACGCCCCGTTGTGACGTGAATTGATTTGATTTGTGAGAGTCGAATGCAATTTGCTTTTCTTTTTGTGTTTTTGTTGTTTTTGTTTTTTTTTATCAATAACGACCTTGTCAAATCAAAGAGACCGTGGCACTTGTGCTTACTCTCACGGCTTATCGCAATACGCTTAAGTAAACAGCGGGTCGGCCGAGGCATAAATAAACTTCCGTTGTCGTTGCCGGTTTTTTTTTTCTGTTGTTTGATTTGCTTGCGTCGGCGTTGGCGTCTCCGTTTCGGTCTCTGTGTTGTTTGCCGGTTTGCGCGCGTAACCAGAAACGTTATGAAAGAGAGCGCGCGCGCGCGCGCTGTGGCATACAAAACAATCACAATCACAAAACGATCTGATGAATGCAGTCGCTGTGCAAATAAACAAACAACTAGAAGAGAAGCCGCTTTAGATGATATACACAAATTTTAGTGGCTAGAAATATATTATATGTATGAATATATTTCTTAAAACATTTTAACACAAAAGAGTTGTCGGTTTTTTTCTACACATATAACTCTCTTAACGCCTGACTGACTGACTGACATAGGCGCCCACAGCCCAAACTGCTATACCTAAAGAGCTAAGATCTTACATAGACCTTCGGCAGGCACTCTGAAAAACAAAAAGTGGGTGAAATGCCCGGAATAGAATTTCATTCGGTGGACTTTAATACCGTTTTGTAAGCAACGTACACTGATAAAAATCTCAATCTAAAACCAAGATTATAATCTTGAAACGAGACGAAACGGTGTCAGAATTCAACAGAGACGAAATAATCTTCACTCAATATTGTATTCTCAATTTAAATCTTAATCCAACAATATTGAATTAAGATCGTTTATAGTCAACTTTAAGATGAAATAATCTCATTTTTTAATATGAAAAAAAAAGACAAAAATAAATTAAGCATGTTTTATTTTTAGGTGATGCGTGTGGGAAAGGCTGGTGTGATTGGTTGGTTTTTTTTAGTTAGTTGTTTTAGTTATTACCATTTTCTTCTTTCTGAAAAACTTATATAAATTGTAAATTACACAGTGCGAAATAACCTGGGTAATGACATAGTGTACGTTGTAGACAGTGATTGGAAAGGTACTGGATTTTCTTACCTAGGTAAGGTACAAGGTAAACGTTTAAAAATATACCTAGGTAAGGTAAAAGATATCCGGAATTTCCAGTACCTAGGTAAAAGTAAAGGTACATAAAAGGTACTTTTAAATTTAAAAGCATAGTTCATCCATTTTGATTAGTAATGACTATTAAAAACATAAGAAATCATAAGTTGGACGCATTATTTGTAACTGTTATACATTATTGGCTAACTCTAAGTCTACACTCTACAGTAGCAAAAACCTCATGTATGTGGGAAAACGCTTATATGCGAGCACGAGAGAATGACGATGTATGTATGTATCGACAATTTCGTCCAAAAAAAATTCGATCATCTGTACATAAATATGTGTGTTTGTTTGTAAGTATTCAACTTCTTGTGCACATATGTATATAGTATTGTGTAGCTACTCAACTTCAAATGCTTGTGTACATTTCCAGTACATTTTTTAATCAAACTTAATAGTTTTGTTTACACAAAGTTGACATTTGCCATTCTGGTTGAAAAATGCTCCATACAAGACCAGCGGTAAATCTTTATTTCCTTCATTATTTAGTGACTCATCAGTCCTTGTTAACAATAATAAAGTTTAAATTTTACGAGAAAATGTTGATAAAATTTCTGCACAAATTTCACAATGCAACGTTGTAAAATATTTCTTGGAAATGAATGCAAGAGCCCCAAATTAATTGTGATCAGAAAATCAATACAACAATTAGTATCAACATATACGAAAAGTACCTAGTACCCTACCTATTGACAAGGTAAATGAAAATTAAGACCTGGGTAAGGTAAAAGGTACGCGAGGTAAGGTAAAAGATACACAAAATTTGTATCTAGGTATGTACCTAGGTATTTGTATCTAGGTACTTCCAAACACTGGTTGTAGAGCAGGTCGCGTATAGCAATTCCTCATACTTTGTTTTCCTCGGGGACCCCCAAAATCTGAAGTTATGGCCCAAAAACCGCTAATTGCTCATTTTGCTTACTTAACTTGAAATAACTCGCGAATGGACCATCTGATTTTATGTAACTTTGCTAATTCTGATGCGAATACCCTGTACCAATGAACCTATATTGGCGGAACTCAGATATGATAAGTGCCAAAGCGACTTAATTTTGATGGAGAATTCATTTAATGTTCAAAATCAAGTTTAATTTAAAATGTTTCCACTTCTGCCATATATAACAATTTATGGGACACATTAGCGACATGTTCTCCAAAGATGTAGTACACGGCAATACCTACATATTTATATATTTAGTCTCCTTGTACCTATATGTGCAGAAATTTCCAGTTTTTTATGGAGTAGAACCAAGCCGCAAGTTTCAAATCTTCTATGATGCAATTCCGCAAGTCTACTTTAACTCCTTCTACTAATGGACAATACAAAAATAAATAGATGCGCTTAAGAATATATGGAAATTCCAGGTTTTTTTTTATGCTTTTATTGGTGGACTAAGTGGCTTGTAGCTTGGCTGCATTGGCCAAGGAATGGTCCAGCCCGACTATAATATAATATTTTCATCCAGGCCCTATAGAGCAATAGCACTCGAACAGGAATAATCTTAGTCCAAAATTGTCAAACAAATATGTAAACATTAATGTGATTATATGAAAAACTATATTTAAATTTCTAAATTTATAATTAACTTTAAGGAAAAATGGCATAGTATAAAATAGTTAAGCCAGTGGTGGGCCTGCATTTCTCAGCCATCGCGTTAAATCTCTAAAGCCATTGAATATAATATTAAAGAATCTTCTCGTCGCTATCAGAATTAGCAAAGTTACATAAAATCAGATAATTCATTCGCGAGTTTTTTCAAGTTAAGTAAGCAAACTGAGCAATTAACGGTTTTTGGGCCATAACTTCAGATTTTGGGGGTACCCGAGAAAAACCAAGTATGAGGAAGTGCTATACGCGACCAGCACTGTGTTATTAATCCGTCGATACTGGGACTTGAGCTCTATACCTTCTGCGCACTGAAACACTGACACCACCGCGTTACCATCGAGCGTCAACTGATATGAAAAGTAACTTTTTTCTACACTTCTGAAAAAGGTCTCTGCCTCTACAATGATGAATTAAGGATAAATTGGAAACTTTGAAGTCATCTAAACTTAAAATATCAGATTTTGTTATTTTCGTTAAATTCATATTTGTTATTAATTTTACAACAAATATTAGCTTTGGGAAATTGAGATTGAGAGAAGCTTGGCCCTCCTTTGGAGGTGCTGTTTGAGCCAATTTTACATTAACATTTATTAGCTTTGGGAATGCCGAGACCTATTTTTTTCCATTTCGCAGTTTTGAGGTCCGTCCTAATGTACATTAATGATATCGGTGACCAACTTAATGGTGGTTCTTCTTGCGGGATTATCATCGACGCTTTAGAAAATGTGGTCAAAAATAGGGACTGATGATTAACACAAAAAAGTGCAAAGTGATGGTAGTCCGGAATGAAAGAGGAAGAATGCCAAAATATGAAAGTTGGGCAATCGGCAACATTCAACTGGAATCGGTAAAAATGTACAAATATGAAAAAACCACTCCTTTAGAAGTCACATTGAAGTTAAACTTGAAGAGTCCAAAAGAGCCTTAAATAGCACTTGGAGAGCTCTCATGGAAATGAAAAATGTGGGCTCCCCTTATTAATATAAAATGCTATCAAACAGATTTTCAAAATTTGTACAAAATCGGATGACTATATCAGCTCGATCAGAAAGAACAACCTTTTTTGTTTTCAATTTTCTCGTTTTTAAATTCTGCTTTTAAACAGATTCGCGAAAATTTGTGATTTTTATTGTTTGGATTGTCTGTTTATGACGCTTGCATTTTATAGTGAAATATTAAAAATGGCTTTATTGCTTGTCCAAGTATTCTTCATTAAGATAATGGCTCCGTTTTGATAGTTTTGTGTGGCGGTCGTGCTTCAGCGTTTGCCACAGCCTGTTCTCTAACTGGCAACATAAGCATTGCAAATCCCACAAACTCAAAAAAAGGGATGAGTAATATTTTACATACCATGTTATCGTACTACTTACAGCTTTGGTGATCCAATTCATGATGGTCAAGTTAAAACCAAGCTTCAACTTTATATACACAAAGCAATTCGAAAAAGTTATTATTTGAGACCAATCTAATTAAAAGTTTGATTTGGTCCTTTTGACACTACTATGTTTTCAGAAAATAAAATGAAGTTTGATTTTCCCAAGTTCCTAAGAACCAAACAATTTTGATATATGTATTTTGGATTTGTAATTTATTTGGCGACCTTTCTAATTCCGAAAAAGTTGCGTTTGTTCACAGCTGTAAACAACTTGTGCATTGTGCTTGTATTTTGGGAAATCTATGAACGGTTTATAAGCAAATTTGAACATTACAAAACTTTTGCGTATAATAAGTATGTATAGAAGGTATAAGTTGGCGCGGCACTATGTCGTTTTGAGCGGCATAAAGTCGCCGCTAATAAGTTTTACACTTCGAACGAGATTTTGTGCCTGAAAACGAGCGATTTAGACACCAAATTTGGTCTAAAAACCGGTTCGAAATCCGCAAAACTTAGGCGTATAATAATTATGTATAAGTTGGCGCGAAACTATGTCGTTTTGAGCGACATAAACTCGTCGCTAATAAGTTTTACACTTCGATCGAGATTTTGTGCCTGAAAACGAGCGATTTAGATACCAAATTTGGTCTAAAAACCGGTTTGAAATCCGCCAAACTTTTGCGTATAATAATTATGTATAAGTTGGCGCAAAACTATGTCGTTTTGAGCGACATAAAGTCGTCGCTAATAAGTTTTACACTTCGAACGAGATTTTGTGCCTGAAAACGAGCGATTTAGATACCAAATTTGGTCTAAAAACCGGTTTGAAATCCGCCAAACTTTTGCGTATAATAATTATGTCTAAGTTGGCGCGAAACTTTGTCGTTTTGAGCGACATAAAGTCGCCGCTAATAAGTTTTACATTTCGAACGCGATATTGCGCCTTAAAACGAGCGATTTAGGTACCAAATTTGGTAAAAAAAACCGGGTTGAAATCCTCAAAGCTTTTGCGTACAATAATTATGTATAAAATAGCGCGAAACTATGACGTTTTGAGCGACATAAAGTCGTCGCTTATAATTTTTTCATTCCGAACGGGATTTTGTGCCTAAAAACGAGCCATTTAGATACCAAATTTGGTCAAAAAACCGTTTTGCGTATAAAAATTATGTATAAGTTGGCGCGAAACTATGTCGTTTTGAGCGACATAAAGTCGTCGCTTATAATTTTTTTATTCCGAACGCGATATTGCGCCTTAAAACAACATTATCAGCCCAGTTCCCATTTCACTTTGGCAAAAGTTTTGCGATTTTTAACAAAATTGGTTCAAAAATCGGTTTCAAATCGCAATCTGTATAAAATATATTGAATTTTTTGAGCTGTGTGTTATAAAGAATTTCGGATGTTCATATGAAACACACCCCAATATAAATTTTTTTTAATATTCTCAAGTTTTTGTTTCAAAATCGTCAAAATCGGTTTCAAAATCAGCTGTATTAGGCTTATTAAAAGCGGCTTGATGAATAGTTTAATGCTGCATGTGAAGTAAACAAATTTCTTAATATAAAATTTCTCAAGTTTCCAGGAAAATAAATTTTTTTCTTGCTTGAATTGCCAGACAAATTCCTACTAAGCAGGCCTGTTTTCATTTACAAAAAAAATTAGTTACTAAACAGCTGTCAGTTGTGATTGAAATGGGCTGAAAAAGGGATCAGGTTTAGAATTCTATCTAAAAAATTAATTGTTTACAACTTTGTGTCTAAAATGACCTGAATTGCGGATGTCTGCTCTGGTTAGCAGTGAGAGTATTCAGAACTTTTGTGGCCTAGGCGCGGGGTTAATTGCAGTGCCAAAACCTGACCAGGCAGGCTGCTGCCTGTCCCACTCTTTCTGCCTGGTAGGCATTAAAATACACCTGTTTGCAGCAATTTAATACTTTTTATGGCATGGAAATAACGCGTTGGCTGTGGCAGTGGCTGCGGCTGTGGCTGTCTCTGTGGCTACTGCTTGCTGGCAGGTAATTCGGAAGCAGGCTCAAATGAAGCCGCAAGCAGCGGCAACAACAAAAGACGAGACCCAAAACGTGTAGCAGGCAACAGGCAGCAGGCAGGCAGCAGCGTTATTAGACCGGCCTGCTCTCCACTGAGCGCGTGTTTGTATGTGTGTCTGTGTGTCTGAGTGTGTGTGTATCTGTCTGCTGATCGCTTTTTATTCCGAGCGCGCTAAACCCGTGCCGTTTTGGTCTTTGTACTTTGCCGCCAAGCCCGTTCGCCTGTGTGTGTGTGTGTGTGCGTTTGCGGCATGTTGCAAAGCAGCTTGGCCAGTTTGGGCCAAGGCAGAGTCCGAGCGCGTCCGTCGCACTCATTGATCTTAACTTTGAAAACAGTAGCTACTATGAGGCTGGAGTCTTGGAGCGGCCTGCACTTTGTTGTTGTGGCTGATGAGGGTTTTTGTTTTTTGTTTTTTTTTTGTTTCGGTTAGCTACACTTAAAGTCTCATTCCCCGCTTATTTTATTGTCGGTGTTTTTTTTTTGTGGTTCAGTCAAATTTAATCTCATTTTTAGTGGCCTTTTGCAAAGGATTTTCAAATTGATTTTGCTACCGTATTTTCACTCACCTGCTTGTGTTTGGTGTAATATTTAATCCATTTATTTGTAGCTGCTGCTTCTGTTGGCATTTTTGTCATTTGTTCAGCTGTCATTTTGTTGAAATTTTGCTTTTTGTTTTCATTCAGCACAACATTTTGTTTAATCAATATTTTGTTTTCATGCTTTTCTTTTGTGGCTTAAAAAAATGTATTTTCTTTTGTTTTGAATTGCTGATTGATAGCACACAACACTTCGTTCGCTGTTTTCAGATTTCAAACATCAACCGCCACGACACACGCGCACACGTCGAATGCTCGGCATGGAATGAAATTTACCTTGCCCGAAACTCAAACTCGAAGTCCGAAGAGTTGTTGGCTGCGGCGGCGGCAGCGGCAAGCAGCGCAGTCAGCGCCCACTTTAGCTGTGGCTCTCTCTCACGTGTGTGCGCGCTCTCCCTCTCTCGTTTGTCTCTTTTTGTTTAGAATACGCAAAATAATAACAAAACTAATAATAAACTGCAGGGTAATGCAATTTGAAAGACGTCGGCGTCGCTGCCGTCGCTGGCCACTTGTTAATCTGCGCTCTGTAAACTGAGCTGAGCTGCTCTCCCTCACCCTCTCCACATAACGAAGTTCGTTGCCTAAGTCTTTTGTTTTTTTTTTGCCCTAATGCTAATTTAGTATAATTGCATCTCCACACATTTATACTCTCTCCCTCTCTCTCATAATTCGCCTTAGTCCCAGAAATTCGGTTTAATTTTTGTTTTTCGCATTTTGTGTTTTATGGCTTGGGACGGCATTTCTGGGAAACGATATGGCCATGGCCCTGGGAATTCACTGATACGTGGATTAAAAACATAAAATCTCAATAAAGTAGCCAGCCTGGGTTTTATCTAATTGTAAATCTAAAATTATAACCCCCCCCCACCCCAAAAACTCAGCTGGCAGACGAAATTCACCAGTGAAATCAGTTACACTGGGAGAAAAAAGGGGAGTAAGAACGAGAGCATAAGTTAAAGACTCCGATATATACGTTACTCAGTGTAAGAAATATTTAATAGCGTTCCTGTGTTCCCGAGGGAGAGGGAAGCCATTAAATATGCAAAATTTTTTTTAACTCGGCTATTTATTATCCGATCTTTATGAATATTTGAGGGATTTTAGATACCGTTGAACAGTCGCTTTAAATTCGCTTAACACTCAACATCTGATCTAGTAGTCGTGCATATTAGTATAACTTCCCAAGGCTGCAAAACGGTCCGCAACCGAACCCCTGAGAACCGGTTCGGTTCGGGTTTTTTGGGGTTCACGAACCGGACCATGAACCAAACGCTCTATATTTTGGACTCCTCGTATCTAAACCCGAACCGGACCACTTAATCAAATAATGAGGTTCGGTGTACCAATTTAATTAATTTATTCAACGATACAATTTCCAATATGTAGAATTTGAGTATTGCCGGCTCTAGGTCAAGTAAAACACACAAATATGTATGATGTTTTCCAATTTTTCGATTGCTCCTCGGCAACCATCTTAAGGGACACTACAAAAACAATTTACCAATTACAATTTAACATTGATTCAATCAAAACTAACAAGAGATTTTATACATACATTATTTTACACGTCTGCTCCGTTCGGCGTCTAGTTGGATACTGATCTATTATTTGTCAGTAAGTATCTGCATAGGTGAGCACAGTTTTCTGTGTCCGTCTTGTCTGTTGGTGTGTCAATTATATGTAGCATCTCTATAGTGAACCGTTTGCTGTAGTGGTTTTCTTGCTGTAGGATTGTTGTTGCTTAAAAATTCGGCGAGTATCCACTATCCATACAGTGTGGTTGTTTGATGTCTGAGTTTGTAGTCCGATCTATGTTGGGATATCCATGTTTTTAATTTTGATTTTGTTATACCAATGTACAATTTGTTGCAACTGTTATCTGCATTTCCATTGCATGGTATCTTGTAGATAACATTACTCCTATCGGCAATGGCTATTTTGGACTTCGTCTTATTGAAGAAGTTTCTCATTGTGCTATTGGGTTTGTGGGCTAGTTGTATGTCTTGTTTGTTGAAGCAGTCTGAATGGGCGAACCGTTCAGAAAGCTTAGGAACATATGTCAGAGACTTGTAAATTCTAGGTTGTTGTTTCCTTTTGGAAATTTGTTGACCATTTTTCCCAATCAGGGATTTGATCTTTCAAAATTTGTTTGATTTATGAAATGGTCTCCTTATGATATATTTCATCACTTATGTTTATCATCCGTTGTATACAACCCCTTGCTGTATTTATTACCATGTTTTTCGGGTGCTTGGAATGGTAATTGATGATTCTGCCTGATGCTGATGGCTTCTTGTACCACCTTAGCTTAAGTTGATTTCCCTGTCTGTTAATTGTGGAGTCTAAATATGGTAGTTTGCCATCCATCTCCAATTCCATGGTGAAATTTAGATTCCTGTGAAATGAGTTAAGTACGTCAAGTGTGTTCTGAATCTCTTCCTCTTTCGTGATGGCAAACAGATCAACTACATATTTTGTAAGAAATCTTGGTGGGAGTTGCTCCATCACAATGTCCGCTATAACCGGGGATGCTGGAGATCCCATTAGCATGCCTTTCAAATCTAAAATATCTATTTTCTACAATAAAGAATTCAAAGATTTCTGTAAATAGTGGTTTGGGAATTTTCGTATACTCTTGTATCTTAGTGCATTTTTGTCCACTAGTCTCCAACGCTTGTTCTACGGGTATGCTCGGGAATAAAGAGACTACATCAAATGAAATTAATTTCTCATCGTCGCATATATAGGAGTTGTTCGTTCGTTCTTTGAATTCAATCGAATTTTTGACGTTGTATGTTGAGTCCACCGTAAGGTTTTTCAAAATTTTGATTAGAAATCTCGGTAGATTTTACTAAAATCGATTGCATTTCTTACTAAGCGTGAATAATTTTTGATGTAAAGTGACAAGATAAAGAATGCTGATGATAGATTATACGGAAAGAAACTGTTTGACCGTATGATGAATATACTTGGCTTTGAACGGACAGCGCAATTGATTTAAAATCTTCAGCAAATTATTCTTCTACTATGAGTTCAGTACCAGTATTGGCTAAAGTATTCTAAGACCCGAGATTTCATATTTTGCTTACAAAAAACAGTTGTAGAGCAACTGACTCAACGTCTGATTGTAAAGAAGAGTAGCTTATGAAAGCAATAGGAAGCAGTTAAAAAATATCAAATATAAAAGTTGTGAATGATGTAATAGGAGTCTTTAGAAATTGTCAATGTTTTAAAATTTTGGAAAGGTCATAAAAACGAAAACTTAAAATATATTGTCTTTTTATAGAGCAACCTATACCAGCTGTTCCAGCAACACAGGTATCAGTTGAAGGAGCATTTTTAATACTTAAGCCCTCTATGCGAGTTTAACTTTACTTCGCGATACTTCACAACTGCGTAGAGGGCTTAGAGTTTGTTCTTTCTGATTTAAGAGCTTGCAAAGATGAACAGCTCCTGGAAGATTTAATGCTTAAACTAAGCAGTTCCTAAAAATTGTTAATGTCAGCTAATGGATTTGATAATTACAATAACTTAAGTATTGAATATTTTGATTAAGTATATGAATAGAGAGATATATCAATTTTATTATCAACATAGAATTAATAAATCGAAAGTCAAACTATTCATTTTGGTTCAAGCGAATCAAGGTTCGAACGAAAACCTTGGGTTCAAACATATGACACCCCCGTTTGAAATAATGATTAATCTATCATATTGTTCTTGACACTAAAAGACTGTTTATGCGCACGTAAAGTGTTGGTGTCCCCCATTGGAGCCACCACCAGTTGGACTCTGAAAAACACCGAATTTTACCACCAAAAAGCTAAACAACAGTAACGCTCAACACATAACAAAAATTGATACCACCTTCAAACTATAGCATAATTTCAGGCTGTACTCTCACAAGAGGAATTCTTGGTTGGTTTTCACAAAAGTTGAATTCTCAAGCCTTTATTCGGCTCATTGAGATTACAAATAAAGCTAATTACACTAGTTTACAAAAAAATAAAATTAAATGACCCATTTCTACTGAAACTATTATTAAGTGAAGTTTGGATTGGTGATCTCAAAAATCGATTCCAAAAATTTTTTGTCATGGCAGCGTTTTTTTAATATTAAATTTTTTTCATTTTTTCGGTATGTCCACTCACATTTTATGCCATATTTAAATTCATAGTCGTCAGATGGTGTCAAGCAAGATATGAATCGAAAGGTCATTAAATTTTCAATAATAACGTAGAGCATTGTTTTCAAATTGGCTTAGAAGTTTGAATATAATGATCAAAAATATTTCAAAACGATAAGGCCAAGCTAACTTCGTCTGTGCCGAAGTTTTTATACCCTTGCAAATGCAAATGTCACAGTCTAAGAACGCTTACATAAAAATCAAAAATTTTTGTAACTAAAACAAACAAGTTTTTCTCACTAAGACTGAATTTCCGACCGATCGGCCCTATGGCAGCCTTAAGACATAGTCATCCGATTTCGACCCAATTTTGCGAATCGATTTGAAAGCATATAAAATAAGTCATCAGCGAGTTTAAGGACGCTAACATAAAAAACAAAAAAAAATGTTTACTAAGACTTATTTTCGACCGATCGGTCCTATGGCGACCATAAGATATAATCACCCGATGTCGATCAACTTTTTAAAATAAGTTTGAAAGCGTTTAATATTAATAATCAACGACCTTAAGAAGGATTTACTTAAAAAACAAAAAAGTTTTTTTTTTCACTAAGACCCATTTTCCGACCGATCGGTCCTATGGCAGCTATAAGATATAGTCATCCGATCTTTACCAAAATTTGCAAATCTGTTTAAAAGCATATAATATTAATAATAACCGAATTTAAGGTCGGTGTTAACATTAAAAACAAAAAAGTTTTTCTCACTAAGACCCATTTTTCGACCGATGATTCCTATGGCAGCTATAAGATATAGTCATCCGATCCGGTCGGTTCCGACATATTAGCAGCGTGCAGTAAAAAGAAGACTCTGTGCAAAATTTCAGCTCGATAGCTTTTAAACTGAGGGACTAGTTTGCGTAGAAACAGACAGACGGACGGACAGACTGACGGACAACGCTCAATCGACTCAGCTCGTCGCCCTGATGAAGAATATATGTAGTTTATGGGGTCGAAAATGAATATTTCTATGCGTTGCAAACTTCTGGGCAAAATTATAATACCCTTTGCAAGGGTATAAAAACGATTTTTTCCCGAAAATGCAAGAAATTTCATTTTTAATCGCCTAGGAAAAATATAAAAAAAATACAAAAAAATTATTTTTATTCTTTTGACTTAAGAATCACACTTCTACAAAGATAATAAGATATGGATGAAAAAAATCTATGAATAAATATTGTAGCTGGATCAATTTAAGTGAACTAACAGTAAAATCCGAGTATTTTAAGTGTTTAGAAATTTTTTTTTTCTATTTTCTTCGATTTTTTGTTAATCATTGAAGTGGGCGAACAGCCAGATCAAAAAAAAATTTCAAAACAGAACAAAAGTCAAAGCAAATGAAAATTTATTTTTTAAAAATTACACTATTTTCAGCACTTAAATGCTCCCAGCTGTTGTGTTTATTAATAAATTTTGTTCATTGATTTTGTTCGTAGAAAAAATAACAATAGCTTTTTTGGATTTTTAAATATTTTTCCTAGGCGTTTGGAAACGAAAATTATTGCGTTTTCAAACAAATAAACGATTTTTTTGAAAAAATTTTTATTATTGTATTCAAACTACGTAAACGATTCGAAAATAGTGCTTTGTGCGATTATTGACAATCCAATTGCCTTTCGATTCATTTCTTGCCTCCATTTGACGATTCTAAAGTGCGATATGGCTTAAAATGTAAGTGCACCTACCGGAATAATAAAAAAATTCATATTTAAAAAACGTAGCCATGAAAAAATTTTTGAAATCGATTTTAGAGATCACCAATCTAAACTACACTTAAAGATAGTTTCAGTCGAAATGAGTCTTTTTGGCTGTAAACTAGTGTTATCAGTGGTTGAAGTGTGGAAGCAACAAGTCTGCTGATAAGTGAATTGTGGTCAATTCCGTAACAGTCGGTTATCCAGACATACCATTTCTATCCCAATAATGTTGTGTGTTGGCTCTGTTGTAAAAACATGAGACCACTTGTAATTCTCAAGTTCGAATTCGAAATTTGGTGATTAAATATGTTTCTAGTTGAATCAAAGTGCATTTTAATTGAGTTCAATAGTAGGTATATCTTCGCTTAAAAAATCGTAGAATTGTTTGTGATAGTTTTTTTTAAAGCTACGAAAGCTACATGATCAAATACAAAAGCTCCGACAATAATTTTCGAAAACACTTGCTGTTAACTGTCGCACATTTTGGATAATTAACATACTTATTTTTGCTCGAATCACTCTCTTTTCTCCCAGTGTAAATGTAGCTTCCTTTTTGGCTGCCCTTGCCACGCTTTTTCATTTCCATTTCTATACGAAATTCAATTAATGACAGATCATTAAAAATTCTTCTTTTTTTTTTTTGGTGGGCTTTTGATATTTGCCGTTTGGCCCCGAAATCGAAATGAAATAATTTTACGATTTTACTTACCTGAAGGCCCCCACAGAGGCCTGGGAGAGCCATAAAATGTGTTTTTGTTTTTGTTTTTTTTGCGCAAATTTGGATCAACCCGTTTGCAATGCTTAAATAGAAAAAGTAGGCCTACGAGCAGAGCAGAAAATATGCTGCCAGGAGGCGGCAAACTTGAAAGTGTCAATTAGAAAGGAGCCGACTATGTGGCTACGACAATATTTATGCATTAAGTACACGCAATTATTATGGTGGACATCTCTCGGGAGATTATTGGATGCTCGCATTGCTCATACGCAACGTGGCCAGGCGGCGGCACTTGCCGTTTGCTGGGGGGGGGGGGCAATTAAAACGCCGCCAGCACGCGATGAATGCCATAAACATTTGGGAAGCTCCAGTAACAGCTCCAGCTTCAGCTTCAGCTTCAGCTTCAGCTCCAGCTGTTGCTGGTTTCAAAGCCACAAGCATAATGATGTTCGTGCTCGTGATCATGATCTTGCGCTGAAGACGAGTGTGAGTGAGTGCTACTTTTACTGCTGGCAACAAGAGAAACAGATCAGGGGACTGGCAGGGAGACGGACATGGACATTCATTTCGCTTAAGCGCACTAACCGGCTAACCGGGTCGGTGTCTTTGATCCTGGCATTCTATTGTTCCGTTTCAAAGGCCACTATTATGTAAACAATCGGCAGCTTTGATCTTGGCCGCATCAAAGTGTTGCCGCCACGTTTCATCTTTGCCGCCCCGTGCAGCAAACAGCCAGCAGCAGCAGCAGCAGAAGCAGCGCCAGCTGATGATGAAGAAGCGGCACTGCGTAGTTGTAGTTAAAGCTGCCCCCTGCCCCTGCCCCTGCCTCCACCAGTGAGCTATATAATTTCGCATGTTGCTCTCTCTCTCAGTCTCTTCCTCTCTAGGTCGAAGCACCTGGAAACCTGGAAACCTGGAACATAACAACGGAGCTGCTGCCATCATAACTTTCGGCATAATCTTCAAAGCGCCGCCATCTCAGCCGCTTGACATCAATCGAAGTCGAAGCCAGGTCCCTTCTCTAATCCCAACAGATGGGCTCTGGCCTGATAAGCAATTAAAATTTCATTTAATGCACAACTTTATTAACCAACCAAGTCACGGTCACGTCCTTTGGCCAGGATCAGCGGCATAAGTGTGGGAAAAGCAACAGGTGCTCCCCACCAGCCAACAGCAGCCAGCTCTAATTTCAGCCAGACAACGTACATAATTGCATTGCTCTCGATTGATGGAGGTCAGTGCTGACTAAGCTGGAAATAAGCTGATAAAATACCACAAATTGTTTACTAAAACCAAAATTACACTGCTTACTTTAAGTACAGAATGTTTCATTCATAGATTCAATTGGTTCTAAGGGCACCCTCTAGGACTTTAAGCAAGTAAATTGTTTAGCTTGGTTTGAAAAGTTGATCGCATAACTGAAATCACTACCAAAAGCCTACTGATGAAATATCCGGTGAGCTCTTGAAACAGCACTCTATGGGCAAACTGCTCTTTTTGGTATAGTGTATTGATCGGAGCATGCAAGACGGTTCTGAATCCAATCCCGTATCTAACCGATGTCCATTTCCAAGAGCTGCACCGTACCGAACTCATCAAAGGATAATGGTTCAGTTTTTAAAATTTGATTATTTTGAAAAGGTGAAACCATGCAGAACCGGTTCGATACGGATCTTGATATTGTGGGATACCACGACTTTGAGAAGGTATTACTTGCCGCGTAAGGCTCTCGTTTTTGAGCTCATTAGCAATAGTTTGTCGTGCTGTCTGGCTACCTTTGGTAGAAGTTTTATAAATATGAACCTGCGTTGAATAAGAAAACCTTAAACCGAACCTTAGACTTTACTTCTGGTTGGAGTCTCAGAAACCACCCCTTCTGAGATCTATCTAATGATAAATATATATGTAAATGGTCAGGTTTAGTGACCTGTTTTGATTTGAGTCAAAGTTTTTGCTTTAAGATGGCTCAAGGTCAATGGTTAATTATAATTCAATACAAATCAACACAATTCAACTGAGCTAAATCACAACAATTTTTGAATAGCAATGGTATGTCTGGACTGCTGTTTTCGGAATTGACCAACAATTCACTCATCAGCAGACTTGTAACTTTCACACTTCAACCACTTGCACATTGCAATATTTACAAGCCACAATTGGCGAATAAAGGCTTGAGAATTTCTCTTTTGCAAAAACCAGCCTAAAATTCTGCTATGAAATTTCAGTCTGAAATTGTGCAATGTGTTCAAAGGTGTTACCAATTTTGTTGTGAGTTAAATTACTTTTATTTTTTGCTGTTTTGCTAGTTTCTGGACATTGTTCAGTGATCATTCTAGCGAGGCCAAGACGAGATACACAAAGAATTTATGTTTTTAGTATGGAAACCCTTTAGGTTTTTATTACTAACATTAATGGCGTTGTGAGCTTGTATCATAAAAATATCTTTGACATCTGTAAATACCTGGAACCGTTCTTCACGAAATTTTCAATTTTGGAAAAACGTCATATCTTCCACAGTTTTGCAGATAGATGGTTTATACCTTTTAGAGATATTTAAGCTGCCTTTACACTTGTCATACATCTCTAAAGAGACTCTCTGACAATAGTGTAATAGCAAAGCAAATAACTCTAAATATTTGGAAAATGTTGTCTTTTTTGATGTAATTTGACATTTTCAATTCCATAAGAGATTCTCTTTAGAGAAGTTTGACAACATACTATTTAGAGATATATGAAAAGTGTAAAGGCAGCTTTTGTAATCAAGATTATTTTGTCGATTTGTCGAAGAAATAATAAAGATCGTATAAACTCTTCTCAAGTTATAAACAAAAGAAAGTTCGCTGGCTTAGCGGTGGCTTGCTGGGTTTCCAAATGGTCACCGCAGTGTCGTCGTCATCTATTGAATTAGTCTTCTTTTTACTGCACGTTGCTAATATGTCGGAACCGAACAGTTTGGATTGCTATATCTTATAGCTGCCAGAGGTCGGAAAATGAGTTTTGGTGAGATAAACTTTTTTTTTCAATGTTAGCATCCCCCAGCTTGGCCATTACTAGAATTATATGCTTCCAAACAGATGTGCAAAATTTGGTCAAAATCGGATGACTATATCTAATAGCTGCCATAAGAATCATCGGTCGAAAAATGGGTCTTAGTGCGAAAATTTTTTTTTTGTTGTCAATGTTAGCGAGCCCAAACTCGGTCAATGTTAATTTTAAATGTTTTTAAACAGATTTGCAAAGTTTGGTCGATATCGGACTACTATATCTTATAGCTGCCATTGAAACCGTAGGTCAGAAAATGGGTCTTAATGAGAAAAACTTTTTCCTTTTCAATGTTAGCGACCCCAAACTCAGTCAATGTTCATTTTAAGTACTTTCAAACTGATTTTCAAATTTTGGTCAATATCGGATTACTATATCTTATAGATGCCATAGGATCCATCGGTTGAAAAATGGGTCTTAGTGAGAAAAACTTTTTTGTTTATCCTGTTAGCGTCCCAAAACTTGGTCAATGTTAATTTAAAGTACTTTCAAACAGATTTGCTAAGTTTTGTCAATATCGGATTTCTATATCTTAAAGCTGCCATAGGAATCATCGGTCGAAAAATGGGTCTTAAAGGGAAAATTTTTTGGTTTTCAATTTTATTGTTTTTAAACTCGGTTAATATTAAATTAAAAACAGATTTGCTAAATTTGGTCAAAATCGGAAGAGTATCTGTTGGAAATGGGATAAAGTTAAAAAAATGGTTTGATTTTAATGCTAGCGTTCTTAAACTCTGTTATTTCTAATCCAGCATTTGCTAGGTTAGATTGGCTTGGACTAGCAGATAAAAAAAAATCGAATCACAATTTTCCCAAAGGTAGAAACTACTCTTAAGTACTGAACTGGAGGTAATGCAGTGTTGGTTGGAAATCTGTGGTTTGAAAAATTCAGTTAAATAGAATGAATGAATGAATATTTCAATAGGGAGATTTATTTAGTCTGAAATTTACTGGTAAAAGCCGATTTCCAGAACGCACGAAAACAAATTTTTATGTCGAACTTCACATGAATAGAAACACTTTTGAACTGTTTTGAAAAAACACAAAATCTAACAAAATTTCCGATACACAAAAAGGGCTGTCATCATGAGGCCAGCAATTATAGAGGAATAGCTTTCATGAACTGTGTGGCCAAATTACTGATGGTTATAATTGCCAATAAACTAACAGACTGGGTGCAAAGAGAAAAACTTGTTGGCGAGTATCAAGCATAATTCCGGCCTGAGTACTCTACTTCGGACAACGTCTACATCCTGGCAGCGCTTCAAATGTATACGCTTACTTCGTACCACGGCAACTACTTTTCTACAAACTACATCAATTGGCTATTTCATCAAAAAATTCAAAATCTCCTGCAAAATATTATATATATTGCAATACATCATCCTCAGTGTGGACTAGGAGTAAGCTGTCACAATCTTTCCGCACACACTCAGGCGTAAAACAAGGATGTCTTCTTTCCCCATTGTTGTTTATATTATTCCTAAACGATCTTCATGACGAAATTGAAGAAAGACTATGTATCGGTGATATCAACCTCCGAGTACTTTTGTACGCAGACGATATCGTGCTGTTAGCAGACGATATAGACATAATGCAACGAATGATCTACAAGCTCGAGCAGTACTGTAAAAAGTGGAATATGGAGGTGAATACCAGTAAGTCAAAAATGATGACTTACAACTCGGAATCAATACCGATTGTGTCAGAGTTCACCTATCTGAGAGTGGTATTTAAACCAATCTTATCCTTCACAAAACATGTTGAGCAGCGAAACAGGTCAGCGAAAAACTGCATTAACAGTACATGGAAAAATTGGCCGTGTTCAGCAGAACAACTTGCTCCCTGATCAAGTAAAAATTTGCAATAATCTTCCCACTGAACTCGAGTGAAGCGGCATCATAATAGCCAATTTGAGGTACCAAGATACAGGAGCATGTATCAAAGAAATAGTACGCTACTTTAAAGTGATACGTCTCCCTCCAACAGCGATGCATAATTCTTTTCTGATACCTGCTCAGTGATCAATTATTCTGCTGAACACGCCCATTATCTTTGCAATCAAAGAGCTCCAATTAAGCTCCAAATGGAATTTATTACTTGCGGTGTGTCGTTCCACTCAATCTTATGCAGCACAAATATGGGGATCACATCATTTTGATAAGGTAAACAAGCTTCAGCGATACTTTGTTAAAAGGATTCTAAGGCTGCCGGACAATACTCCTAATTATGCATTGGCGATTGAACTTGGCATGGAAGACAACCACTTTTTTACACTCATAACCCACTTAAACTATATAGGCAAAAACTTATTTGATTACCTCGAAAGCTTTCCATGTACATCATCCAAAAGAACGTCTTCTGGGCGGTTAAACTTCCTAAAAGAATGCCGCAATTTTGAATCTCAATGGGAAAATGGAACTAAAGTGTCATGGAGCTTCGGGTGTAACGAACTGGTAAACCGATTAAAAGCTGAACCAGCAAGTACGCGTTGCATCTATAAATTTCTGGATTATACCAATGGAATCACATATATCACAGACGACATGAAGGTTGCAAACATTACATGGACTTTTTGAGCCCAATGCGGTCTTTTGAAACTGAATGGCGATGGATTTTCGCCGACCCAATCAGGACTTTGCACAATGTGTAGTTTGCAGCATCTAGGGAAGACCGTTCTAAGGGAGAATGAAATTATAAATATATTAAATGGGCCAAACTGGGATACTTAATCAAATATGCATTAAGATACAGATCATTTCTTTTAAATAATTTTAATTAAGTAAACTCTCATCCGTAAAACGCACTACTTATTTACAAACTTTTTGCCGACATACGACTATTTGGTCATAGTTAGTAAGTTCTTAATATACCCCCAATCAAACTGTAACTTTTTTTCGAAAAAACTTAAATAAAGTATACATACATAGAAGAAGTAGAGAGTGAAAGAAGGAATAAAAAATACACCCACACATTCCGAAATGTATATGGAATCACAACAACTTGTCAAGCAACACAGTGCTCAAAGCCGAAATGTTCTCTTTTCAATTTGCTTCCGCACAATGAAAACATCATCGATGTTGGTGTATAAGTTATGCCCGAGCACATTAGAAATATTGAGAGCAAAAGATTTGTTTTGAAGTAAAAGTAGGAGAATTATAATTATAGAATAGTTTGGAATGAAGAGTTTGTTGATTTTTGAGAATGTTTATTAGAAAGATTGTCAAGCTGATTTCGGTTCCACTTTCTATCATCATATCAAGCTAATATAAGACAATAAATCAAATTATTCGGGTGTGACACAGAAATTTTTCAAGTTTTCGATGACGATTGATTGCTTGTAAAAATCTCGAAAACTTCAAAAGATTTAATTTTCTTATTAGTAAATCCAGTTTGAAGGTTTCTGTATAAGATTACGGTCTAACCACAAAAACAGTCATACATACATACACACCTGATCATATTAATAGGTACACACATCAACACTGACTTTAAGGTAACAGAAAACAGTTTTATTCATTGTTTCAAACTTAAAATTTCTTCTCATTGGTTCTAAAAACAATTTGTTTTTAATAAAATAAACTTAATTGTAACATAGAATAATAATATAACATAAAAGAGATCATTTTGTGTTTCAGATACGTTTTCAGTGTGATCATAATAATAGGTACACTTCATGTGTTGGTAAGAAAAAAAATTTGTATTCCATTTTGTGTTCTTTTTTTTAGGTAAATAAGTATTTCCTTACTTAGTATCCAGTGTTTCCACCTGGGGAAGAAAAAATTAAAGAGTTTCATACTTGGATCAAGAATGTTCGATCTCAGAAGTACGGTAAGAATGGAAATTCTTGGTCCAAGAATAAATTATTGATACCGACATTCTTGATTCAAGAGTTTCAGTACTTGATGCAAGTACAAATATTACATATACAACGACAGTGTTCTCTCCTCTCCGTAGTTTCAGCACACACCCCTCTCCCATGAAAAACGAAACTGTGAGAGCTTGTTCAACCCTATTCTGTCAAAGTCTGCTTGCCCTCTCCGCTACTTCTACTTACGCCCCTTGACTATCAAGAGCGACATTCTTGAAAATTCAAGAACGAATAGATATTTTTTCAAGGATTGAATTCTTGTAAACTTGTGCGTTTTCCGAATGGAAACTTATTGCATGTTTTTTTTTTTATAAAGAGCAAATAATTTAACTCCAAATGATCAACACTAGTCACACAATTGATGGCTGGTCAGAAATGGTTTTCCCCTCGAACCAGATCGTAGCAACATTGAAGAGGGCGCTCTCTCGTCACCTAGAGCACTCTCTGTACACGTTTCTAAGTTGCTGTTGCTGTTGCCGCTGCGCTCACTTGGCGGCAAATTGCTGTTGCATGGCAATGTTGTTGCTGTTGCGTTGTTGCGGTCTTTTGCTGGAGTTTTGGTTTGGAGGGAGTCGGCAAAACAACAAAGCGAAAATCTCTGCATTGGGCACACGCCATTCCCAACATCAAAGTGTGCCGACAGCACAGATTTTCTGAGGTTGGCATCGCCACCGTTGGGGCAGCAGCAGCAGCAGTCGAGGCATTGCGCATGCGCTGCTGCTGCTGCTGCTGCTGCTGTTGCTCATTTGTGTTTTGAGGCGCATTGTGCGACGCGCGTGTTAAGTGGACTGTGAATATGAAAGGAAAGTTCGAAAATGAACAACTTTTGCCGCCAAATAAACTGCAAGTCCAACTCATGATGTTGCTGCTGCTGCTGGTTGTTGTTCTTAATCAAGAAACGCATCGGCGGCGTATCACGGTAGCACTTTAAACGTAAATTGCTTTTAACATGGTTATTACAATCTTAACGTTTGTCTGGGCCACGCAGCACTTGAGGCAACAGTTGAAACCTGTTGCTGGCGTTGTTGTTGTTAATGCTGCTGCAATAGACGACCATGGTTGTTGTTGTTGCTGTTGTTTGTGCCTCCGTTAGGTTGTTGTAATTATGATTGGCTTTTTGCCGGAAATGGCAGCCAAATCCCCTGGCTAATTAGTTGGCCACACGGCAGAGATCAAACAGCGCCTGGACAGGATTAAGTCAGCGAGCCTTTTTGGTGATAATCTTTACTTTTTACATATTTCGCCAGAAACACGCAAATCCGCTGACTTGTCACACCTTGCGGACGCAGGTAGGAGACCAGCACCAGCAACAGCCAGCACCTTGTCAGGCTCAGGCTCGGCTGATCAAAGCAACAGCCGCTGATTAAAAAGGGGGAATTTGTCGCCTTTTGTGCAGTTGCAATGCCGTCAAACGAAAGTATTTAATTTCAGGTAAATTTGTAAGATAAATAATTGTCGCTTACCTGCGCCCTGCGCTCCTGTCCAACTCGTCGCGCTTCAAAGAACTTCATTGTATTTTGCATATGCTGGCGGCGGCGTGTGTGTTCGTTTGGCCAAAAAGGACCCTCAGATGATGCCGCTCGACAGTGTAGATTATGGGACGACAACAACGACAAACTGCAGCGACATTGTTGCATGCCCATGCCTCTCTCTGCCGCTCAGCCGCTCAGCCTCACGCTGTGAGCGGATCACAACAGCGGGACACGGACGATCAATAATGCTCAGCGCACACTTTTGAAGTCGCTGCATCAAATTTAGGTGGAAACTGGTCAAGAAATCGGAATTCTGTCAAAACACTCCCCGCCACACACAGCGAAACCATCATAATTCGGACCAATATGCACCAAAACTCCGATTGAAATCTCAGCTCCAGTCGTTGTGCATCATGATGACGAATCGGAAATGGACTCGCCGAAACGTCGGCGATAATCAATAAGCCGACAAATGTATGAACCACTTACAAAACAGACAACAGTGGAATAGATTCGGTCAGTTTGTGGTTAAAAACATTGATTGTAAAAGGGGGATACAAAATTGAATTGGAACTTGGTAGAAAAAAAGTGAAAAGCAAGCTAAATCGGTTTACCAGCTCTACATCATACACTGAAAAAAGATATCATTCCATTCCGAGATTTCCGGGATGAATTCATGCCGAAAGGGTAGTAAAATGGATTGATCCCGCGATTAATTGCAAAAAACTTAAAACAAATGTTAGACGGTTGGGGACAAGACACGACCGACCAAGCCACTATCATCAAAACCAACTTTTTTCAAAGTTGGGATTGATTTTGAGATTCCATTCAAGTTTTTTTTTGTACTTACTTTCCCAGTAAAGAACTCGGGACCTCGAGGACTGAACACACGGTTGACGGGGTCTTGGAAGCGTTATACTTGATGGAAACGCAAACGATTAGCGGCCTTAGATGCTGCCAGAAGTCATGCGTCGTTAATACTTTGTACCCACTTTCCCAAGGCAGTGGCTTGTGAGCTGAATAGCCAGGCCAGATGTGCAAAGAATTGAGTGTTTTGTAGCCTCATTGAGCTGAAAATATAGAAATTTGCCAGCTCTAAAAGGATAGGATCTTGCTTAACAGAAGGGTCTAGAACGCTTGTTGCGTGCCTTTCGTTGAACACAACATCCAAGTTAATTCACTTATGGTCTAGTCGCCTGGTAGATATCACGATGTTGGAATCTAGAAAAATTTGAATTTCACATTAAATATCCATATTTTGATTTATTACTCAACATTTCAAAATTTTTTTAATAAAATTTTAATTGCTCTCTCTCTCTTCTTTATATTTAAATAGAAATACCATCTAAAACCGTTAGGGATATTCATTCTTCTGGAATGGAAAGCAAGATTGAAAATGATATTCAACTCGACCCACACGTAGTGTAAATCTCATATTTAAATATTTAGCCTATGTCGCCCATGTCATAAACATGCCACCTTTTGTAATAGCATTAAATATTAATAGCGGCAGTGACATGGATCAGCCCAGCCGAGACACCACTTGATGACGTCATCTGGTGGAAAGCAATTGACATGTATTGTGTGAAAAACCATGCTTGTGAACAACGCAGATCATTTATACACACGCAGCTATCTTACAAATACTGCCTTAGTTTAGAAATTTAGAAATAAAAGCAGGATTGCTCGACTAGAGCGAGTCAGTACATATCGAAATCAACAACCGTTCTGATTAAATGTATTATTTGATACATTACGAGTGTCTGAGAAGTAATTTGAAATATTGCTTAAATTGATTCAGAAATTTAAGGAATCGCAACGTTTGCTGGTTTTGTCCAGTTCACCGGTGTTCACCACACTTTAACGAAGGGGTGCTAAAACAACAGTCTGTTTTTCCACAGCGTCGCAGAGTCGCTACTTTTTTCTTTTATTTAATTGTTGTAGCAGTTGTCGTTGGCGGAGTTTTTTTGACGATGGTGGGTACCGAGCCCGACTCTTCACGTTATTCAGCAGATTTGCGTGTGACCGGGGATCGCGCTAGTTTCGCCACATTGAACCGGTCAGCAACTTTACCTAACTACTTTCGCTTCATTAGGTCCTCTAGGACTCTGTCTACAATTTTTTGATTTTTAGTATAGTATATTAAAAAAAATATACATTCCTCGATTTCGCGAATGAACCTTTGGCTAAGATGTTATTTGAATGTCAAAAGATACAAAAAACGAAGATTCCTCAATGGACCGCGATTCATATTGATTTTTCGTGAAGATATGATTTGGGAGTCATCCATGATTCTTTTGAAGTTTGAGTTTCTCCATACAATGTGCATAAACATATGTTTGATCACACATTCTTTTTTAAATAAGTTTGGGCACAAGTGTCCGACAGGATCTGTCAGGATCTGGGTCGAGCAAGCTGTGCACAATTTATTCAGAGTAAATTGTTGTTGGAAATGCCCAAGTGCCTATGTGCACAACAAAGTGAATACCCCAATTATATTTTTCAAAAACGTAACTAATTCAAAACATTTAAAGTCGGTTCAAAACTCAGAACTCAAAATATTTGGTGTTGGGGTTGATCTTATTCTCAATTCCGAATTAGAAATAATGAATGCTTTAAAGTAGTGATGTCGAAAATATTATCGATATATCAAAATATCGATATTTTTGCTAAATATGACAAATATCTTTACCGCATATTTTTCCGATGCGATATATCGGAAATCGAATATTTTTTTTGTGATATTTTTCAGTGATATTTTTGTTTTGATGCGAATAAGTATATCTCATAAGTTATGCGTCATAACTATATCATATATTGGGCTCAAGCTTGTCTCTGGACATGTAAAGCAAAATGTTAAAAAGTTATTTAATTAAAGTTGATGCACAGAAATCACAATAAAGTTGTAAAGACCAGTGGCAGCTCAACTAATATAAAGGCGCACTTAAAAGCAAAGCATAAAGATGCTTTGCTGAAATGCAACCCATCTTTAAAAACGGTGAATGCAAATATAATTGATTTTGACTTCTGGGAATTTGTAAGAATTTTAATTTATCGTTATTTAACCTGGAACCCATTAAGTTCTGAATAGAAGAAAAAGACGCAAGGCACCTCTTGTTCGAGCGTAAAAGGTTTCAGGCTGAAAGGGCGGAACTATTCAGGGTAAAGTAAAAGTAAAATTGGCTCAAACAGCACCTCCAGGAAGGCCAGGGCCAAGCTTCTCTCAATCTCTTGGCGTGTGTGCTTATAATTTTTCGCACAAGAGAAAGGGACCCACAGTTTAACGCCGAATCCGAACGGCAATAGTTAGAGAATTTGCTTTTTCAAGGCTAGTTACTTCACAGCTGGCGCCAGTAGCTGGTGAAGGTGATCGGGTGTGTAAAGGCTTTTTTCTAAAGACTAAACTATTCAGGGTGATGGGCGGAAAAATAGACGAGCTAAAATCAAGTCCAAAAAAATTGATTTGATCTCGACCATCGGATTGAAATTTCAAGTACAAGTTGTACTAGATTCACTTGAATGAAGCACGAAAGGATTGGAACAATCCTAAAAGGCTTGGATTAATCCGAAAATGCTCATTTCAAGTACGGATCCCACTTGAAAATCAAATGATCCTGACTCGAGATTGAAGTAAGTACGGAATTCCATTGTCAAAGCGAAAGAGCGAAATGAAACTAAGAGCAAGTTTGATACTGAGAGTGGAAAACTCTCTCAGGCTAAATTGGTGGTGTGAGTTTTTTGCGCTAACTGTTGCCTTGGAATTCCCTACCAATTATAGCACTTCCAGGATGAGAAGGTAGCAGTTGATGGGTCAAGTCTATTGAAGAGACTTCAATAGCGACCAGCCTCCATTGTAATGTTGCTTGTATCCTCTTATTACAGTTGTATGCAAACTAATGACCTCGAGCCGGCTAGAACTTGCTGGTTTGATAATCAACTGTTCGTTAAAAAGGTAGCAATAAGTTCTTGTGAGTTGCTTTTTTGAGGTCAAAATGTGTTGAAACATCGAGCTAAAGTCAATCTCATGTCATTTTTGATGCAATCATTTTTCGGATTGAATGTAGGTCAAGTAACGAGCTCAAATTAAATTCGGGTACACTTGAGTTCAAATCAAGTATGAATATCAAGCTTTATTCAATATTGGACCTTCTTGATTGGATCCGACTGAGGGATCAAATCGAGCTCGCATAACAAGCTAAAATCAATCCAGTGTGAGCTGAAGTCGGGATAAAGACAAGAATTCCGGGATTGGAAATTCCGTACTCAAATCAATTCTTCTCGTACTTGGTTTGAAAAAACCGGTCTTGACCGACTTCTGACATCGTTTGGGATTGATTTCAGCCCGGATATCTCGGATTTTCTTTTCTGTATAGGAACATAGTTTTTATACCCTTGCAGAGAATATATTGCAATTGTCCAGTTGCTTGTAACTTATAGAAGGAAGCATCTCCAACCACATCTATATTTATAAATTTGCATGCCTAACTGACTGATTATCAACTAACAGCCAATACCGCTTACTTTAGAGATCTAAGATTTGGCATAGACCTTCGTATAAAAGAAAATTTCTAAAATTTGACCGCGAAGTCGGTGAAAATGCCAAAAAAAAAAGTTTGTTTGGGGTATATAAAAGAGCAATGGGAATTTGTCAAAAGAAGAAAACGAACTCGTACTCTCTGTGTTTGTATAAACACAATATAAGCCTAGTACTGAGGGCGTTCGAATTTTCATTTCGTCACAGTATTTCACATGATTAGAAACTCTTTGGCTTTGCTTTGATGCTCATGTGCTTTTAGAAAGTGTTTCTATTTATGTGATGTACGGTGTCGAAAAGAAAATTCGGATGCCCTCAGTACTAGACTTTACACTCGCTTCTCTATTTTCTCTGTAACTGTAACAGTTGCGCTCTAAACTGTTCTCACTTCTGCTCTCATTCTCTCATGATCAATGTGCGTACCATGATAAACGAATAATGTACAACGAATAAGGTAAGGCGCTCAGACAACATTGTGGACTAAGCACTTTTGCTAAGAGCGTGAGAGTGAACGACGCACACTCACACAAATTAGGTATGCGTGTAGAGCAAAGAGAGAATGGTGGTGAAGAGGGTGTGAAGAGGGAGTGAGGACGGGGAACAGTGGGTTAACACTGACTTAACAGTGGGGAAACAGTGGAAGAGGGGGGGAGAGAGTAGAGTGCGAGGAAAGAGGGAGAAGAGTGGAGAGCAATTTTGAATTTAATATTAATTGAAAAGTGGCTGCCATGAGTTGTGAATTCAGTGCGTCCCATGCCACACACTCTTTTTACTCCCTTGCAAAGGGTATTATAATTTTGCTCAGAAGTTTTGCAACGCACAAAAATATTCATTTCCGACCCACATAAACTATATATATTCTCGATCAAGGCGACGAGCTGAGTCGATTGAGCTTAGTCCGTCCGTCCGTCTGTCTGTGTTTCTACGCAAACTAGTCTCTCAGTTTTAAGGCTATCGAGCTGAAATTTAGCACAGAGTCTTCTTTTTACTGCACGCTGCTAATATATCGAAACCGACCGGATCGAATGTCCATATCTTATAGCTGCCATAGGAACCATCGGTCAAAAAATGGGTCTTATTGAGAAAAACTTTTTTGTTTTCAATGTTAGCGTCCTCAAACTCCTCCATTATTATTGTTATATGGTTTCAAACAGATTTGTAAACTTTGGACAAAATCGGATGACTATATGTTATAGCTGCCATAGGGCCAATCGGTCGGAAAATGAGTCTTAGTGAATTTTTTGTTTTTAAATTTTATCTTTCTTAAACTCGGCGTTTGGTAATTTTATATGTTTTCAAAAAGATTCGCGAAATTTAGTCGAAATCCGATGGTTTTCTGTCGGAAAATGGGTTTTAGTTACAAAAATGTTTGATTTTCATGTAAGCGTTCTTAAAAACGAAAAGGCCAAGCTAAGTATGTCTAGGCTGGTAGCAATCGCTGACCAAATATTAGAAATTTGTAAAACATATACAAAAAAATGGTTAAATTCCTTGACCCTCTCTTAGTTGAAAATATAAATCATATTGCTCAAATATTTGCCATATTTTCCACTTCTATCCCATAATTTCACTCTCCCTCCTCTGGTGCGCGCGCCAGCGCCCAAAATGTCCAACATGTCCGTCTCCCACTGTGCGCTCATCAAATTGTGCCAAGATTTACGAGGCCCTTGATTGAGTTTTCTTGTGCTTTGTGTGTACGGCAAACTTCACAAAGGACCACCGAGAGTAGCAGCCGGTAGATGCAAGATTTCGGAAAACGGTTTCTTGGTAGTGGCCTATTGTGATGTGGTGCGTGTGGCGGCTGCAGCCTCCAACTTTCGACTTCAGGGAACACGCGTTGTTGTTTATAAGATGACAAATTGCGCTGATATCGCAACATGTTGATTGAGCGCACACGCGGCAACATTGTTAACTGCGCGGGGGGTGGGTGAGAGGGGGGGGGGGGTGGGGCAGCAGTTCTGGTTATGCCTTTGGGCCCCGTTCTGTGCGCGTGCTCACTCGTTAAGCTCGATTCTCGGCTCTGCAACGGGCGCGTATTTTACACAATGCCGCTGCAACGGCCGCAGCATGAAACCCCAAAGAAATAAAGAAATAAATAAAACAGGCAACAGCATAAAAAAGAATAAAAAAAAAAAAAAAGAAGAGAAATAACACAAAGAAGACTCGAGATGCCGACAAAGTAATAAACCAATTAGGACATCAAAGTGTTCAACCGACAGCAGCAGCGACTGCGACAGCGACTGAGGCAGCAGGCAGCCGCCAGAGAGATCACAGAGATTTGCGTTGATCCGACTTTGATTCTAAGCTAGTACAAAACGCAACCTACATATGTCGCCCAGCTCTCAGATCGCAGCGCTCTCTAGGCTTTAATCGGGTTTGGTGGTTAACAACAAGATGCGGAAGTATCCGTGGATGGTGAAACTGAAGGAGCATTAAGAGGATGGCATTTTTAATAAATTATTTAAGCTTCTAATCCTGAGAGATATATAAGAGAGTATATAAAATTTCGATTACTGATTATAAGTATAAGAACACTTCAAAGCAATATTCTGCATATTGCCTGAAGACAATTACTAACCTACAGTCGACAGCAAAGTCTACTGATGATAGAGAGCCGGGAGATTCCATCATTTGGGGTGCTGCTTCTTCTTACATTTGTATGCTCTTCTTTCTTTTAAATCGGATCATTTTCAAATAAGATACACGAAGTAAACATGAGGAACAAGCCAACGAACAAATGCCTCGTGAGAGAACAAAAAGCCGAACACGCGCATTGTAACTGCCGGCCAAATGTAGAGGACAAAAAAGTGTGCTTTTGTTGGTAAGCAAGAGAGCTCTCTCCAGGCTACAGCCGTTTTACTTGCAATTCAGTGTTCACCGATTCACACAATCATGAGTTCGGCTTGCTGACTTCGGCTCCTGGTAACTATGGCTGGCCGGCTCTGTTATAGAACACACGTATTCTCTCTCTCTATACGTGTGTCGGTTGCGACGCCGGCAGAATTATGAATTCCTATTCCATGGGATAGGCTGTTGGCATTTTGGACACCACTGTTCTAAATAGAATGGAAAAATAATTTGGAAGAAATTTAGAGGAAAGAAAGGTATTACAAGCAAATATAAAAGTTCAAAATTAAGGAACAAGAGAAAGAGTTTTTTTTTAATTCGATGCCCGATCCTCATCCAAAGATATCCCCCACCAGAGGGATGAGACAAGCAAAAGCATTAACAGTGATCCACAACTTCAATAGGTTTCAAAAATTGATCCAACAAGAAAAAAATTCCCTCCACTGCCAAACACAAAGTATGCAGATACTGTGAAAGCACACTGCAATGCTCTCGCCAGGCGCAGATTCAACAGATTCCGGATATATATCTTACACCCCAACAAGATTAGTAACCACAAAACTCAGTATTTGGCAGGTCGCGGTGAGCTATTTCCCCATGAAATCAAATTTTCGTATTGAGTTTCCCCTTTCCCCTTATTCTAAGCCGAGAACCTATGTTATAGGATCACAGTTGGTTTTATAAACCTCCGAGACTGAAGCATGAAGAGGAGCATTAAATTCACTTCTATAACATAGTACAACACTAAAAAAACCCCGGCATGAGACCGTTAAATTATGATAAAAGGGACCTTTGTAAGCATCACCTCATACCCAGTTTTTCAAATAAAGGCTAGGTTCGCGTTTTATGGGTACTTTTGTACCTGCATCACACAATGACAACAATTTTAACTTAGTTTTTAAGGGTTTAAGATAAAAATCTGCAAAAATTCAGCAAATGTAGACAGGGACAAAATGAATGGTCAGCACTTCCATTCCAGGAATCAAATTCAATATATTGATGTTGTGTCAGTAGATCGCCCACAGATGTGTATTCAAACCAACCCGAAGAACAAGAACGAAATAAACGAGGTGCAAGATTGCATTGAGGAATTGGCAACATCAGAAACTTTTGAGTGTGGTCATTTAATATTGAAGCAGAAAAAAGTTTTGAAAAATATTCTTCTAAAAACCGTGTACCAAAACAATTGCGAGTAGTAGGTAGCTTCCATACACCGAAAATACAAAAAAATATAACATTAAACTTTGTATGTTTTTTTGTTTGTTGATTTTTTGTTCATGCCATCTATATGCCTCGGCTTGTGTGATTTTGTGCTGCAGCTTTTGGGTTTCTTGTTTGAGATGTCACATTTGGGAATTTATGATATTTTGCTACTTCAGCAAGCCGAAGTACGTAAACATGCTTGAGAAAAACATCATCGCAAGTGTGCGCTAGCTCTTAAATGTCTTCACCATTTGCAGAGGTTCCCACAGGAGACAATCCGAAAACGATCAAAGCAAGCGATTAGGGAAATCACAGGTAATGACTTCGGGAAAATAACGTGCCTAAATGTATCAAGGGCTTCGAAAATGGTTGCTTGTTTGAACCAAGTTGAAAATTGTGAGACAGCCAACTCTGTTTGCCATAAAACGAAATGTTATTGATTTAAAAATGTTAAGAAACGAAAAATGTCTTCCAGAAATCATGGCATTTTATTAATCAACGGCTTCAGTGACTCATCGCCATTCGATTAATTCAAACTGAATAGGTTCTTTTTACCGAAATCAGAGATCTATTTAAGTTAAATAGTCTTTGAATGCTTCAGATCAAGGAAAATTAGCATAGCACTGTTAGAGAGAAGCTTGGCCATGGCCCTCCTGGAGGTTGCTGTTTGACCCAATTTTACTTTTACTTTACTGTTAAATTGATTGGACGTCCACTAAAGACATTTTTTAATGATATGATCTGTATTCCTGCTGGTGATGAAGCACTTAACTCATAAAATTTATTACATAATTTTTTGTGAAGCTGGTTTTAACCTAAATGGTCAATGTTGTTCTAAGGCAATTGCTGGTACAAAATTGCCTATAGACCGCGAACCAAAACTTCCTTTGTGAATCTGAATACACAGTTCGGTCTATTTTTACGTCTAGCTCATAGTCCATATGGAGTGGTTCGTGGGTGAATATAAAATTGGTACTCCAGTACCCGATTTTTTGGCAGTCGAGTACCATCTCTTAGGGAAATGCAATAGTCCATTATACCATCAGAAATATTGATTTTAACAAAAATCTACCGTGCGCTTTTAAAGATATTCAAGATTTAAGGTTTAACTCCTTCTGGAGGTACCTTAACCAATTTTACGATTGAAGTGAATTTTTTGTATGGCGTTCCCCATGACCCTGTCCACATTTGCTGAATTTTTCAGATTTTTATCTTAAACCCTTAAACCCTTAAAAACTAAGTTAAAATTGTTCTCGTTGTGTGTTGCAGGTACAAAAGTATCCATAAAACGCGAAGCGAGGCTTTATTTGAAAAACTGGGTAAGAGGTGATGCTTACAGAGGTCCCTTTTATCATAATTTAAGGGTCTCATGCCGGGTTTTTAAAAAAAGTTAGATTTTGTCGAACTGTGAAATCAAATATAGACAAAAATAATCTTTAAAAGTAGTCGAATTATTTTTTAGTTTATTTTTGATTATTTTTGATTATTTTTGATTATTTTTTGATAATCGTCAATCATCCCGATTATTTTTGATTATTTCTAATTGTAATCAATTAGTAATCAAATATTTCGAACTATAGGATTATATAACACAGTGCAACAAAATTCAACTTTTTTTAATGCTTGGGAACGGGACCAATAAATTATGAAACTAGAGGCATCAGAGAGCAACCCCTCATACCCAGTATTTCTTGATCACTTCAAGTTCGCGTTTAATGGGCACATTTATACTGACAACACACAGCTACAACATCTGTTGCTGGTTAAAAAAAAGTGAGAGCTAAAATTTTGAAAAATTCACCAAAGATGAAGGGAGTTACCACAATCGTTATACCAAATTCCCGCCTCCGATGGACAAACAGTTAGTACCCCACCCATGGAGGTCTAACTTAGAAAATGGATTAAATGAAAAACCACTCGATAGAATTTTGCAAGATTTTAAATATATTGAGATGCAGAACCAATAAAATGTGCCCTTAAGAGAATGTAACACATCACCCATTATCGAGTCCATATAGGCCATAAACTATAGATAAGAATCGAAGCAAATGAAAATTTATTGCTCCCAGCATTTGTATTTATTTATAGATTTTGTTCATCAATATCTTATTTTCTTCGCAGATGTGCGGTTCTTATTTCAAAATAGTTTTTTCAATTTTAAAATATTTTTTCAAGGCGTTTGGAAACGAAATTTATTGAGTTTTCGAAGAATAAATCGATTTTTTTTGAAATATTTTTATTACTGTATTCAAACTACTTAACCGATTCGTAAATAAAGTTTTGTGCGATTATTGACAATTCAATTACTTTTCGATTCATAACTTGCTTGACTCCATCTGACGATAATGAAGTGAGATATGGCTTAAAATGCCAGTGCACCTATCGAAGAAATTAATAAAGTTCATATTTAAACAAGAAAGAAAGTCGGTCAAGCCCGACTATAACATACTCTGTACCCTTACACTCGCATTTGCTCAGGAGTCACAAACGCACAACGCGGTGCGCTCTCTAAGTTTTTCTCTCTCTCTCTCTTTCTCTCTCGCACTAAGATTGCCTGTGTTGAACGGTTAGGGTATGTTGCTGTGGTTGTTGTTGGGGTGGGTGGTGTTTACTGGCCGTTTTTTGCCCATAACTTGAGTATCGTTCATCCGATCTTTATCATTCCTTCACCATCGATAAATAATTTTGTTTACAAGGTATCTCTAGAAGGAACGTACGATCTATCTCCAAAACTGTAGGAGATATGAAGTTTTTTCCAAATTGCGGGGGCGGGGCAAAAATTGAAAATAAACTTGATCTGCCTGCAAGTATAAGAAATATATGTCCCATACATGTCAAATCTCTATCTCTTACCATCTCTGAGATCTCTTCGATCATACGGACGGACAGACAGACAGACAGACAGACGGACAGACGGACATGGCTATATCGACTCGGCTGTTGATGCTGATCAAGAATATATATACTTTATAGGGTCGGAAACGATTCCTTCTCCCTGTTACATACCTTCGGTACAGAGTCTAAAAAAAAAGAGAAACATAGTAGGCCATGTTACGATATGCCATTTGATTTATACACATTTTCACTGCACAAACACAGTTCACATCCAGCAGTCAACGAGTGCATTACTAAATATTACACTCTGCACAGCTAACAAAATGTATTATTCTTCTTTATTTATTTCTTTATTTTATTAATCTTTTTACCAATTGCTTTACACAATGGGCATTTGTGTGTTGTTTGATGCATCGAAACTGGAACTGGAAAGATGAAAATTCGCCTGCAGCGCCAAGATTTAAACAATTATTAAAATTAAATAATTAAAAATTTTACAAAAAATCGTGCGATTTTTCTTATAAAAATTTTCGCCTTCGACGCTAAGATTGATGCAATTTTTAAAATTAAATAATAAAAATTTCATAATTGCATAATTATACGTCTACTTCGCACAATGTAAATTACTAAGCTGATCACTGAACTAGTTTTAAAACTGTACTTTTGCACATCTGTACAAAAATTGCGCGCATGAAATACTTAATCTAAGAACACCTGCAGATAAGAAAATTAACCGTTATTGGAGTTCTTGAATTATATTTCATATTTTAGCAAAAATCAGAAAAATGAAATTAAGACCCCCAAAAAATTCACATTAACAATTGGGGTCTTATTTCCTAATAAAAATGAAATAAGACCACAAAATTAATTTATGAAGCCTTACACATTTCTTCTTTTGGGGTTTAATTTCATAATGAAACAAGACCCCAACTATTTTTAGGAAATAAAGCCTCAAAAAAGGAAATAGCGCCAAATTTTACTAAAAATCACCAGCACACACCAATCATCTAACATAAATCATCAATCAACTGCTGGTGAACGTGTTTGATAGATTTTTAAGGCAACAGAGTCATCGATATATTTTTGTTGGCGGAAGTTTTGAATTTTTGTCAACTAATAGCTAAATAAAATTTAGAACAGACTGTTAAATTTATATGACCGTCGTCAATAGCAGCAACTGCTCCTAGAATCCCCTTGAATTTTCCTCAAAACTTTGTTAGCCATTTGAAATTTGTTGTAATCCCGGCGAGAATGTACACAACAAACTCGAATATCTGATGGCCAGATTTTTTTCCTATTTCAAAATGGTAATTTTGTAATATGAAGAACTCTTGTGTTTTGCCAGCAGCCAAATTACATAATGCTGGGTTTTATTAAGAGTTACTTTCGCTATTAGTTCATCCAGGGCAACGCAAAGAATAGTCTGCAAATGTTCATTTTAATTAAGTGTTTAATGGGCAATGAGCTGAGAGTGCTTAACGATGCACGGGACATCATGAATTAATTTTTGAATTTGTCCATTCCATATTTTTGTACTATCACAACAATTGAGTACGCGGGGGCTGCTTCTTTTTGAAGAGGCGGCTTTTCAAGTTTTCCTCCTCCGCAACAACCAGTAAAAAGTTCAAGGTCTTGCACGAATTTCCGTGAGCTACTTGCGAATCCACGTCCTCTGCCAATTCATTAATTAATAAAAAAGAGGTTTCCACATTCATACTGCATTTGCCTTGACAAAATTACTTGTTTGTTTACAACTGACAGCTGTGTGCTATCGATAACAAATCACAATCAAGCAATTCTAACAAACTATTTCTTTGATGTATTCACATCTAACACAATCACGAAAATTAGTAATCATTTTTGCACATCATGTTTGTTCACCAGCACAATCTAACAAAAATAGTCGATTTTTTGTCATCGATTTATGCTGGTGAACGCGCTCAATGTTTTTTTTATATAAATTAGGCCCTATACCGCACGCCATGTACAATTTCTCCTACACTACGCTTGACATGATAAAGTTTGAGGCCTTGGCCAGCTTACCCCTACAGGACGTCGATCTGACGCTGGTACTGATGACGAACGGAGGTGGATTTCCTTGAGGCGGGCACTTGTAATGCTGGCGGCCTGATGGGGAATCTCTGGATACGGGGCACTCGATCGTGTTAGTCGTCTAGGTACGGTGGCAGCGCGGTAACACCGGTCAGGGTTTCCTTCCACAGTTTGGTCGGGTGGGTTTTCACTGCCAAGTTTCGCTGGGGGGTGATTACGTTGTTTTCTTTATTCCGTACGCCCGGGCGATTGTCAGCTCTTGCGTTGTTGTCTCCGGTCGCACGTCTGTCTGCTTCGCCTCCTAAAACTCGACTCCCCGTTCTAAATTTGGCACACTTGACGCGTGCCAAAATCCCGCAATCATCGCGCGTCACGTCTGGTCTCTTTATCTCCCATGTACTCCCTCGAAGCCGTCCAGTGTAACCGTACCTTGGGTCGTGCGGGTCGTTGGTGGTTCTTTTTAAGCTAAATTAAGATTATATTTCGACTTCATTGTCTGATTCTTATAGCTAACTTACGTCTAAATATTGTGATTCCTCACACTGTGCATCAACTTTAATAAAATTACTTTTTAACATTTTGCTTTACATGCCCAGAGCACAAGAAACAGTTATTCACAACAGTGTAACCGATCGCTAAAACAAAAATATCACCATGATATTTGTTATTTTGAGCAAAAATATCAATATTTCGATAATATTTTCAACATGCCTAGTCTGTAACTCAAACCACAGTTGTTTCGTGTAATTTTGCACTTTGTTATATGCTGGCTCAACTGCTTAAGGCAAATGTTAACTTGAAATAACTATTTATTGTCCGCCTTAAGGTTGACTGAATTATTTTGAAGCAAATATTGTAAGTATGTAGCATAACCCAGCCCAGCCAAAATCCAATAATTCTTATGCGAAAATATTCGTTGAAATAGCCATAAAAATCGGAGTGATTCGTAGAACTCAACGAACTCATCATCGATTTCCAGCTGGGCAGTTCACATTAATTTAAATTTGATTTTAGCTTCATTCATTCAATTAATTCGTTACCGATTCAAAAATCTACAATCAAAAGCTGAATTTATGGCCGCACATATAATGTGAGCTGGATTTTAAGCCCCCCCCCCTCCTATTCCAATTCGAAGTCATCAGGTTTTTGGGCTGCAAATTAATTTCATTTTCATATTTCAATTTCAGTTTCGAAAGACGGTAGCCCGCTCGGCGGTAAGACCAGTAGTCGCGACATGATATAAATTAACTGTTTTGACTTTGTGAAATGAAATGCGGCCTCTTTGAAATTCCAATTCCGATTCAAAACACAAAAAGAGGAAAAAAACAAACGACTTTAATACAAAATACCATTCAAAGTGGCTTTGGCTTTGGCTTTGGAGTTAGAGTTGCCTGCGCGCCCGATTTCTTTTCGGCTTAAATGGTTTATGTGCGTTTGCAACCAGTTTTATGGACATCGCCTCCGCCGGCTGACTGGCGGGCCTGATTATATATTGATGCTGGTTTCGTATTCAATTTTTACGTTTAGGTGGGCCGTGGCCGGCGCCTTTGATGCGTGCATCTCGTTGACCACGTGCCGTCAGCCTCCAGCCTTCAGCGGGGAGGGGGGGGACAAAAAAAAAGGAGCTTACAAAACAACTGCCAATCAAATTGGCCGCAAAGCCCCGTTTGAATTAATAAACAACGAGAAGAGTCAACCGACAAATGTTTATAAATAAATATCGATATTTTGTGATGTTTTCGATGTTGTCGAATATACAAATACATATACATATACCCAGTCGCTCCCAAGTCGAGTAGCAGTTTTAACGATTTTAACGATGTGCTCAACGTTTTATGATTTAATTATGCCGCTCTCGGTTATTAATATATGCCCCATATTGAAGTTGATTTAGCCATTTATTGAGTCTTAATTATGTGCGATTTAAATTCTTAATGAATGCCGCATTTGGCCAATCGTCAACGGTTTTCAGTCGCATCAATGGACGGCGGGGGTGGCGAGATTGTTCATGTAGGATTACGCATGTGCCAATGATTTAAATGATAACGAAATGTTCAAATAATTTGCATAATCTAATAACTGTTTTTGCTATTTTCAGCTAACGAAACGCCAGACTGACGGATTTTAGGAAGAGTTCGGTTGATTTGATGTCAGTCCGGAAACAGAGAAGGTAAGTACATACACATTTCACTTCATAATCACAGGCAACAAAACAAACACTTAAGGGGCTGTGGGTACTTTGAAGTATTTGAGAATACATTATAGGGCACTACATCTAGATCTACAATGAAAATCTCGTTTTCAAGAACCTTGCAATCTTATAAAAACAATATTGAAAAACCTTGAAATGAGCTAGATTTATCGTCTCGCAGAAGATCGGTTGTGGCGTGCGCTGTGTGGCACGTAGCGCCGTCTTGTTGAAACCAAATATTGTCCAAGTCTTCCGCTTCAATTTCCTCGAAGAACCAATCACTTAACATTCACCATTCACGGTCACGGTGGCTCCTTCTTTATTTTCAAAGAAAAATGGACCAATGATGCCTAGAGACCAAAATCCGCACCAAACAGTGACATGTGGTGGGTGCATTGGCTTCTCGGCGACAATTTTGTTTATTAACACAACCACCGAGGTGGAAATGTGCTTCATCCGAAATTATGATTTTTCAGTCAAATTCACCATCTACGGCCAAACAATCTTCCGCCCAATTTGCGAGCTGTAGACGATTCGGATGGGCAATTGACTTTAGCTGTTGCACCAATTGAACTTTGTATGGCTTCATGGCAAGGTCTTTATGCGAAATTCGCCTCAAAGAAGTGCGCGAAATGTCCAATTGTTGAGATCCATGGCGAGTTCACGTCGATGGCACCAACCGCAGCAATGTTTTCGGTCGAGCGCACGGGATGAGTACGAACACGGGTTGGTTTATCCACCAACATTCCAGTTTCACTAACTCGCATCACGAATTGATCCACAAATTGAGTTTTCGGAACATTCTTTTTGTTAAATGTTTTTTTTTCAAATTTCGCACAGTTTGAGTCGAGGACTCACCACTTTGGAAATATGTTTATTTTTCCCAACTTTCAACCCGTTTCGTAATTGTCAAAGTTTTTACTAAATATTAGTCGCTTTCCTAAAGACATGTGACGTTTTTAAAGTCAAATTATGAATAGTTCAAACTCCAAACACTAGATGGACCACCCTGTATTTACATTTATAATTACAGGTGGGTGTAAGTTTGTGGGTTATAATAGGTGCAGCCAGATCGGTTGGGTGGATCCTAAGGAGTCTGCTTCTAGCCCTGATTCCATTGATCCATCGTCTTCTGAGGAGTCTTTTTGCAAGGCTGTTTGGGTGGCATGCGACTTTATTCAGGTATCGCCAACTATAGAGACCCAGGGACCCCACAATCTCGCTCTATGTCCCTTGTGCGTAAATACCACTCGGCACCTGTGATAAGTCTGAGAACCCTTATTTTGTTCAGTTGGGTTTTTGCCGCGAAATTGTCGCAATGATAACCTTATAAATAAGCATCTTATTTCGGAGCGACAGTTTGTTGTTGACGTTAAGAAGCCAGCCCATCCTTGTCGCCTTGGTTTGCAGTTTTCCAACTACTTCAGCGATGTATTGTTTGAACGTGAGTCGCTTGTCTAGCATCAAACCTAGGTGCGGAAAGACTTCACCGTGTCGGAATACTCCTGGACTAATTTCCCTTTTAAGCGTCTGGGTGACGCAGTCGCTCTTTTCTGGGTTTACAGAAATGTTCCACCGTCATTCCCAGTTCTTAAACTTCTTGAAATACTCTTGCAGAGTATCAGTTGCCCTGTAAATACACCCGTCTCGTGCCATGATAGTAGTGTCGTCAGCAAAGGTGGCTATTTGATTGGGATGTCCTGCGATGTGGGCATGTCCGAGGTAAAAAGGCTGTACAGGGTTGAACCTAGTACGCTGCCTTGAGGTACTCCTGCTCGAATCCTCTTCTTCTGGGATGCAAGGCCATCCTGGACCACTCTGAAGTTCCTGTCTGAGATGAATGATTTAACCATTAAGAAGATTTCAGGATTGAGCGTTCACTTGTTCTTAGCGAACAGGCCGTCGTGCCAGACGCGATCAAATGCCTGTTGAATGTCCAACTACGCTGCCACAACGTACCCCTTGGCGCGGAATCCTTCCAGGACGATGTTGACCACCCTGTGCAGTTGTTTCGGTGTACCATGTTGTTGTAGTTGTTGTAACGGCAGGGTTGACTTTTTGTACGTGGTATGAAAAGAGAGAAAGAATAGGTTAGAATGGAAAACGGATGTTGAGTTAGAGACCCAGTTCGAGGAAAGTAGCAGCCTCGATTGGATGGGTCCAGAGAGTAATGGGTGTGAGTGTGGTAGGGTTCATTTGACAATTAAACAAATGTAGTGGGTCGTGTTTGCTATTATTGCATTTGGGGCATGTGTCGGTGACCTCTCGGCTTATACTCGCTAGGTAGCTGTTTAACTGTCTACTCTTCCCTGATCGTAGTTGAGCCAGCGTTGATCTTGCCGTCCTGGGCAGTGTTTTTTCGCTGGGTTCGATAGGTGACGGTCTGCCTCCGAGCACTACGTTTTGTTGTAGTGCTGCTACTGTACTATGGACCATGCACGTATGTGCGTCCTTGCGTGCCGCAGTGCATTCATCCTCATTTGGTGGGTAATTGGGGAGAAAACGCATGATGTCGGGCTTCACTGTCCTTAGATCAAATCGAAAGGGTCTGTCGCGTATGCTCATAGGGTCTTTGGTGCTGTTGTGGTTGGGGTGGTTTGGGTTTTGGCAATTTATCAGGAATTGGGAACTGGGAAGATCTCTGTTTCCTGATGCAGGTGGTCTATGTGCGTCATCATGTGTCATCCAGTAGCCACTCGGATTGATGCGTTTTGTACGGTTTGCAGGTTTCTCCACTGCGTGTAGCTTATTGACGCTGACCAGATGGGTGCTGCATAATTGATAAGTGATCGTTCGATAGCTTTGTATGTGGTGGTGATCGTCTCCTTGCCTTTCCTGCTATTGCCATTACTGCCTTGTTCCTGCTCCTAACCTTCTTTGTGATACTTTCTGCGTGCTTAGAGAAGACATAAAGCGAGTCAAATGTGACCCCCAGGATTCTCGGGTTATGTAGGGTCGGGATACTGTGTCCATCGATGTGTATATCCAGTATCTGTTTGACTTCTTTTGTCCACGTTGTAAGTAAAGTGGCAGATGATTTATTTGCTGACAAAGAAAGGTTTCGGCTATTAAAGAAATTGGCCAGTTCTGGAAGGTAGTTGTTTATCCTTCCTTCTAAGGTTTTGATGTCTCTGCCTGTTGTTGTGACTGTGCAGTCATCGGCATATGAGACCATCTTTACCTCATTTGGTGGTGTGGGGAGGCTGGCAACATAGTAGTTGAAGAGGATCGGTGACAGGACTCCGCCTTGCGGTACTCCTTGTTTTAGTTTCGTGTTTCCCGACTTGGCTCCTCTAAACTCTACGTGCGAATGCCTGCCTGAGAGGTAATTGTGTAGCCATCTCTTGGTGTAATTGGGCAGTGAACTATGCGTTATGTCTTGGAGGAGTGTGGTATGGTTCACCATGTCAAATGCTTTTGAAAGGTACAGCGCCACCACTATTGTCCTTTTATGGGGACGTTTGCTGTTGAGTCCAGCTACCATGTCGTATTGTCCGGTGTACCCACGTTTGTTTGTTTGTTTGTTTATTATTATTATAATCTTAGTGCTACAAATACATGGAGGCTTATGTTTATGGCACTAATCACAGGTTGACATCGATTTGAAAACAATACAAAAATATACTAACTTAAACTAAGGATAAATTATATAGACAATCAATTTTTACATTAGAAAATTAAAAAGAGGAATGGTTATATTTGTGCTATTGTTTGAGATGATGCTTTAAACTTTTCTTAAATAGTGATGCGCTTTTTATCGATTTAATATTGTTTGGTAAATGATTCCAAAGGCGAATAGCAACTGGGAAATAATGGAAGTCTGAGGTAGTGAGTTCATTTTTAGGGCAGATTAGATTTTTAGTTCGTTGAGACGCAGCAAAATTTTAGTATCTCATAAAGATATGAAGGCTCTGAAGAGTTAATTAATTTGTGCAGGAAAATGAGAATGAGAATGTCAAAAATTTTCTCTGCAAATTCGGATATGTGATCCGATCGTTTTTTGTTGTAGACATACCTACCTTGCACTACAACTACCGAACACTTTCACACCGTATAAAAGCGAAGGTACTATGTATGTTTTTGCAACCAGTTGTTTAATATGTGTTGGTATGAAACTTTTCGTTAGATTTAACTGCCGGATTAAGGAGTATGTTTTGTCAATTGCTTTGTTTATGTGATCATCCCATGATAAAATATTGTTAAATGTAAAACCTAAATTTACTGCTCGCTCAACGTAGTCTATACTGATACCAACACTTTTTAGATTTGGTAAGCAGCCTGTATCAAATCTCGTTTTTATATACAACAATGCACTTGGACTTTGTTGGGTTGATTTTAAGACCATTTTTCTTTGCCCAGCTCCGTATCAGTTCAAGTTCACTATTACAATCATCAACACATTCAGAAATTTTATTTAACGGACGACTGACATACACACCTGATCATATTAATAGGTACACACATCAACTCGGACTTTAAGGTAACAGAAAACAGTTTTATTCATTGCTTCAAACTTAACATTTGTTCTCATTGGTTCTTAAACTATTTGTTTTTAATAAAATAAACTTAATTGTAACATAGAATAATAATATAACATAAAAGAGATCATTTTGTGTTTCAGATACGTTTTCAGTGTGATCATAATAATAGGTACACTTCATGTGGTAAATTAGTATTTCCTAACTTAGTATCCAGTGTATCCACCTCTATTTTTGGCCACTACTGCTATTCTTTTTGGCTTACTTTTAATAAAAGCCTGGCAGGTCTCTACTGGTGTCTCATACCACAGTTTTTGGACACCTTCCCATAATTTTTGTTTCTTTGAAAATGAATGCTTTGCCAATTTCTTTTTTAAGTCTCCCCACAAGTTTTCAATGGGGTTAAGGTCGGGGATTGGCATGGCCACTTCAGAACGTCAACTTTTTGGTCCTCGAAAAATTTAGATAACAGCCTTGATGTGCGTTTAGGATCATTATCTTGCTGAAATACCCAACGTAATGGCATATTTTCCTCAGCATACGGTACCATAACTGTTTCCAATATGGATTTGTACTCTTCAGCATTCATTTTGTTCGTAGTCTGATAAATTGGACCTACGCCGTACCCGGAGAAGCAACCCCATACCATTATATTGCCACCTCCATGTTTGACTGTTTTTTTTTGTAAACCGTGGATGAATTCTTTTCCATTAGGGCGTCGAACATTCCTTTCACAGTCATTCCCAATCAAATTAATCTTGGTTTCATCGCTCCATAATAAGTTTCTCCATTTTTTCTCCCCGGTGCATCCTACCCAGTCTTTGTGGTCCCATGCAAAAGTGCCTCATGGTGATATTTTTTTTTTGCGCATAAGTGGAACTTTTCTGGCAATTCTTCCTGGTAGGTTGGCATCTTGTAGTCGTCTTCGGATAGTTGGAGCACTAACTGAATTCCCAATTTCGGCTGCAATAGCCTTCGATGACTTAAATGGGTCCTTTTTGCTCAAAGTTACTATATAGTGCTCAATAGTTTCTATTGTTTTTTGTGGCCTTCCACGGGTTTCCTGTCTTGGTTTTCTTTCTAATGCATTTTACATTTTTTAACAAATTTATGAGACCTGTTCATTAATTTGGCGATGGCTCGTAAAGATTTGCCTTCTTTTCCAGAACCAATCGAGCTTCTTCTTTAGTACAATGAGAATTTCGACCCATTTTTTCTAAAAAAAAATTATTATTTAATTCTCTGTATTGACAGGAGCTATACTTAATTTACCTTTAGTTACCAAAAGATCACTGATTACAAAATTGTTCACTTGATACTTGTGAGAAACGGAGACTGTACCTATTATTATGATCAGGCGAAATGTGTGGTGGACTCGTAATTTATAGAAAAGCTTTAATATACGGGGCAGCCCCTCTTTCAACTCTTTGTCACAGTGTGGCCAGACATTGACAACAACAAAAAACCAAAAATTAAAAAGTTGTCAACACTAAAAGTACGAAAAAACCATCTATAATTAAAAAATTCCGGTGTGTACCTATTAATATGATCAGGTGTGTATATCAGAGAGTTTTCCTGCATGAACTTAGATATTTGACAAGACATGACTTGCTTAAATGCTTTAGATAAGAACGGTAATATGGAGATTGGACGATGTTCATTATTGTTTTTTGGAATTGACAGTATTTTTGCTATTTTCCAGGCATAAGGAAAAGTGGATTAAGTTTGAAAAACCGTGACCAGTTTTGGAATCAGTGCACAAAACTGGATCAGAATTTTGCAACGAGAAGGTTGGACCAAAATTGCTGTTGGCCAGTGTTAGTAAGTGCCGTGTTCAAGATAAAGTTCCCAATATCTTAAGTTTGCTTTGGGATGGAAAAAAAAGCATTACCGCAAACGGAAAGTCTGCCGAAAGACTCCTAATAGTTGTCACGGGATATAATATAACCAAATTATTGGATGTGCCATCGCTGGAATCATCGTATAAAAAAGAGCAAGCAACTGCTTTTTATCACACTTTATTAGATGGGGATTTAAAAGAAAACGTTAAAGCAATGTGCTGCGATACAACGGTTTTGAATACTGTTCGGTTAAAAGGGGCTTGTCTACTTAAGCAAGCTCAAGTTACTTATCCCCACTACGCTTGCAGTTAAAAACAAAATTAAAAACGAATTTAACTCGTTTTTAAGCACGAAATTTTTGAAATTTCGAGTACAAATAGATTTCTTTTTCAAGAGCGTTCGTACTCAAATTATTCCTTGTACTTTTTTCTTTGTTTGTTATTTGTTATGTGACACATAGAAGATGTGAAATCAGCCCTAAAGGAGATCTAGTGATTCCTTCTAGATTTTTAGAGAATTTTCCGCAGTTGAGTCACTTCGAAAGTGTTTTCTATATTACTGCAGAATACATGCTGATCGGGCACTTTTAAAGCTGTCATTTAACCAATATTACCGACTAACATTACGTTTTTTGAGTTTGATGATATATTAAACAACATTCAAAACATAAATTTATGTCTAGAATTATATACTTAAGCTAATCGATTACTGTCATTTCTCATTCTTATAATCAAACAGAGGTAGACATACCTATTATTTTTTTTCTGTATTTGTTAACTTTGTGTGTGCCATCGTTATCTTTGTCTCTCGCTTGACCTAAACATTAAGCGTAACTGAGTAGCCGCTACAGGACACACTAACACTGTCAGCAGGTGCACACACACACACACACACACGAAAAAAAAACAAGGTGCCGCTGAGCTGAGCTAATTTCAAATTACACACTTCATTCGTTGTCACGGTCGAGAAGGTGGGGGGACAAGCAGGGACATGAAAGAGCGAGCATAGCGTAGCTAAATCGCTTTCGAAGCCAACCACAATTGACAAGCGCACCTCGCTTTGCCCTGATCCTTCGGCACATCAAAGTGACCGACTCAGTCCGCACGCTCATCTAACGGTCGATCGGTCTGGGGTAATGTGCGTGCAAGATGAATTTTCGGTACGATGGGTGTGGCTTATTTTAAAGCAATTAAACCCACAGTGAAGCGTGTCTTCAATGCAGACATCTTGCTGATGGACGAGGACACTTTTCGACTATTGTCAGAAAGAAGTATTTCATCTATACCGCCGGCTGTGGTGGGTGTAGCTAACAGTTCGTTTGGGATAAAGATTTCAAATTGAAATTGGAATGGTCTTAAATTTATGTACTTTTTTTTTTAAAGCTTCTCAAACTTTGCCGTTTTGATTTGAAGTAGGAGTTGGTGTCTTTTTTTTTAAGTCAAAAGAGTGAGCAAGGCTCGACTTTGGTCCTTTTAGTTAGTATGATTGAAAGCACTATCTAATATTTTGATTGAATTGAGTTTATAGCCACGTTTTGGTTCAACATTTGGAAAGCTTGTAATAAGTTTTATTAAAGGACAAAAAAATTTAAAAAAAAATTTAAATTAATTTATTGTAGAAAAGTGGTTTTTAGTCATTTGTTTATCAGTATTTATTAACCTGACTTAAACAATCTTTCAGCTTTTGATATCTTTACAAACACATTTTATTTTAAGTTTGGACCAACAAAAACTCAGCTACCCACACTGAAATTATTATGAATTAAATACGGTTAAAATTTTAGATCCAAAACATTTCCCATAACATTTCCTTATATTTTACAATCCGAAATTTGGGTGGAAAACTAAGAGTCTACAAAATTTCCCCAATCCAACTTTATTCAAGAATATTCTCAAAGCCTTAATAAGTTGCTCCAAATCCTTTACACATGCTTTAAGCTCCTTGAAATGTTCCACCTTATTAGACTGAGCAGCTTTTAGCTAGCAACCTGAGCTTGGAGTTGGTTTCAAAGCAACATGAAAATGTCCCTTAGCAACATATTTTCTTCTTAGCAACATTGTTTGACTGTGTCAGCAACATGTATAAGTTGCATAGAATATAACAGTTGTATTTGCTACTTATACGTATAACGTACAGAGGTTCATGTCTCTGCTAAAATGCTAAGTGTCGAACTCAGCTAACAGATGGCGACACTGCATGTTTTAAAAATAGGACAGTATTCAGGACTGTACCCGTCTTCGATTCGGCGTTTATCTTCATTCGACCCATTTGAAGGCAAAACGTTTTGGCCGAATTCTTTAATCGTTTCTTAGAAATCACACAAACTTGCCCATTTCGATCAATAATATTACTCGCAAATTATTAAGTTGTAACCGTGATAACTTTCGCGGTGAGCGAAAGTACTCTGCCTACTTTGCTCTGGGAAAATGGGGTGGGTACTTTGGCACCCTAGTAAACTGTATGGTTACACAGTACCGGGAGAGGGAAGGACAAGGGATTCAATCCATACGGGGTCTCTAAAATGATCACACAAGCTTTGAAGAAGTAGGGAGCACAAGATGTTTGTGTTCTCTTTCAATTACCAGCCTAACCTAGTAAATGTCAATTGATATTTGTACCTTTACCCATTCTGAATGCAAACCAATTATATCAGGTGCCCATATTAAGGACTTAAGTCAAAAAAACAAAAATTTATAGAACAATTTCATTATATACGGACTAATTCGTTGGGTCGCGCAATTATTAAGCAATTTAAAAAGATAACTTCTCTTATTTGCCATAAGCAACTAATAATACAAAAGGCAGCTGTCAAAAGAAGGATAATGTCAAAAGAAAACTAGAAACTAAATGACTATGCAGCGCTTAGGTATGATGACCATGGATATGTACCATGTTTAGCTGGAAAATAGTATTTCTAAGTGACGTTTGTGTACATAGAGAAAAAAAATATGCAAAACCTACACGAAAATGTGTGATTTCTACACGTTTTGACCGGGATTTTCCACCCATAACGTTTGTGTAGCTTTTCTGCACGCATATAAGAGGACCACCAACCCACACCCACGTTTGTGCAGAAAAAAGCTACACGCCACGTGTCGAAATGCGAGAACGCTACACGTTTCGTGCAGATAACCTACACGTCGCGTGTGGAGATCAGTTTTCTAAACGAAAAATGTAAGAATTCAATACTGATTTAGAGCTACATTGACAGCTATTGTGGGTGCAGTTTGATGAAACTTTTTGTGGGAGCACACGCACAGTGAGTGTGATATATGACGGTGCTCAGAACACCCGAGGCACAGTGGGTAGCAGAAGGTAACACAGCTTGGTAGAACACACTTGCAGGGTTGCGCATTGTATCCCATTGCTTGTTCCACGCTATTGACGAACGGTTGTTGTTGTAAGCTGTCGCCAGGTCTAGTTGTCTAAAAGGAGCTTCGCAAGCGGCTACTCTTGACTCCGGCAGGCCATGTGTGGCTACCGCTTAGGCCAGGACGTGCATATAACTAGTTCCTTTAGGGTATAAAAACACTTTAGTACACTGCGAAGATGCTGTGATCATTTTAATTACCTTTTCAAATTGAAATATGGCTACATACATATGTGTGTGTCGAACTTTTTATGCGTAGGTTTAGGCAACCTCGACCAGCATCCGGTCACAAATTGGCTATACCGCACTGGTGTACACGATAATCTCGCCCAATAACATATATGAACTGCAGAAACAAAATATTTATAACTCGCGGCTTTTCATATGTGGTTTAGGTTAATTCGAACAACTGCCAAGAAATTAATTTCGGAAATGGAATTGCGAGCGACAGCGGCAAGCTGATTATATTATATTTTTGCTCACACCCGATGGAACTTTTACTTGAAGGCACGTCTGTCGTCTTTGACCGGAAGATGGAAAATAAAGTACATATGTCCGCAGCTTGGCTGTTAAAGCGAATCGACCTAACGGCACTATCGGCTGCCATCAATTGGGGGAAATGCCAACTCGTGAGGATCTGCACTGCTTGTCGTGGCAGTTAAAACCGTTGCGCCCACAACTACTAGCATAAAGACACTTTTTTGAATTCGTTTGAATAAACTTAAACTTGAAATAGCAAAAAATATAAATAATTTTCAACATATTTTGAACCATGATTTTAGACTGTATATATTTGGTGAAAAACGACATTAGTTGTTCGACCATCTTTTGTTGTAGACTACAGAGTGGTTTTCTTTGACCTTTTTTGGCATAAACCCCAAACATTTTTTTTCTTCAGTTTTCAAATATTAACTGGATTTTAATATTTACATACTCCTATTAGATAAAAAACAAAACATATTCAAACTTAGTGGCAACACTGTTTTGTTGACGGGCTGTTGAAGTTAGCTGTTTGAGTGCCACGTGTTTTTTGTGAACTTGGCAGGAAATATTTTCCCACTTTTAGTGCGTCTGCTTAAAAAGTTAGAAACAAAATAAAAATTGTAAAAATGCAAATTTGTAGTTCAGATATTTAAGATTATAAGTTGATAACGCGTTTGTCATTTTTGTTTTCGGTTGCGCAATTGTGCTGCGTGTTGTTAATGTGTAATTTCAGGTTGACCCTAACCAGTGTAGCTGTTTTGTGGAATAATAGTTAAGCATGCCACAACGCTGCACAGGGGTTTAAATGCAAAGTTGTTAACGAAAGTCTGCAGACTTATGAGTAATTAACACTTCTTGCTACAACGTGCGACTTTTCGAGAAAATCGGCTTTATTGCAGCTGAATTCGTGCTTAAGTTGAATAGATTACATGAGAAAGAGATAAAAAAAATTTTTTTGCTTGGTAACGTCAAACACAAAAAAGTTTTGTAAGTCGTATTTATAGCTAAAAATAAAAGTACAAGCCGAATTTCAGCTCAATAGCGTAACATACCACAAAGTTGGAGCAAATCGGACAGATCAGTTATATGGCAGCTATATGAAATAGTATGCCGAATTGAACCATTTTCGATAAGTCGCTAAAAAAGCTTGAAATAAGTGTTTAAGCCGAATTTCAGTTCAATATCTTTAAAACGAACTAAATTGATGCAAATCGGCCAGATCAGTTATATGGCAGCTATATGAAATAGTGTGCCGAATTGAACAAAGTTCAATAAGTCGCTTAAGGAGCTTAAAATACATGTTCAAACTAAAATTCAGTTCAATAGCGTAAAAACCAACTAAATTATCTCAAATCAGCCAGATCGGCTATATGAGAGCTATATGAAGTAATGGTCCAAGTCGAAGCCGATGTTGTTAGTCGTATTAGAAGCTCAAAATACGAGTACAAACCAATTTTCAGTTCAGTAGCATAAGAAACAACAAAGTTGGAGCAAATCTGCCAGATCGGTTATATGGCAGCTATATAAAATATTGGTCTAAATTAAGTGAATCTTTGCAAGTCGGCTTTGGGGTCCAAAATATGCGTACAAACCAAATTTTGGGTCAATATCTCAACAACTGGTAAGACTGGTGGACTGGTAAGAATTGTGGTTCATTGCCTAACTGAATTTTTTAAAGGAAAATCATTTTTTTTAAGGTCTCAAGCAGATTTGTAATTACGTTTAGGAACTGAAATGGCAGTTTGCGTTTCTGGTAGGCAGTGTTAGGAAGTACCTAGGTACAAATACCTATTTTGTGTACCTTTTACCTTACCTAGGTCCAAATTTCCATTTACCTTGTCAAAAAGTAAGGTATAAGGTACTTTAATATGATTGAGAATTTAATTTCAAATGATAGCCTGGGTGGGAAAACTAATCTAATTTAATCATTCTTTCAATTTGATGGTCGATGTGACTATTCAAATAACAGTCTTGAGCTAATAACTGTGTTGATCCTTATGACGCTTTAAGTTAAGGAAATACAGAAAGCTGTCAGCGCAACTAGCATGGAAAACAATCTTTTGAATGGTTTCAAAATGCGATTGCTAATCCAAGTTTTATTTAATACACAACAAACCAAATTATATTCTAGGACCCTATCACCAGTGGACTTTGTTATCAGCTTAAATAATTAAATCGCTAATTTTACTATTTAAGAAGTTTCAAAAACTTGTCCATATCGCTTTCCTTCCTATGTATCTAGGCCAAGACCAAGATTAAATATGTAGATAAAGCCGTTTGCGATGTTGACGCAAATGTGGAACTTAATGATTAATGTTAATATTTAAATATGTATTTTGTAAATTAGGTCAAAAATTCCAAAAAGTCGGAAAGGACTAAAAAAAAAAAAAATATTTTTCTGACTTAAAACTAAAAAAAAGTGTATGTCCCTGTAGAAATTTTGAGAATCTCGGAACACAGATTTGTTCAACTGATTCTTGAAAATCTTTTGTTCTTTTTCCGTACACGTTTGATGAAATTTCGAGGAAGCCTCAAAGTTTCGGTTGGATAGCTCTCGTCATGAACATTTTCGGGTAGGTGGTGTTGAATAAACCATGCCTTAAAAGACATTTAAAGAGTACCTTTTTTGTACCTTTACCTTTACCTAGGTACTGAAATTTTCGGATACCTTTTTCCTAGGTATATTTTTTGACATTTACCTTATACCTTACATAGGTAGGAAAAATGAGTACCTTTCCAATCACTGCTGGTAGGTTGATTTCATCAATTATAGGCATAAAATCCCGGTTTTGCTTCGTAATTCCTTGTTTAAGAACGCGAGCAGATTCGATATTTAAGTCAGGAACGGATAATGTAAATGAACTAAGCGTTATAATTTATCGCATTGAGTTCACAACTTGACCTCAAGGCAGCCACACTTCAATTATTTGAATTAACCCACTGTCAAGTCATTTTCAAGTCACTGTCAAGTCACTGTCAAGACACTGTCAAGTCACTGTCAAGACACTGTCAAGTCATTGTCAAGTCACTGTCAAGTCACTGTCAAGACACTGTCAAGTCACTGTCAAGTTACTGTCAGCCACTTCCCCCTGCTTTCACTGAGACTGCTGAAATTTTCTGAACTTTTTGCAAGTACGAAGATGAGAATTTGAATATCACCCTTAACAGGCAATGTTACACTTAACAGCATATTTGTGGAGACTATGTAAACTGGCTGTGGGCCTTATTGTGCTTCGAGCAGCTGACGCACCATTGAAAATTCACCATGTTAAGTCACTCTGCTTCTACCTGTATCGATCAGATGGAGTGCTTTTAGTTAGTTTTTAAAAAATTAATATAAAAACCGTGGTAGAATACCAAAAACGAAAGAGTCGTTTGGAAAAAATTTCGCATAAAGAAAAATTTGTTTAATTTTGTCGTTGAAAGAGCGGGATGTCATTTGCGATCTTTCCCTTTTTTTCGAGTGAATAGCGAGTTTTCACCCCCTGGTCGGCCATCGGGTCACTAGGCTTGCGCAGGGAGGAAAGACGCAGAATTGACATTTAATGTCGACTTGCGATCCAAACACGAATGGCTGCTAGTCCCGACAGAGCTCAAATGCCTCACGGCATCTGCACACGGCGTAAACGCAGGTGTGCGGCTATAATGAAACTAACTTAGTAACAAGAGGCATTGTAGTATGTGAATATAGGCAAGTTGGTAGGCTAAAAAAATTCCTTCATGGGTGTGCTTTCGAGGGCTTTTGTGGATGGGCTGCGGGATCGGCTATCAAGCGGGGCTCTCGCATTTTTAAATTTGAAAATTCGAACGCCCTCAGTACTAGCCTTTAAGTCAAAATAGTACATCAGCATCTTCACCTAAACAATATGTCAATAAGACTTTTATCATAGATTTTGCAAGTGGTTAGTGGATTGTGCCTGAATGCTGAGCACTTGTAGTAGCCAATGTTTTCAATTGAATACGGCTGACAGTACAAGTTGCTTTCAGACATAGAACTTATAAAGAAATCAGCGCCTTTGTGACTCAAGCGAAAGCCACTTAACGCTAAGTGCAGTTGATAGCTGGCATCTTTGTTCGTGAGTTCATAGTTCATAGGCTGGCTAAGTCTTATTTACGCACACACACACTCACACACACAGCTAAGTCTTATCATTTATCATGCTACGAAAAAATACATAACACATGGCACCTACTCCCATTCCACCCTTACATGGTACTTGCATTATGGCTTTGGCTGACAACAATAACCACTTGAGAGGCAAACACGAAAGAATCTTCCCCTCTTATCAAACCCTAACCAATTGAAACGTGTGTTTTGCGGGAGGTCAAGTTGAGTTGTTTTGGCCAAGTGTCCGGAGTGGACCAACAGCTTTTGCAACATATTGTTAACATTTTATTGATGCAAATCTACTGCTGATGCTGAAAGTATACACTGATAAAAATTTGAAAAGGAAAATCAAGATGGGTTTTTGGCAAAACTTAGGACTAAACCATGTAATGTTGACAAAAGTCCATGTCAATTCATAAATTTTCCATTTGCATTTTATCAGCATTTGTATGCAAAATATATATTTTATATTGATATCACGCATACGCCGTGTGTTACATTAAAATTACCACCAGAAAAAAAAGACGAGAAAGCCAAATTTTGTAAATGGAATGCATTCATAATAGTTATTGCCGATAATTTGGACAAATTATGGTTGCCATTACAACCCTCTCCCCTTTCCACCACCCTCTTCCCCTCGCTCTATTACGACCAATTGTGGCCAAAAATTTATTTCAATTGTCGACCAAACGAAAACAATTACCCATGGAATGGAGTGCAAATATGCACGAAACACAAATATTTTGGTTAAATTTGTCGAGTGAAAACGATTTCACCGCCTCCTTCAAGTGGGTCACACTTTAATATTGGTTGGCTTTTGTGCTTTTGTTCCTCCTCTGCATTGCGTTTGCTGCTGCTGCATTGTTGAACTGATTTACGCAATTAAAATAATTTCATTTCAAATGGTCTATAATTCAAGTGGCATTTCATGCGGTTGCTGCCAGGCCGGCCACATGGACCACGCCCTCAAAATGCAAACAGCCGCACCCGCGCATACTTACCATAAATCTGTAGTGCAAAATGCATTAAAAACTATTACACAGATAACAAACAAAAAAAGGTGGCACACATTTATATTGTGGCCTCTGCGCATTCAATTTCCTTCCCTTGACCTTGCTTCAAAAGTTGTCCCATATTTTGTAGGCTTAAAATTGATTTCAAATATCCGCCGCTGTTTTCAAATCAATATCAAGTTGGTGGGGGCAAACACTTGCGCCTAATGCCCCGGCCATTAAGTAACATCTATCAGGGCAAATTACATGGCCATATCCGGGTTCGGGTACGGGTGTGTCCTGGTGGGTCCTGGTCCAGGGCACAACAGCTTGGCACTGCGGTTGCTTAGGCAACCAAAAATTTGCATAAGCAGCCGCGCATCAATTTAAACTCAAGCGACCGTATAAATATTTTTTATGCCAACGCAGTGCCAAAATGGCCGTCATCAGCCTTAGCCTTATCCCAGGGTCACATTCGCATTCGCAATTCGCATTCGCATTCACAATCCATTGCACTGGGTCGCCTGTCCGCGGCCATTTTGTGGCCGCAACGCCGCATTATTATTATTTTGAATTCGAGTGCAGACATGCATGAGGATTAGCAGGGATTTTGTGGCGAGTTTTAATAGAATTACAGCTGCATTCCAGCCAGCTGACTGCGTTCAATTCCACGACATTTATTCGCTATTGGTCTTGTTAATTAATGAGCCGGGTGCGTGCATTTCAATTGCGGCCAGTCGCCAAAGTTCACAGCTTTTGCCAAAAAAATAAAAATAAATAAAAATAACAATTCTCAATGGCAACTTATTGATACTCTATGGCATATGGAAAGGTACTCAATTGTCTTACTAAATATTCCTACTTAAGGTAAAAGGTATACGGAACTTCCAGTACCTGGGCAAAGGTAAAAGTTCAAAAAAGGTACCTTTTAAATGCCTTTTAAGGCATGGTTTATTCAACACCACCTACCCGAAAATGTTCATGACGTAAACTATCCAACCGAAACTATGAGGATTAACAATTAAAAAATTAACAATTAATTAATTGTATTTGCAATACCTTACGACTAACAATTAATTAATTGTTAATCGTCAGTTTCTACAATTAACAATTGATTAATTGTTAATCTTTTTAAAAAATTGGATTGAAAACTAACAATTGAACAGGGTTCGAAATCGCAACTCTCGAGAGCCAGCTTTATCTCTCAGCTCTTGGCTTTGAGCTGAAAGGCACAGCTCTCGGTTCTAAGCTGGAAACCACAGACTTTGTTTTTTTTTTTTTTTTTTAAAAAAAGCATTTATTATTAACATTCGTTTTTTGGTACCTTTTTCTGGCTCCTTAACCTAATTTAACGCTTATACATTTTGGTCCTGCTTTAGTTATCTTCTATATTGATATTCGTGTTATTGTGTATTACGGTTTGTGAGTTGAGCTTTCTTACAAAATATTTGTATTGTTTTGTTTTGTTAGCTTGAGATTGTGTGTTTTTTAAATTTAGATTTCCCTTTTAGAAAGGTCCTTAGGGTGGAATCTTTTCAGTCTTCTTTTCTTTTCCCGGCCTTGCTTCCTTCGTGGTCGCAGTAGTTTCCTAGCGAGGTGGTTTGGGTGAGCAGTCAGTCTTTCTGTGTAGTCTCTGGCCTGCTAATAACATCGCCCACCTTAGCGACTTTAAGGTTTTCCTCAATTATTCTCGTCCTCATGTACCAGTGAGCCCCGGTTATGCGTCTTAGGATTTTGCGATCTAGGTGCGACTTTGCTGCTACACCTGTAGTCCGTACCTCCATGCAGGTGCGAGAATGCTTTTATAAATGAGTACCTTGTTCTTTAAAGACAGTTTGCTCCTGGCGTTCAGCAGCCAGCTCATCTTTTGTGCCTTGAGCTGTATTGATTTGACCAGACCGTTTATGTGCGATTTAAAGGTAAGCCTTCGGTCAAGAAAAACTCCCAGGTATCGGTATCCTGCAAGGTGATCCCACAGCTCTCCTTGGAGGAAACTCCTGGGCAATTGTCTTTTCTCAGCGTGTAGGTAACACTGGCACACTTTGAAAGGTTTAGTCCTATATTCCAATTGGAGCACCAATTTCCGATTCTTACTAGATACTCTTGCATGGTTTTAGTAGCGGAATATATGCAGGGATCCCTTGCCAATAGAGCTGTGTCGTCTGCAAAGGTGGCGATCATGAAATCGTTTCTGTCAACGATTTGGGGATTTTGGTTAGATGGCATATCGTGAGTGAAAAGGGTGTAGAGCGTTGGGCCTAGGACACTTCCTTGTGGGACACCAGCGCTGATTAGCTTTGTCTCTGATGCTTCTCCCTCTTGGACAACCGCGAAGGTCCTTCCAGTCGGAAAGCTCTTAACAAGCAGGTACAATTGAGGTGAGAGCAGCGATTTTATTTTGTACAGCAGCCCATCATGCCAAACTCTGTCGAAGGCCTGTTTCACATCAAGAAACACAGCAACTGTATATTTCTTTGCTTCAAATCCTTCCAGTATGAAGTTTACAACTCTATTGAGCTGCTCCGGGGTTCCATGACTTCTTCGAAAACCGAACTGGAAGGGTGTCGTCCCGCAGAATTCTGCGCAGCAAGCACCTTTCAAAAATTTTGGACAGTGAGGGGAGAAGGCTTATCGGTCCAGGCTTGTGGATCATGATGATCTGAGCTTTTTTCCATGGTTCTGGAAAATGACCAATTCTCAGTATGACGTTATATAGCAGCACCATAAAAAGCAGCGCCTTGGTTGGCAGAATCTTTAGAGTCCTGTACTGAGTCCAAGTACTCTTTGATGCGTTGAATTGTGCGTGCTTTCGCTGTGTTCAGTGGTTTGAATCGTTCCGACAGGTTAGCTGCGAAGGATTCTGCCCTTTCTTTTGCTGTTCTTGCCCACGACCCATCTGGCATCAAAAGATCAAAACTTGGGTTTGCTTGTCTCTTATATCTTTTTGTGAGTTTCCAGAGGGCATAATTGGTACTCATATCCTGGCTGGCTTCTTCTAAGTATCGATCCGTCTTAGTTTGCTTGAGAATAGCTAGAATTTTACTCTGTTGGTGGTGTTTGTGGTTCACGAGTTATTTAAACCTATTTATATAATAATAAGATAAAAAAATAGTGTTAATGAAAAACGCTAATGCCAATCAAGTGGAAAATCATACCAAAATCAATGCATAAGCGCAATTTACAGCTAAGGGATCTCCATGGTAATAAGACCGCTAAATGCTTAAGAAACTGCTTTTCAAGGCAACAACTACATTGCCTTGATTTTGACAATAGTGAACACCGACCCATGGATGACCAATGCTGAAAAACATAGATAGAGCATGAAGAATGTATCAGTTCCACCATATTCACTGTTAATTCAAAAAAAGAACCTGCCATATGTACATAGTTCATAAGCAATATTCAATAATATTTGCAAGCTACATTTGTTACGAGTGACGCCAATTCAGACACTTTCTGCAATACATATACCGCCTTGATCGCTCACTAGCTGAAAGCCGTTCAGTGCTCCCGGCTTACGATCAGCGGGATTTCGGAATATTTTCTGCAAACAACTGAAGCATCAAAAATTCTGCTTTAGTCAAAGGAGCATCAGAGGGCAGTAGATTCACTTCGGTTATCACCACATCAGAGTCAGAATCAAAATTGAAAAAATTATTATCTTGATTTGTTTTTTTTCTTGTTGCCATTGTCGATTCATTTTCAGTTTTGTTCTTTTATATGCACGTTCTAAAAACTTTTAAAAGCTTAGAGCGATCCGCTGGCTCTTAACATGTCAACCACTTATTCTTAAAGCGCGGACATAATTTGCATCTAGTCCAAAATCAGAATTAATTTCTTGACTTATTTGAGATATGCGGTCATAGCTGTGCGTTCCTTCGAAGCTTTGGCAGGCTAAAGCCGCCGATGCTCTACCTAGATCACGGGTTATCCAGTGTGCTGTGACACCAATAAAACTTCTTCTTTTACTCGACCAGATATCTAATGCTGTGCACATATAGTCAAAACCCTTTATGTCACATTTTATCAGGAGCATTTGCTCTTCGTAAAAAGTATTTGTTCGACGACCTAAGGTTTGACGACTTATTAATGAAAGTCCTTTTTCACATATTTTCAAGTCCGAGAATATTTTTCCAAATATAGATCCAAAATATATGAAATATGAAAAATAATGAAATATTTCACTACGTTATCGTCAAATAGCTCTTGTAATATTTTTTCGCTCAACAGATTTCGTGTTCACACTTGCTTTGTTCTTGGTTGTATGGCCGGGATGTTTCTGCTCTTCCATCTTTTTTTTAATATATTCCTTGATTATCTTCAAATGGCTTAAAAAGTTCGATGTACAGTTTAAATAGCCTCTAACTTTGGTTTTTCGATCCTCTGGACATTTCATGTTCTAAGAATTTAAAATAAATTCCGTCCATTAGAAGCAGTGGAGGTTGCGAAGATGGTAAGGAGCTGCATCGCTCTCCGAGGAAGGTACAATATTTTCCGCAGTGCCCAGAGCATAATCCAAGGAACTGTCTTCATTCATTTTAACGGTCTGGTCCATTTTATTTCATTATTTATTATGCTGATTTAGTCTCTTTTTAAACTTATTTTTTTTTTCTGAACAAAATTATTTTATTGTACAAACTTTGAACTAATTGTTAGTTTTAGCTGTAGTCTAGAACAATTGAAAAATTCAATTGCAATTGATATAGTTGTAAGTTACAATTAATTTAAATTAATTCAACTAAATTAATTGCAAGCTGCAACTAATATTTTAATTGCAATTAATTGCAATTGCAATTGAATTAATTGATTGAAATTTTTAGTTGATTAATAAATTGATTGAAAATTTAACTGATTAATGCCCAACACTGGGTAAAAGTACAAAAAAGGTACTTTTAAATTTAAAAGAATGTTTTAAAAAAGGGATATTGTCCTTATTGTCTTATATGCTATGAAAATATCGTCACATTGTCTTGCTCGTTTTTGTGTATTTGGCCTCCACAGCAAAAAATTCTTTCAATAGAACATTTTAAATAATTTTATACTTAAGTTAAGATTCAAAAGATTTGCTATAATCGGCAAGATTAGTTATGGCTTCCATTTCCATATTGGAATTTTCATCACAATTTTCAGTTTCATCCCATCTTCCATAACTGGTATCTTAAAACACTTCAGAATCCTTTTTATTTGAACTCTCATTGACAACAGTTTCCCAATTTTCCGTAATTTCATCAACATGCCAATCTTTAAAATACTTCACTTATGGTAACTATACACCCTTGTGAGAAGCTTTCTATCGGATAGGACCTTCTCGGTAGTATTGGAAGGGGCTGTTTCCAGCGTGAGGGTAATACGCGCTATTGTGCCTCAAGGAAGTGTCCTTGGACCAACCCTCTACTCTCTCTACACTTGTAATATGCCTACCAGGCTTTACTTTTAAATCAGACTCTTCTAAAAACTGTACACTATTAATGCTTTACAGAAGTTGGATGAATTATCTGTAACTGTTCCACATATAATATATTGATATTTCTAAGTCCGTATTTGCTATGAACTTCAGCTAATATAGTAGCAAGTATTTCATGTGTGTGGGAAAATCGCACACGTTTATATGCGACCACGAGAGAAAGACGATGTAGATTGCTCTCTATATAGTGGCCAGTTACTCCAAAGTAGCTTTTGTTATTGCAACTCCAGATATCGGCAGTCGTACAAATCAAATAAGTATTTTGAAAAATACCACTTTTTCACTTTCGTAAAAATTTCTCGATTTAAAACCGGGTTTCAGTACAAAATTGGTCTTAAAATCGCGTAATTTTTGTGGAAAGTGAAAATGGGAGCACGGCTAATAGTCCTCCTTCCTGTTATTTAACTGGGATCGTATAGTTTTCGAACAGAGAATGTTTAGTGGACGTTCAGTGATAGCCACAAACAGGTCCCTGAAACTTTTTTCTTCAACATGGCAAAGCGGCAACATCTTGGCGCGAAAAAAATCTCGTACGAAAAGTCCCTTACCTATTGACAAGGTAAATGAAAATTTAGACCTAGGTAAGGTAAAAGGTACCCGAATTTGAAAATACCAAGGTAAGGTAGAAGGTACACAAAATATGTATATAGGTATGTACCTAGGTACTTTCAAACACTGGTTACACCTATCTAAATACTTCAACCAAAGTGGCAACTAAAACAAAGTAGCTAAAGTGGTGAGCTTCGACGATTGAAAAACTACGAACACGCAAACTTTTGCAACAATTCTCGACCGGCCGCATACTCACACACACAAGCACTTTACACATACCCGGCTCGAGGTCAGGATAGAAAAAACAATTTTATGTTTCTTTTTTCCGATATATTTCGGTTGCTCTTCGGCAACCATCTTCAGGGCAAAACTACAAAAAATATACACCAAAAATTTAACATACAATCATTTAACCAAATTCACAAAAACAGTTTACGTAAAACTTTTACACGTCTGCATCTTAAACTATGTTTATGATGTGCAACATTTCTAATGTGTAGCGCTTGTTGTAATGCTGCTCCTGTTGTAGTAATGTCGCTGACTCAAAATTTGGTGACACAATGGGTCGCGAGCGCAGTTTTTTGTATGTGTGTTTGATGTCGTAGCCTGAAGTCAGATTTATGTTGGGCTATGCGGGTCTTCAATTTAGATTTTGTCGTCCCTATGTAGATTTTGTTGCAACTATCGTCTTTATATCCTTCGCAACTTGTAAATGACATCCTTGACATTCGCTTTGTCTATTTTTGATTTGGTCGTGCTATAAAATCCTTTCATCATATTTGTAGGTTTATGCGCAATTTGTATGTTTTGTTTGTCGTAGCAATTTGATAGTTTGGGTACGTATGTGAGTGATCGGTATTTCTTAGGTTCCTGTATTATTCTTTTATTTACGTTTTTGTGTCTTTTCAAAAAGGAATCTGTTACCCATATAGGGAAATCATTATTTGATAAAATTACTATCTGATATGTTGTGTCGCTGATATTAGTCATTCTTTGAATGTACCCAAGTGCCGTATTCATTATTATGCTTCTTGAATGTTTTGAATTAAAATTGATGATGCGTTCTGAGGCTGTTGGTTTCATGTAACATTTTGTTTTTAAAACGTGGCCGTGTCTATTTATTGTGGTGTCTAAATAAGGTAATTTTCCGTCTTCTTCAAGTTCTAATGTGAATTTAATGTTTCTGTGATAGTTATTCAGCGTCTCCAGAGTAGTTTGCACTTCGTCCACATTCACTTTAGCAAACAAATCATCAAAGTATTTTGTGAGTACTCTGGGTTGATGCTTTAATTTCCTGACTTTGCTCTCTAAAAGCTCCTCCATCATCATCCTCCTCCTCATCAAATTTGAAATATTTACTCTCTATAATGCAAAATTATGCTTTGTCCATGAAAAGTTGTCTGGGAATTTGAGTATGCTCTTTAATTTTTGGGCATTTTTGTCTAATGGTATCTATTGCTAAATCTATGGGTATACTGGGGAACAGGGATACAACATCAAAGGATACAAGAATTTCGTCATCACATATTTGGGTATTGTTTACTCTTTCTTTCTGACCTCGAGCCGGAGAACTTACATCTACAATTATAAAGGTCGCCAAATCACAATTGTATCTATGTTTATATTCAACTTAAAGAAATTATAAAGATGCAATATTAATTGTTCAACATTTGATTTCATTTTCCAAAAAAAAAAAAAAAAAATATTTATATTTTCTTATAGTTTAGTTGCAAATTAATAATAAGTAAGAAAAAGCAAGATTTTTTTATGTCAAAAAGGTTTTGGCACACATATAAATTTTTGGATTTTGGAGCTCTTAATACTTGGTAAAGGCTCCCTTGGCCTTAATAAGAGCTTCTAAGCGTCTACGCATACTTTCTACTAAGTTGGCAGTCTCTGATGGGGTTATATTTGCTCATTCTGTCAGTAGAGCCTTTGATGTTATTTGATGATTCCGAATTTTTTATTCCAGTAGTTGACTAGTATGTTTAAGGAGATTGATGTCTGGTGACTGTGGAGGCGTTTCTATTTGCTTGCAATGATAGATTAGCCATTCCTTATTCAGATATGATGAATGTTTTGGGTCGTTATTTTGTTTAATGATTCCGACTTTTCTTATTACCCATTGAAATGATAGTTTCACGCCGAGGTAATCGTCCATGATACCCCGCTCTACATAGCGCATTACAACCAGTTTGTGGATGAAAAGTAGCTTCAAAGGATTGCTGTATTTGAGTGCATAATTTCACAGTCGAAATTTTTGGGTTTTGCGCCTCTGCAGCATCCTATAGCCCGCTCTTGACGCAATGAAAATTTTTTCGGCGTTCCTGATCTAGTCTCTTGCTCTATATTTCCGGTATTTATGTAATGTTTTATAATGTTTCGAACACTTTTATATGACCTCTCAACTATAGTTCCAATTTCGCTATACGATTTTTGGTGTACTTGAAGATTTACAACTTTTAAAAAAATCTCCGAAATTCGAAAATCCGAAATTTGAATCCTAACTGGAAATGCATCATTGCATCACAAACTTTGAAAATTAAGGTGTGCCAAAACTTTATTAATTCACTGTATGTATTTCACAACGGTGCGAAATTTTTCAATTTGCCGACAAAACTGGTGCTCCATTGGACAACATTGTGATTGACTGCACCTGCAGCTCAATCGACTCTAACTCAATCACACACCATCCGGTCAGATCCTCAGCAGCAGCAACATCTCTAGGCTCTAGGCATCTCACACCCACAAACACATACACATGCATGCTAACAGCGTCTGCAGCTACACTCAAACATATTTTGACGCATTTCCACACACACACACAATCGATCAAGCTCTGCCAGCGATGCCAATACACACACACGCATATGTACGTACCTATACCCAGCAAACATATTTCATCGCAGAAGATAAGAATGCCATTCTTCCAGTAGGTATCGTTTAACTTTGGCAATATCGCATAACAATCGCATTCTCATCTCCCTTCGGGAAGAAGTGTGCCACTTTGCGACACTTGTTGAAATTAAGAAAGCGATTCTTCCTGGAGATAAGAAAAAGTATATTCTGGAGATAGTAAATCGTTTCTTCTTGAAGATATGAATGTGTGAATGGAGTCTCTTATGTGGGAGGATACGATTATTCACAGAAAAACAACAAATTAAACAAACTTTAATTTTTTTATTAAAAATGTTTACTTACTCTGCGGGGATTCGAACTCGGGGCATTTGAACTGAAACACGTTTGGAACGATGCCTTAGACGGCTGCGCCTACGGCAACGCATCTAATGTGTTACTTATATTGAATAAGATGTACTTGTATTGAAAGCATACACCAATTTTTGCTTGCTTGTAATTCTCAAGAACGAATTCCTTACTCAGCCCATATAAATAGTGAAATTGAAATTTGCGACGAGAATCGCATTCATGTCTTTAAGGCGATTTTTTTTTAGCGATATATCGCCAATTTACCGATTGGATGAAAAAAAGCGATACCACCTTGTTGTTCGCTTATTTATTCCTTGTATCATTGGACTTTTTAGCGGGCTCTAGGTCTATTAGTTATGATTTTCTTCATAACATTTTCTAAAACAAGAAAAAGATATATGATTGAAATCTTAAGGTCGCTAAAACAGTCACATTGTGATATCCCTTGTATATTTAGAATGCGATACCCTTTGTATTTTGTTTGTGTAAATCCTCAAACTATTAGAAAACTCTCCCCTGATCGGCCTTATGTATGTCGTATCCTGCTATGAATATGGAGGTGCCGGGTTTAAGTCATGTCTCTGTTAAGAGCATCAGGTCGATACGATGCTGAAAAAGGAATTGCTTTAGTTCTTCTTCGTGGCTAGCAACTCCCCTTGCATTCCACATTCCGAGGCTTACATTTGAATTCATTATTTACGTTCTCTCATCAGGTTTGTGCACATCTCCATGAGAAAAGCATTGTTGGATTTTAGTTCCATCACCATTTCTTGGAGCATGCCTATTTTAGCATTCATCGCCACAATGGCAGACTTAAGTCTTTCAAAATGGGGATGGGACTCATTAGACTGATACTTGACTTGTGTGTGTGCCTTGATTGAGACTCATGCTGTCCACGTTGATCAGCAAAGGGTGGTTTTGTTTTTGTGCAAATGACATCGAACTCCTGTCTGTCGTCCCGTGCTGGCATGTATCCGAATCTGCAAGTCCATCCTTACGCATGCGGCTGCACTTGTGAAGGACGTTCCTTGTCCAGCCTGCTCTACACCTGCTGCTCACGCCTGCTATTTACGTCCGCCCAGCAGGTCCGCAGTCGCAACATTGGTCAGTCATTCGCCAATTCGTCGCTGATTTACACTCCACTCAGCCGACACTGCACCTAAATGTAATCGATCTCGCGTTGGTTTAGCATCCGACCAATTTTTCAGAACTTACATTGTACGCAGTCTGCCAGACGAACGTTCCTACACAGAAAACAAAGATCACGATATTTAGTATAATACGGGTATTGTAAGTATCGAATAGGCCTTCATCTGAAAAAATATGAAGATGATATTATCGCGTCATGGTGGAAATAGTATCCCATTGATATGAAAAATTGATATTATTAAAAATAGGGCTGATATTTGATCTTTTTTTTTTCTGCGTACTTGTGAAAGTACTTCACGCAGCTAAATATGGATCTTCATCGCATCTTTCATCATCGCCGATGTTCATGCACAACGATCCCCAAACCTGATCGGTCATTATTGGCAATTAATGCCAGCCTGAGTCTACCTACAAGTTCTCGATCTCAACACAAAGTCCACAGCAAGTGGCAAACAAAGTCCTCAACAAAGGACAAAGAAAGCCCACAACAAGTGGCAAACAAAGTCCACAACAAAGGACAAAGAAAGCCCACAACAAGTGGCAAACAAAGTCCACACGAGTGGCAAGTAAAGTCCACAACGAGTGGCAAACGATGTCTCTACTCGGGGTACAGTACCCAGTACTATTGACTCTGCAACCTCAACCCTGCTTGGGCGAAATTGCCTTTCGACGCCCACTCGAAGCAACGGAATCAACGCTAGGTTACCACTGACGCAACTATGCAAATCTGTACTCGGTGCACATGTTCAGTAATACGGACTTATCAGTTTCTACACTCATAGGAAACAGTTCGTCGACTCAACTGCGACACAAACATCAGAGCGAGAAGTATACGCAGGCTTTCCGCCACATTGGGAATTGTACAAATCCTGTAGATGCTCACCCCGGATATACATCCCAGCTGTACTCAAAACTTGAAGATCATTCGTTTCCTACAGGGTCACTGGAGGGGGAGTATTGTGGCAGCCCTCTCGAGCCGAAGTGAGCTTTCCTCTATTTTTCTATGTCATATTGCTTTTTTGGTCAAAAAGTTGCCCCATTTGTATTCTGGTTTCCAGCTCTTGCCATCTAAAAAAAATGCTTAAAAAGTTTCCACCAATTAATGAGTACGTAAATCTCCTGATGTCTCTGGACGCTTTACTCATGACTTACATTTAAGGTTAACATGACAATTTATGGCCCTGTCGAATAAGAAATAAATGCAGATTTTGAATTATGTGCTCGACCCATTTCCGTCCTGTCAGCTACCCGAGGCGGGCCAATATCTTGGAAAGGTAACTACTCAGAATTTTACGGGTTTTTGCATAAAAGACACATCATTCGATTCAAGTTCCTCCTAAAAGGTTTTCAAATAGTCTAAAGCAGTACCAGGAGGAAATCAATTCTAGGATAGTCAAATCGTTGGAATCTAAAAGTTTTAAAAAGCCAAAATACTTACCATAAGTTCCTTAATAAAATACTCGAGCATATCGAAGCTAAAGATATATCAACTTACTAGACTAGAAAAGCACTCGTCGTATATCTTCTAGATAAGTGGAATTTATGGCTGCCAGGACCACCTCAAGGCCACAACAGCAGCCGATGGTTATGTGAAAGTGGAACTGACCCTCTGGCAGCTTAGCAATCAAACAACATGGAATGCTGCTCACTCATAAGCAAAATACACCTTTAGGGTATGTAAGCTTCGGCTGTCCAATGGGGTCCTCTGTGTGTCCTGTAATAGCTTTTCTTTCTTTTTTTTTTGATTTTAAGCCCTTTCGATTTATTTGCTGACCCAGTTTTCAACGGCTCCGCCTGTCGGGCTGTCCTGGGTGGGTTGGCTGGTTTGGCTGGTTGGCTGCTTGGCTGGCTGGGCTGGCTGTCCATAATCCAGCGATTACATGTGACACACACGCATACGTTGCAGCTTATTTCCCATTTTCTTTGGCTGTCGTTGCGTATTTGTTGAGTTGAGAACAGAGCCAGCTGTTATTATTATTCCCCCTCGTAGTTTTGCATAAATAATTGAGCAGCAAGTTGAAGCTGGTCCCCTCCAAAAGGATTAAAACACATAAATGTAATTTTGTTTTGTTTTTTTAAATAAAAAATGTTTAATCGTTTGTCATTTTGTTGTTGTTCTTGGTGATGTTGATTTTTGGGGACAAACAACAAATGTTGTTTGCCCTCAAAGCAAATGTTTTTCTGACATACAATTGCACATACAATGCATATATAATTGTATGCTTGTACGTGTGTGTGTGTGTTTGTGTGTGTTTTGCTATGGTTTCTAAGTTTTGTTTTTTTTTTAATTTACTGTTTTTGCAAATTTTACTTTAAGTCAACAGAGCTAAAAGTAAATTGTTTTTACAGTTCAATTGCTTTATTAATACTATTAACTATGCGTATGTATAGGTATGTATAGGTATGTATGCTTGTTCACACTCACTAATTAACTTTAATATACACGAATTGTTTAGCTGCTGGATGATTTACCATTAGTTTATATATGTATGTATGTACGTACCTCTATATATGTATATGTATGCACTTTATATGTATTAAGATTTATGTACTTTATACCTTAAATGCAGGACAAATGCTTGTGGGCTTATGGAATTAGCTAAATGTTCCAATACAAATTGGCTGGCATATATCATGGCAATGGTACTTATTTATGCATTAATTATATGTATTTATATGTATGTACGACGTATTTTGTATGTAGTTAGTTTTCTGTTTTGATTAGTTGCATTGTGGCGACTTGGCATTGGATTGATTGATTGATTGCCCCTCAACTGTTTAACTTTAATTTAAACTGAGAATAATTAAACTAACTTGAAGTTTCAAGTGGAAGAAATTATTGTAAAGTGAGAGAAAACGTTTAGCAAAACACTTATAAGCAGGGAATCAAATTAAAACTAGAACCGAAAACGTATATCGAAAAGAATCGATTGAAACTCAGAACCAGAACCGCACTCAAAAAACAGCTCGCCCTTAAATTTGCCATTTTCTCCCTAATTTTTAGAAAATCGCCCTAAAAAAAGGGCCACAGGCGACTCGAAAATTTTCTAAAAAATAGAAATTGTGTTCTTAATTTCAGGGCAATTTTTCTAAAAAAAAGGGGGGAGAGGGAGGAGAGACGATCACCGACCCGACCACCGAAGAAAGTGGTTGGTTGTTCTTGATACCCCCGCCCATCATCCATCCATCCTCCCATTACCCAAAACAAACCACTTTTGTTTTCTGCATTAAAATTTTTTTTTCTTTTCACTTACTTTTACTGGGACTTGAACTCGGGACCTCTCACAAATGCTGAACACACGGACGGACGCCTTAAGCCACTCGACTATTAGTCTTAAGCAAGACGTAGCGTCAAAATCATAGTAAAGAATGTACGCAGTTGGGCGAGGCCTGGTATCAAGTCACCGTAGCAGGAAGGAATCATTTCCGATCCTATAAAGTATAAATATTCTTGATCAGCATCAGCAGCCGAGTCGATATAACCATGTCCGTCTGTCTGTCTGTCCGTCTGTATGAACGCACAGATCTCAGAGATGGTAAGAGATAGAGATTTGACATGTATAGGACATATACTTCTATTAGTTGCAGGCAGATCAAGTTTATTTTTAATTTTCCATGCCCCCTCCCGCCACCGCAATTTAGAAAAAACGTCATATCTCCCACAGTTTTTATGATAGATTGTTCGTACCTTCTAGAGATATCTAGTAATCAAAATTATTTATCGATTTGCGAAAGGAATGATAAAGATCGGATGAACGATACACAAGCTATGAGCTAACATTTAACCGCCAACCACTTCTCACTTGTAATACCCTTGCAAAGGGTATTATAATTTTGCCCAGAAGTTTGCAACGCATAGAAATATTCATTTCCGACCCCATAAACTATATATATTCTTGATCAGGGCCACGAGCTGACTCGATTGAGCTTTGTCCGTCCGTCTGTTTGTCTGTCTATCTGTCTGTTCGTCTGTCTGTCCGTTTGTTTCTACGCAAACTTGTCTCTAATGCTAATATGTCGGAACCGACCGGATCGGATGACTATATCTTATAGCTGCCATAGGAACCATCGGTCAAAAAATGGGTCTTAGTAAAAAAAAACTTTTTTGTTTTCAATGCTAGCGTCATAAAACTCAGCCATAATTATTATTATATGATTTCAAACAGATTTGCAAATTTTGGTCAAAATCGGATGACTATATTCTATAGCTGCCATAGAACCGATCGGTCGAAAAATGGGTCTTAGTGTAAGAAACTTTTTTGTTTTCAATGTTAGCGTCATAAAACTCATCCATTATTAATATTATATGCTTTCAAACAGATTTGCAAATTTTGGTCAAGATCGGGTGACTATATCTTATAGCTGCCATAGGAACCATCGGTCGGAAAATGGGTCTAAGTGAGAAAAACTTTTTTGTTTTTAATGCTAGCGTTATAAAACTCGGCCCTAATTATTATTATATGCTTTCAAACAGATTTGCAAATTTTGGTCAAAATCGGATGACTATATCGTATAGCTGCCATAGGACCGATCGGTCGGAAAATGGATCTTGGTGAAAAAAACTTTTTTGTTTTCAAGTAAATCGTTCTTAAAGTCGGTAATTCTTAATATTAAAGGCTTTCAAACTAATTTGAAAAAGTTGATCGACATCGGGTGACTATATCTTTTGGTTGCCATAGGACCGATCGTTTGGAAAATAAGTCTTAGTGAGAAAAACTTTTCTGATTTCAATTTAATCTTTCTTAAACTCCGTGATTGTTAATTTGATATGTTTTCAAAAAGATTCACGAAATTTAGTCGAAATCAGATGTTTATCTGTCGGAAAATGGGATTTAGTTAAAAATTTTTTTTTTTTTATTTTTATGTAAGCGTTCTTAAACTCTAACATTTCAAAAACAGTATTTGCAAGGGTATTAAAACTTCGGCACTGTCGAAGTTAGCTTGGCCTTCTCGTTATATATTCTTTTAGAAAAACTTTCTTAAAATTCGGGTTTATTTTCCTAATTTTAGGGCGAAATACCCCAAATTTGTAAAAAATATTTTCTAAAATCAAAGGCGAAATTACCCTAAAAATTAGAAAAGGCAATAAAGCAAATTCACCCTAAAATTTAGAAAAAATAATATATTTTTCTAAATTTTAGAAAGTTTTTTCTAAAAAATTCATTTTTAGAAAATATTTTTCTTAAAAATAGTAATTTTTTCTAAATTTTAAGGTGATTTCGATTCTATGACGATTATCTTAAATATAAAAATAATTTTCTGAGTGCGGGACCGCAACCGAAAGTTATGAAATTATTGGCTTACCAATATCCGAGAACTGATATTTTTGGAACCTAAAAGACCAAAAAGAATCTTATCATTGTACCTGTACAGTTTCGATTCTATGTGCAACAACTAGACTGGCAACAATTTGGCTTAATTGAAGGCTTTAAAACATTCTGGCTTTGCAAGTCTTTAAAATACTAAAAAAGAAAAGAAAAAGACTAAGCTCTTTGAAAATAATGCCTTTGTAAGCGGAGATTTCTTATACCACCATCAGAGAACGGCCGAATAAACAGGCTTTGCACTCTACTCATCAAACTTGCATACACAGCATGTTCGCCGATGACTATTATTCAATCCTATTGTTGGCACTCTGATTATAATCATGTACGTTTTCATTCCAATCAGTTCCGGTGTTTTGTTCGACGATTGATTAGAGTGAGCGAAAATAACCTCGTATGAATAAACTCTTGCCAAGACGCAACCCTGCAGAGAGATTGTCAACTAGTAACAAAACGAAACTGTCCTGCACCTAGTTGGAATGCTAGTAGAATATAGCTGTTAGCAAAATAGCTAGATTCGGGTGTGTTGGGCAACAACAAATATTAGGTTTCGAAGAAATGTATGTTTGAAATACTAATTTGAGCTAGTTGTAATCCAATTGAACTTTAACTGGTTGCAAACGAATTGGTGATGAGTGAGTTGACCGACAGATTTCGATATACAGTCCAAATCAACTGGTATTTAACTGGTTGAAAATGGATGCTGCACGGAAACTTCTCTCCCGCCTATGCCATCTGGCATTAAACTGGTTGCAAATGGCTGCTGCCGGGGACAATTGTCACATGCCTATGACATGTCTGTGTTAAATGGACGACTTCATTACATTGATTTGGATAGGAAGTTTCTAGAGATAGGTAAATTTCTGGTTGTAAACTAAACACTTTCTCTGCAGGGATAGGCTGAGACGGCGCTGCTGACAGACATGCAAAAAAAGAGAGAGAGAGAGAACAATGCTCTGGAATTTTACGCTGAGTTTTGTTCGACGGCGCTGACTCAACCGCTCGATGCATTTGCCGGTATGAGCTCAATATAATCAACGCTTAGTTTTGTTCGATGAATATATAATATATGAACGATCCAAAAACTCTGGCTCAACCGTTAGATGCGATTGCCGGTATGAGCTGAATATACTCAACGATGAGTTTTGTTGATTGATTAAATGTGAGTAAGAATTTTTGTGTATGAGGTAATCAAGAAAAAAGTGAACAACCATGCCATCTGTTCAAAGATATTTGAACAGTGCACTTGAGACCAGGTATCTGCAAAAAATTAGACCATACAACCCTCAAAAATAGAGGAAAGCTCGAAGTTTATATACCCTTGTAGCTTGTATGATTTATATAACTTAAGGTTTTAAATGATTTTCGCCGAACATTCTTAGCTGAGTTGATTCTCGAACTCAGCAATAGATAGCGCCACTACTTTGACCCTTTGCTTCCCAGTTTGTTATATGGCCGCTATACGATATATTCTTCAGATTTTGACCAAACTTCCCAAAATTGTGTGTAAACCGATATTATTCATAACTGGAAAGCGTAAAGAAGCTATCATTAAAAACAAAAAAGTTTTTCTCACTAGAACTACTTTTTGAACCGATCGTTCCTATGGCAGCTATATGCTATAGTTATCCGATTTGAATAAAACTTGACAGAATTGAGTGGTAGCATATAGTATTGCTCAGTAACAAGTTTGAGAGCGATAGCATTGAAATCAAAAAAGTTTTTCTTACTAAAACTTTTTTTCATACATATCTTTTGTATGGCAACTATACTATATACTAGTCCGATTTTCATCAAACTTGGTGGAATTATGTGAAAGCATAAAAAACTGATAAATACAAGGTTAAGGGGCGTTTGCATTGAAAACAAAAAAGTTTTTCTCACTAAAACTTCTTTTTCGACCGATCGTTCTATGGCAGCTATATGCTATATTCATCCGATCCGGCCGGTTCTGAGAAATGTGCAGCGTATTTGTACCAAAAGACTTTGTGCAAAGTTTTGTTCAGATAGCTTTTAAACTGACGGAGAAGATGGCATAGAAATATGTTTGCTTTACAAACATCTAGACAATTTTAATACAGGGCACACTGGCCGGAATTGAGGAAATTTTGGCATAAACTCAAAATATAAATGTTAGAATATAGGAATAAAATTTAATTACTCTAAAAGAATATAGAACCGTAAAACATTTTTTTTGTGCATCCCTGGATTTTTGCCGCCGCCCTAAACGTGAATTTTTTTTGTAGAAATTTCGTTGCTCTTTTCCCGTTGCAGCACGTGTATTTTAAAATAATAAAAACATCTATTAATAATATATATTAAATAATTAATGTTTTAAAATGGGAAATGTAGCACAAGATATGTAAATTTCATTAAATAATGAAAAGTTTGTGCTTATTTCTGTTGTGTGTTTGTTATTGCTGTGGTATTTTTTAGGCGAACCTTACCTAAATGTCAGGGGTTCCGTTGCTACTCGCAACTAAAGATGCAATTGTGTTCATTAATATGTATATGATATGATGTAATTAATACATTTTGCGCGACTTTGAAATATTTGGTTTTGTTGCAGACGGCATTTTTTTCCTTTTATCATTTTTGGTTATTGATTTGTAATTTTTATTTGGCGATCTTTCTAATGTTTAATTAGTGTTTTAGAGTTTAGCTGGCTCAAGGTCCGAAAAAGTTGCGTTTGTTCACAACTGTAAACAACTTATGCATTGTACCACCAAAAAGAGTTAGTTGCCTATACAGAACTGTTTCATCGTTTTCCCCAACGACTCTTCAGTAGGCTTTTCGCTGAAGAAATTGCCAACTGCCTCTCCATACAACCATTGCTTCGATCAGTTGGGAACTGCTAAAAGCAATGAAAGCCAAAATAGACAAGAAATGAGTGCTTTCAACTTTCTGGTGGTAATGCTTATGTTTTGAGGCTGAACTTTTCTAAGTGCAAAAGCTTGAAACTTTTGAGCGAGCTTGGAAGTGCTCGTTAAAGCGCTTTATTGAGTTCTTTCTTGAAACTTTTGTTAGTTTCGTTTACAAAAAAAGAGAGCGTGCCGTCTCATATAGAGATTTGTAATTTATTTGCCGACCTTTCCAATGTTTATTTACTGAGTTTAGCTGGCTCTAGGTCCGCAAAAGTTGCGTTTGTTCACAACTTTTCGAAAAAAATCAAGTAAGAGTATCGGTGAAGCTCGACTGTAATAAACTCTTTACCCGCAAAGAAGTATGCTCAGTGTGTATTTTGCTGCTGCAGTAGCACCAGAACGCTGCGACAGCGAAATGTCTTATGCTTATAGCTTTACTTCCATTTATTCGATTTTAACTATTCCTGCGGCAAATCGAAAAATAATCTATCTACAAAACTGTGGGAGAAATTATGTTTTTTCCAAATTGCGGCGTCGGGAGGGGGCGTGGCAAAAATTGAAAATAAATTTGATCGACCTACAAGTATAAGAAGTTTATGTCCCTTACATGTCAAACCTGTATCTCTTACCATCTCTGAGATCTGTACGGTCATACGTACGGAGTTGTATGGGCGGTACCAAAAATTTTGTTCGTTTCTTATATATGCCAGTACTATTAAATGTTTCAAGTTATAGCGCTTTAACTGGATCCGTCTAATTTATGCCAAAATATTGGCAATTCTGGCCATTGTGCAAGTGTATAAAAGGGTAAAAACCCTTGTAAAAATGAGACAAAAGGCGAATTTTCACTGTTGCATAAATATTAAAAATTGAATTGAAAATACAGACAAATGTTCAAAGATATTTGAACAGTGCACTTGAGTCTAGGTACCTGCAAGATTGAGAGATCGAAAAAAAGGCATTTAGTAGGATGTTTGCCTAATTTAGAAATATAAACAATAAAACACAATTAAGTAAACATCTAAAGCAAACTCTTCTTTCAATTGATCAGTGTGAGGGGCATTTATGTTTTGATGTTCCTGTATGGGCACAAACACATACACATTAGTTAAGTGTAATGATGATGACAACGGCCTTATTGGAAGTAAATATAGTATTTTATTTGTATAATACAATTAGCCTGCTGTAAATACTTTTGTTTATGACCAACATTATATAATCAAATTATTGCATATAATTTGGAATTATGTTACAGTGTAATTGCTATCCAATACAGAACTTTTTACTTTTTATGCTTGCGTCATGTGAAAATATTAAAACAATGGCTTCTTTTTTTTCATCTCTGTTATTGTTTTTGAATTAAACTCTAATTATAAAATATAATTTTTGCTGCATTTTTGCGGTAAGTCAACATGATTTTTTATTAAGTTAGCAGAATTGATATCCGTATTGTTTTTGCATTTGCCATTTGCATGCCAAAAATCAAATTGTTACAGACATTTCAATGTAATCAAATTATATAATTTAATATGGCGCAGTTGGGGCGGGGCGTGGGGGAAAATGTGTGAATTAAAAGGGGATTTTATTATTATTGTTTAATTCGTGTAATTTAATGTAATTAAAATTTGAAAATAATCTGTGGAAAATAAAGCCAAACACAGCTGTAATACCAGATTAGAGAATTATTTACAATTATAAAACATTTAAAATGGCAATAATTTGTGCTCACATTGATTCATGAAATGGTAGTCATAGCTGAGTTACAAATTCTCAAATAAGTCAAGGAATTCTGTTTCTGTTGTCGAAATTTTCTACTTCTCTACTTTCAAAGGGAATGGAATAACCTTAAACTTTTCTTAAGAGATTTATTCTGACAGTATGTCAGTGGTTTTTATGGTCTTAGAGCCCTCATATCTCTGGTTTGTATAATTGAAAATATATTCCAATTTTCTCTTTCTGTTCTGTTCTAAATTGTAATCTGATGCTGTGTTATCTGGCTGATATGAACTCCGGGCAGAAATTTTATTGTATTAAAATAGAATACAGAATCTCAATTTTTGTGTAGTTTATAACATTACACGGGACGAGGACTTTTGCTTCTTATTTCAGGATACCTGCAGATTTCTTTCGCTTACAGAGCCCTTTAAGGAATGACAAATGACCAACCGGAGTTATTCAGACAACAACAGTTTTGATAACAACAAATACTTTCTTAAGCAGAGTCACGTTTTTGTTGAGCCAAACCTTATTCCAAGCTGAGCGGACATAGTTTTGACTTAGGTTCGATTGGTTCACTATTGAAAAGGATCTAACAAATCTTAAGAATCAATTGTTCCATAAATAAGCTAGCTAGTAAATAGAACTCCGTGACATATTCGGAGAAAGGTGTTCACATAATAAGAACTGTTTTTGAGCCAACTCCATACGATCTTGGTCTACCCTATACTGAGATGCCCAGATACATGAGCAATATTTAAGTTTAGGACGCACGAGAGATACATAAAGGGATTTAGTGGCATTGGGATTATCAAATTATACACTGCTCGCCACTTGAATAGGACACCTCTAAAGTCGATTTTCTATAGTTAATTGCTGCTAAACCAAGCCATCTAGGAAAATAATTTTTGTTTTCTTATAAAGTTTATTTAAATGTAGTAATTAGACGAAAAATACAAAATTATTCAAAAGTTGTAAGTATACAAAAAACATTGTTAACCAATAAGTAACAAATTTTGGAGTCTTCATTTTGCACCACTTGAATAGGACACTTTATTTAAAAACCATTTAAGAATATTTCAATCCTTTTCAAATAACAATATTACTTAAATAAGAAATTACTAACATGTTTTTAAACCAAAAAACGTTTTTAATTGTGTGTTGAGCCTCATTTTTTCTCCAAAACCTCAAACACATTCGGTCTGGAAGGAATGCATACAATTTTCCCAAATAATTCAACGATATCGAGCCCCATGCTAATTTGATAGCTGCAATTAGTTCGGGAACGCTCGAATATTGCTGACCTGATCCATATACTTCACGTGTTAGCCATCCCCACATATTCTCAATGATATTCAAATCCGGTGAATAGGGTGGCCAGTTTAATAACTCCACGTTTTGGCTCGCTATATACGATTTAACAATCCGGGCCGTATGTATAGGGGCATTATCATGTTAAAAAATCCATTTTAGATTTGCAAAAAGAGTTTGGAAGTGTGGAAAGGCCTCTTTCAATATACCATTATAACACAAAGCATTCATGGTGGTTGGAATAAATTTTAGCTCACAGGTGCCATAATAGGAAATGGCCCCCCATACCATAATAACTCCAGCACTGCTGTGCAACTCATCAAGATGGTGTGGTTCTTTTCGAAGATCATGAAAATAGTAGCTGTAGCCATCGGGGCCCTCCAAATTAAACTTCTTTTCGTCCGAAAAGACAACACGTTGCCACTCCGAAGTCCCGGTGACATGTGCGCGCGCGAAATCAAGGCGTTGTAACTTCCGAGCCGGGTTAAGAGGTGGCTTCTTCTTGATTTTTAGTCTCTTCAGGTGTGTAGCATTATTAATAACACGACGCATGGTTGTCAAACTTGCTTTAACGTTGCATTTTTCCCTTATCTTGGCCTAAGAGTCGTGCGAATTGGAAGCTTCTCTTAATATAAGTCGCTTGTCCGCGATGGTAAGCACACTGTGGGTGCGGCCCTTCATGTTTTTACCATAATTAGCCTCATTATTTAAAAAATTTGTTATGGCGTGACGGCTCCTGTCGACTTTTTTTTGCTATTTTGGCAATAGAAAGGCCAGAATCCTTGTAAGCTTGGATTTTTCGTTTCTCCGACTCAGATAATGAAGTGCCACGCCCCATTTTAATTTTTTTAAATTTTATATACACTTCAATGAAAGCAAAAAGTTTAAGTAAACCAAAATTTGTGTGCACGTGTCAACGATACCGACCAAATAAAATGCATGTTCTATTCAAGTGGCGCAAAAATTCCATTGATTTTTTGCGAATGCTCACATAACTTGCAAACCACTTTATAACGGTTCTATTCCAAAACTTGGAATATACCAGAAAGAGCGAAGAATGCTTGCACAAAGATAATACGCAAAAAATACCGTTATTCTATCATTTCGTTTTCGAGTTACGAGCAGTTTTAAAGAGAGCATACAGGGTGTCCTATTCAAGTGGCGAGCAGTGTATATCATGTATGATCGAACCCTACTCCTAGGTCATTAACGACTAAGAAAGATGCGAGTAACCTGCTTGTTTGAGTTACAGAATGGTTACGAGTTTGGTCGGGAATTACTTCGACGTAATTTCTTGATTTTGCAGTTAGAGAAATGTAAGTCCAAGATGTTTGTTTCAACAAACAAATCCAGATCATATTGTAAGTGCAGATGTACATTAGCAAACTGTGTATGAAAAGCAAAGTTTGACAGCATCAGCATACATAAGTGCACGAAAGAGGGATAATACCTGTGGTAGGTCGTTTATAAATAGAATAGAAAGCAAGGTTCTAAGGTGACTCCCCAGAGGTAAGCTGTACTAGTATAGAGGAAGAGCCATTTCCGATAAATACACATTCCATTTGGAATGGATTTTTTTATTATATAATTTTGAAGATATTATAATATCCATTTTTTATATCATTTGATTGATTTTCAGCTCCATTGGATGAAAATCTAAGATCAATTTAACATTAAATGGAAATTATTAATATCGTTTTTACAATATTAAATCTATCCAGTCCAAATGGATAGCAAAATCATCCAATGGATCATCAACATATCGCTCACTTACTTCAAGACTGGCATAACTCGACTCCGTGACTCGAAGCATCCGTGTTTGATTTTTGACTATTATCTTTTGTAAAAACATTTGAAATGAGAATTTTGGAGCTAACTGTGCTTTGCCTTTCGTTTTAACCTTGTCTAAGTACAAAATTCTTGAGACTTTTGACTTCAGCATTATCCATTTTTCAATTCAGCTGTGTTTAACTTCAATACCTCAGACATCTTACTGCATTTCTACATTACCATTACAAATAAGTAAAATTAAAAACTTGAAAAAATAACATTTGAAACGAACAATTGCTTAACGCAAACATTTGCCTGATATGCCACTTAAATTAAATGTTTTATGGCTCACCGTGTGCGCTGCTATTAAGAATTTATAGTAGCTACGTTCTTCTGTTTTTTGTTTTTGAACTAATTAAGTTTCTACTTAATTTAGCTCGCTTGTACTGTACAATGCATTTTAAGTATTATTTTCGCTTATTTATATTGATTTATTAAAAGAGTCGCCGCCAATGCGTGGGCTATAGAGAGGATACAGATTACGCTTAACATTCTTTCATTTTTTTTTTTTAATTACGTTTTTGTTTTTTATTTACACATTCTTATGGAAAACTATATTTAATATACACATTAAACAGTAATTTATACGGTTTAACATATGTTTGCACAGAGCTTGACACAATAGAATTGGCCGGGAAATATTCATTTTGTTTTTTTTTTGTGTGAAATTTACACAATAATAAAGTACCAAATATCTGGGGCTTAATTAACAGCTTTTAATGTAGACATAAAATATTTATTTTGCATTAAAAATGCAATTTTTTATTTCTGGCTGAAGGTTATGGTTATTGCAATCAAAAGCCATTTTCAATCGATTAATGATGTTTTTTTGGGAAATATAACTAAAGGGAAGTGAATTTGGTGTGGGTAGAAATGGAAGATTAGAGATTAAAAAGAAGACAATTTGTTATTTAAAGAAAACGTAAGTATTCACACACAGACTTACCCATAAAAACGATCCAAGTCCCATACGATTTGGATTGTTTTTGGGTCGAAAGCAATTTGTTGAACACATGGGATACGGATAAACATGCTTATGTACAGCTGTGTTCATGAAAATAGTAGTGCAGCTCAGTTCTAAATGCTGCGCAGAAAATTTAAAAGGTTGCACAACTTAAACAAAAGAGTATAACAAAATTTTGTTGTTCATGAAAATAGTAGTTGCTACGTGAAAGGAAAATCAACTCTGTATAACTTTATACAAAATTTATTTTAGAGCTTCTTAATATTGGAAAAAGTCTAGTATTTAGTTGTATACACTTAATTTCATGGAATCAATAAGGTCCTTAAAACGCTTCAAGGGAATTTGGGACCATGCTTCCTGAAGTACTTGCCAAAGCTGTACTTTGTTTGAAGGATTTGCAGTTCCCACAACCCGTTTTCTATCGGATTAAGATCTGGGGACTGAGGTGGCCATTGCATCACATCAATGCAATCTTTTGCGAGCTTGCTAGTATGTTTCGGATCGTTGTCCTGTTGAAATGTCCACTTTATAGGCATTTCCCAACTGGCATATGGTAGCATTGTATTTTTTAGTATGTCAACATAAACATGTTTGTCCATAATACCATTTATCATATGGATAGGACCAACGCCATTGTGAGAAAAGCAAGCCCATATCATTATACTTGGGCCACCATGTTTAACTGTCTTCTTGGTGTACCTAGGAATATATATTCTGCGTTTGGTGGACGTCGTACATACTGCCTAGAACCTATTCCACCAAATGAGATGAGATGAGATGATAAAAGATGAGTATTTGCAAATCTAAGTCGTCCTTCCACATGCTTCCGAGTCGAAAGGGGTACCTTTCTAGGACTTCTAACATCACAGACCGACAGACTCAAATCGTTTTTGATAACTTTAGAGGATGCTGACGGCCGAATCTTGCTAAAGTTTCCCAGCACGATTTTCTGGCCTTTTTTCTTAATTAATCGCGTTAATCAATACTATTTTAATGACCAGCCAAATTTCGCTGCTTCACTCAAAAGCAGAGGTCGCAAAAATCGGTCCCACGCTTGCATTTGTCAGAAACTTGAAAAAAAGTACCGAAATAACCTTTAACTGCACTCTCTGCTTCTATTTGATTGTGAGAGGAGAGAAACACATTTTTTGATTTTTTTCCTCTTAGGTCTTTTTGGGACCGTTTGGCTTAATTCCCGAATTAAAAAGGTCTTCTTCGTATGTATGCATCGGTGTGGAAGGCTCGGCTAACGATATGAATGTATGTGACGAACTATATGCGCTCTCTCGTTCTCTCTCGCATAGACTCTCTCTGCTTATGTTAAACTCTGGCGCAGCTCTTGAGTCTGCAACCTTTTCAAATAACATTTTGAGAGTTTGGTCTTCGATAAGCACGCAATTTAAGACCAATTGACTGAGTTGGGCTTGATATTCGGTTGCTGTCAGACCAATCATTGCTGTGTGGTCAAGCACAGCCACGTAAGCGCGATAACAGAACACATTCGGTTGCGGGAAGCCCAGGCCCCTTTTATATTTAGTTTTTCGGTCAGTGACGTGAGCAGAGCGAACTGAAAAAAGGGTTGAGAGTTATTTACGAGCTATGCTCAAAAGTCATCAAAAACTTACCCAAACCATTGCAAAACTGCCAGGAACTTATCGCTATTCTCTTCTTTGCATGCTATTCTTAGAAAAATATGAACACGTGTTCAGTTTGCAATGTTCAGTATATAGAAACGTGAATATTTAATGTTGTGAGGTGCTGCACTACTATTTTCATGAACACAACAGTGTGTAAAAATCTATTTGTGGAGAAAAATTGTTCCTAACACATTCTTTAGTGTGCCATTTGTGAAAGTTACCCCGTTGTTTTGACAAGTGGACTTTGGACTTGGACGTTTTGACTTTTGATACTGTTACCCTAACATTTTTTAAGCGCGCGATGCCTCGATCAAAAACAAACATTTTCCGAAAATTGTTTTTCTATAATATAGAAAAATCATAAGCACATGCTTTATTGAAAAAATGACGTTGGCTTTCGGAAAATCTTAAAACCAAATATCAAAGGCATGGAATGCGAACATTTTATCAACCTGCATAATGTTAGAGATTGTGACGCGCCATAAAATGGCTCGCTTAAAATACATAGAGTTAATAGGCAACTAGCAGTTAAGATTCAATAAGGAAACGACTCCTAAGTCCAAATATGGATAATTATCGATAAAGTATCGAGCCAACTAAGCAAACGAGTTAGGACATTGGCTCGGCATTGAGTGAGCTGAAGACAGAGCGCCCGCTATAAAAGACGGCCCTGCACTCTAGAAACGGGACCTCTCAATCGGAGCTCAAAGCGTGCAGGTAAGCCTTTAATCATGATAGCGTCATAGATGTCACAAGAGAGTGCGCCTTGCAAACAAGCTCGTGCTTCAGAGTGATCCATTGCATCTGTCCATGTACCTAACTCGCTCCGGGATATTATAGCTCCCATTTGGAGTGCTCATCGCATCCAATCTCATGTCTCAGAGTGCTTCCTGCATCTGTCCATACTCCTAACCTATACCGGAATGCCCTAGTCCTCGCGGGAAGTGCTCCTCGCATCCAATCTCGTGACTTAGGGTGCGCCATGGCATCTGTCCACGCACCTAACCTGCTCCGTAATACCCTAATCCCCTTTTGGAGTGCGCCCTTGCATCTGTCCACACAACTAAGCTGCACTGAATCATCAGCCTTCTCTCCGCGAAAGCGCAACACACCCTAACAGGGATGTCAGAAGGCACCAAACATCTGGACACGCATCGCATCACTAACGGAATCCCGGCACAAGGATCTAAGAGCACAGAATCCCCTCTGGTTGTCATTCGCTAGTTCAACCTAGCAGCCAAACCGCCCATTAAGGACCCCTAAGGGCCCTACCCTTTCTGAGGAATAATTAGTACAAGAACTAAGCCTATAACAGATTACCGCCCTGAATAAAGAAATACAGCGAAGTCACGCTTGATTCACCACTCTTGTTCTTTGTGGGAGGAATTAAGGGAAATTCTTGTACAGAAACCACCAGCTATATATAAAGAAAACAAATTTCTGTAATCCCTGGCCCCGGCGAGCTACAAACCGGAAAAGTATCCTTCCAGTGGCGCCCGAGCAGGGATGTCATTCGACATCAGGCGTGTTTTTATTGAACTAAGCGTATACAAGAACTAAGCCTAGAACAGATTACCGCCTTGAATACAGAAATACAGTAAAGACTCGCTTGATTTACCACTTTTGTTCTTTGAAGGAGGACTTAAGGGAAATTCTTGTACCGCAACCACCAGCTATACAAAAAGAAAACAAATTTCTGTAATCCCTGGCCCCTGCGAGCTACAAACCGGAGAAGTATCGTTACAGTGGCGCCCGAGCAGGGATGTCATTCGCCATCAGGAACTAAGCATATAAATACAAGAACTAAGCCTAGAAAATATAGACATACAGTGAAGACTCGCTTGATTCACCACTTTTGTTCTTTGTGGGAGGACTTATGGGAAATTCTTGTACCTCAACCACCAGCTAATCAAAAAGAAATCAAATTTCTGTGATCCCTGGCCCCGGTGAGCTACAACCCGGAGAAGTATCGTTACAGTGGCGCCCGAGCAGGGATGTAATTCGCCATCAGGCGAGTTTTTATTGAACTAAGCGTATACAAGAGCTAAGCCTAGAACATATACAGTGAAGTCTCGCTTGATTCACCACTCTTGTTCTTTATGGGAGGACTTACCGGAAATTCTTGTATAGCAACCACCAGCTATACAAAAAGAAAACAAATTTCTGTGATCCCTAGCCCCGGCGAGCTACAACCCGGAGAAGCATCCTTCCAGTGGCGCCCGAGCAGGGATGTCATTCGACATCAGGCGTACTTTTATTGAATTCCAAACGATTTTATATGCCAATAACCGTAACCGTTAATCGGCAGTGATGTTGTCTGTCGCCCATTCTGTTTATAATGGTGGCTACAATGCGACCTGCTCCCAACAACAGCGGCATAAAGTGGTCAATGACTACAGAACTGCGGCATCTGGACTAAGCAGACGATATATGCCTCCTGGCAAATAGGCTAAGCGACCTGGCAAATAGGCTAAGCGACCTGGCAAATGCTCTAGTTGACCTGGACACCTTAGCTAAAGCAGCAGGCCTCAAAATCAATCAGCATACATTCCGGACAATCCCAGGCTCTGGTTTTGGACGAACAGCAATTCAGCTACCTGTGTAGCGTAGTCTCTGTTGATGGAGGGACGGAAGTCGATGTGGACTCGCGCCTGCAAAAGGCTAAAGGTGCCTTTGGAATGCTGTAAGAATCAAGCTTTTCAAGTCCAACGTAATGCCAGTGCTCCTATACAGTGCTTCCACTTCAAAAATTACAACTTCCATAGTGTCAAAACTCCAAACATTTGCAAACCGTTGCCTGCGACGCATATTCTGCATACTCTGGCCTAACAGAATACGGAATTCCGAGCTACTCTGACGAGCGAATATGGAGAGTGTCGTCACGATAATACGCAGAATGAAATGGAGCTGGATAGGACACACATTGCGGAAAAATGAGAACAACATCGCAAGGAAGACAATGGAGCGGAACCCTTTGAACGGAGGCGGGCGGACACCAGCCAGACCCAAAGAAACTTGGAGGAGGAGTGTCGGTAGAGAGACGGAAAGCATCGGCAAAAGTTGTGGAGAACTCAAAGCGACGGCTAAGAACACAGTTCGCTGGAGAGGAGTAGTTGATGCCCTATTTCCCACTCGGGATTGGAACTAGAAGAAGAAATGTAACCTTAAACAAAATCCGAAACAGAATAATGTTAATAACCGTACCGTAACTCATATCCCACAAACGTATTCAGAAAAAAACGATCGGCCAAAATAGTAACCGTAACCCTAACCGTCATTTGTTTCGGTTTTAATCTCTGATAGAAAATAATAAATTTTTTATAATTTCATAATTCCCCAACTATTCATTTTATCTAGAAAGTGAGAAAAACTTTCAAAATTCGGAAGATATGGTAAAATTTAAGAGCTGAGACCAAAAAAAAAAGACATTTTGAGTTGATGAAATTCCAAAAAATCTCTTAAATTCAATAAAATTTCAAAATAAGTAGATCCCAAGCCATTCCATTGTGTCACTTTGTAGTTGAGTATAATGAAATCATTTTCAAAATTGTATTACACTTGCCACTTGAGCCAATTTCTAGTTTAAAACCGACATTTCCCCACTCGTAATTAAACGTATCCTTCCTTCATCATATTCATACACAACATACCATAATCATTATACATACATTGTCTGGCACATTTTATGTGCCTTTTGTTTTCTGAATTACGCTAGTTACTTAGTTGTTGTTGTTGTCGCCTCCAGTTGATCATCTGTGGCAGCAACGTTTGGCCTGGCCAAGTTGACAGCTGTTGACCGCTGCGCGACGTTTGGTTGCCGTTGCTGCTGCTGTTGCTGTTGCACTTTCGCTGCTGATGGCCAATGCTGCTGCTGCAGCACAACACTGTTGACGATTGTAGCACAGGACCAGACCAAGCAGCATTACAATTGTCAGCCAATTGTACTGACAACCGGATGAACCAGTTTGCATTGCCTCCGGATGTTCACCTGAAATTATGGCCCGAACTAATTTCAACTTTATTGCATTGTCTTGAGCTTAGATGTTAAATTTGTACTTGTGTGTGTGTGTGTGTGTGGGAGGAAAGTAAATAAAAGGTCGTGTTTGTGTGTGTTTGTGTTCAAGTCAGAATCAGCATGCCGTAACTGTGGACTGTCTTTATTTGTTAAGCTCTGTTTGGTATGTGCACAACATGCATATAAATATTTAATAAACCCAACTGGGGAAATCGCCAGACATTTCGGTTATCTGTCGGTCAAAATGCCTGAAATATTCAGTATTATCAAGTCATAAGCTGATTGAACTCATAAATTCTTTAGTATTTGAAACAATTTCTGCATCAGCGCATATTTTCAATGGCATTCGCTTGAAATCAGAGAAGCTTCCTCCTCCCCCCAACTGCAAGTATGCAGCACACAATGTTTAATTGCCGAAATTAAGTGGGTGGCCTGTTAACACCCTCGTTGAGTTCAAGCCCCAAACACTCGATTGATTGAAACAAAACTCTTGGCACCTTGCCGGCCCTTAAGCACTTACATATGTTTGTACGTATTTACTTTTGATATGCGTGTCCCTCCTCAATTGATTGAGTTCAATTTTTCAAGCAATTAAGTTTTCCACTTGAAACACAATACACACAATGCGCAAACAAAACAATGAAACCCATTCAGACAGCAGCTCAGCTCAGCTCAGCGGCTTGCCAATGATGCTCTACGTGGCGTAAGCGTTTGGTTTTTTTTTTTTTTGGGGTAAAATGAATCCAGTTTTATCAAGGGAAAATGGGTTAGCTAGGATAGCTGGTCACTTAGTTTTTACAAAACTTAAAGAATAACACAAGGCAACAAAAATAGTCTTTTTTCAGTATATTGAAAAGTTGGTGGTGATTCTAGATGATTTTCATGTGCTGAATACGAGTCGTTTTTCCGAAATGGACCATCACATATAGATTGTAGCGGGTCCTTTTCGTACTTAAGCTTGCTTGGGCTAGGCTCAGGGTTGTCGAAGATTTGTTCCAACAAATTTATTAGAAGATGGCCAGACAGTGACAATAATAACACAGGGATTGGTTCGGTATATTCACACGTTATCGTTTATTCTTCGCAATATGCTCTTAACACTAACAGGGCCGTTCCTTATTATTACTAATCGATATCCTTAATCTTACCCTTTCCCCTTCTTATCGCCTTCTCGGATCTGTGGCATAACGCCTGGACACGTCGAACCTTTCGTTCTGACTCACCGGCTCTCGGACTGTTCTACTTGGGCTCGCGTTGGCTGTGGTCTGCGCTTTGACCCTTAAAGACAACCGGTCGTACTCGTCAGCTCTCCGCCCTTACTCAGAATTCTTTTTTTTTTTTTTTTTTTATTTCAGTTTTTCCGTTTATTTCAGCAGACATCGATATCATTTAACATTATATATTTAATTTAGTTGTAACAAAAACTTGTATATTTATACACAGGTATGCATGCGTTTTCTATTCAACATCCCTTCCAGCTACTGCCGCGCTCTGGGCTGCTGCTGTGGGGGCAGTTGATTCCTATATATGGCATTTGAATTGGACTCCACAACAATGGTCTTTGTAATGATATCATAGCCCGTACGATTGTTCTTAAAAACACCATGACCACACATATAGGAAAGAGCAGTGTCATTACCAGATTCTTGGCCAAAGCCCGCAGAAATGCACGCATCAGTTTAGGAGTCTCCGCTGGAAAAAGCAAGGCTTTCAAGGGTTCTCTTTGAGGTTGGAACACAAATTGTGGCACGACTGGAGCCTGCAAGGGTAGCACCGCCTCAACGTAATGTATCCTAATCTTCATCAGCGATTTGCCGGGAGTCGCTCCATTGTACCAAACTGTCCAAATGGCCTCATAGCATCACACTATCAATTTGGTTAACAGCTCAATTATCAGCAAGTCGGAGGTGAGTGATAAAAAGTCCATGGAAATGTCAAAAAGGAAACAAAGATATCCTCCTCGTCCAGGGTGCGCCTTAACAAATCCTTGTCGAAATCAATATAGAAAAAGTTCACTATGCCAAAGGTCACAATGATTTTCAATATGAACAAGATGAAAACGTCAATAGCCTCGGCCACGGCGCGCTTCCAGAAGGGAGCCACAACATACTCATAGCCACCGAGACGCTGGATAAGCTCAAGCTGCTGCTGTTCGTCCAATACACGAAAGCGATTGTATGGAGCTGCGGGCGGCAATCCAGCAGAAGGAGCAGCAGACACTGGGCGTAGTAGTGGTACCGCTGATCCTAATGTTGTCCCACCACCGCTTTGGAACAGCTGTGGATAGTTTGCCATCAGATAGTAGGGAAACATGGCCATGGCATTTTGCTGCTTGGCCCAAACCGCAAGACTTGCGAAATATGCTTCCTTTGTTGACATCTCTGATTTGACAGTGGCATTGAGGAGGGTAGGGCTTTGATTTGGAGACTGCCCAACATCTTCAATTGTTTCTGTAGTGGTTGTGTCCGCGGGTATCTCCTCCGCTTGCTCGCTCATGCTCATACTCCGGTTTTACAATTACAATTGACAAATTTTGCTGTTGTTTTGGGTTGACGTGTGTTATGATTGCGGCTACAGAACGCCTTGGCACGTCGAGAATCCTCTCTGACTCTTCGGCTTACCGTCTCTGCACGACTCTATGATATCTTGATTCCTTGTTGCGGTTCACAATTCTCTTGCTTCTTGAGAGATTCTTTTATGCTTCCTTGGAAGCATCAGATCCTTTACCTCCTTCACTATACACCGAAGTTTAAATAGTTCACCGTAAGACACTGACAACGGGATGCTCGCTTCTTGGGCCTTTTATAACAGAGTTCTTCAGCGATAGCTCCTGGAGCAAGAACATAATACTCGCCAATTCACACCGAATGCTTGCCGAAGTCATGCATCACTGTGTGTTAGAAAGAAACACAGTCACATTTTCGCGCTCTCTGCTTGGGGAACTCTGTTTTATACTCTCCAGCGCTGCTCGTCAAACTGTTTTTCGCTGCTCTCGCGCTGCCTAGCAACACAAATTGCAACGCCAGTAACAATTCGAATCCGTCTCGAACATTCGATGCCGTTAGACTTGACGTTCCATACTGTACGCACAGAAATACTGCCACAGACTCTCCGTATGCCGCTAAATTCAATGGCAACGCTGCTCCGGCGCAATCACCTCGTCTTCTAGCACCTTCTTTAGTTCCTTTAGTTCGGCTTACCGATCCACGCTGACTGCCGACGATGCTTCTCTTCCCCTCTGAAACCTAAGCACTCGGTCGTTTTCGTCGTCGCCGAAGGGGAAATGCCCCTCTTTCCAACATGTACCCCTGCTGCTGTTCTTGTGAGGAATTGCCTGGCATATATTTCCTCACAAGATTTTTAGTAATTTGAGCATAAAGTTGCTTAAAATGCCTAATTTGACCGTTTTTAGGCGCGTTTTGTGGGGAATCCATTTTTTTGGTTTTTGACTTTTTGACATTATTGGAAGGAACTGCTTCTTAAGTTTAAAACAAACTATCCGAAACAACTCGACGATTTTTTTAAGCGAAAATATAACATTTTGAGTGCTTAAAATTACCAAACTGTTTACTGCCCTTTAAAAGTATGTGATTGGAGGTGACACAGAGGTCCAAAACGGCTAAATTCTTGGATGGCTGTGCCATCATCATAAGTAGCTTTCAGTGAGTTTTAGGCATCTGGAATGGGCAAGTCCGCGTTGTACAGTACTGGTCGAATTAATCTTCCTTGGGTCATACCCGCTCTAGTGCGACATATTAAGGGTGGGGCAATAGGAATAGGGGAGTTACCCTATCTGAAATGAGCGTCATTCCGCTCAACGATAACCTGTCTCATTCGAAAGGTGGGGTCTTAAAGTTTTGTTACCTCCACGTCAGGCGTGATCATGCGGAGGAGCAACGTGCAAAGAGCATTTGCCGTAGAGGCCTATTTATCCAACGGTCGCTCAGTGATCGCAACGCAGCGCAACCAAACTGTGAACTTTGCCGGGTGAAAAGGCCTCTGATGGAGTTGCCGAAGGTTTGTCTCAGCCCAGTATCGCATGTTTTGTTTATTGACACATCTGCTCAAGTGAAAGTGAGCTTCATCACTGAAAAACACAATTGCATCCTCAGGGAAGTTTTCAAGAAACGCTTCACTTCCATTTCTTCGACAATTAAAGTCGCGTTCTAAAAGTTCCTGTGTACGGATGAAGATGAAGGTCATCGTGAAGAATTCGGCTTACAGTACGCGCAGACAATCCTAGGGCCGCTGCATGCTTGCGAGCAGAACACTGCGGTGATTGGAGAATTGATTGGCCGTGTTCAGCAGAACAACATGCTCCCTGATCAAGTATAAATTTGCAAATAATCTTCCTACTGTACTCGAGTGAAGCAGCATCATAATAGCCAATTTGAGGTATCATGATACAGGAGCATGTATCAAAGAAATAGTACGCTACTTTAAAGTGATACTGCTCCCTCCAATAGCAGAAACTTTCCGATGCATAATTTTTTCCTGATACCTGCTCAGGGATCAATTATTCTGCTGAACACGCCCATTGTCTCACAGCCTCAACGTTTTCTGGTGATCTGATGGGCCGGGCGCCAACAGGTTTTTTTTTCACCACACTACCGGTTACACGAAAACAGTTGACCCAACCTACAGTTGATTTCCCGTCTGGAACTGGGGCCAAGGGCGCGAGATGAAAATGATTTCGGAAGGCCCGCTGCGTTGCGATTATAGGCCTCTACGGCAAATGTTCTTTGCACGTTGCTTCACCGCATGATCACGCCTGACTGGGAGGTAACAAAACTTTTAGACCCCACCTTTCGAATGAGACCACGCTCAGCCCCCCAGTTTATCGTTGAGCGGAATGACGCTCAATTCAGATACAGGAGTTATGTTGCCCCACTCTGAATTTGAGCGGTTGTCCCTCAGCTCGAGCAAGCGTCCTTCGAGGAAGGGTGGACCGGAGCATAGCGAAATGCGCAGTTGTGAAATTTGGTTCTACAAAAGTTTGATCCAAATCGGATGACTATAGCATTTTAGTGAGAACAACTTCGTTTCGACTTGGTTCGGTTCGCACCGCTTGGCTTCTCTGCTTAATGCAAGTGAGTTTTGCGAGTTGTTACTGTACCTCCTAGTGAAATCTTTCATTCGAGTGCTTCACATTAGCAGCACAATTTGTTGGGTAATCCCCTTTAGAGATCCACAAGTTGAGGCTAGATTTCCATTTTACTTTCTTCTTTTTTTTTTTGGCCAGGCAAACTTTTGTTGGCTTGTTAATCCGTAGTTGTGTGTGTGTGCGTGTGCGTGTGTGTGTGGGCGGGTGTACGCTTCCAGATAAACGTCAACACGTGCAAATAAAGCATTAAAACAGCTTGCCACATATATAAAAGCAGCAACTGAATGGACCAAGCCAAAGTCAGGTCAGGGGACCAAGCCTCAAAGTGAAAAGTAAAAGGCGGCGCCTTGACCGCAATGACTCAAATGACGAACAGCAAAAGGCGTTAGGCTCTGACTCTCAGCTACAAACTTACATATACCGACCCGACAAGGACGCACGTCTCAAGTTTAGCAAAATAACAACAACAACAACTACAACAGCTACAAGGCCACACCTAATTCATTCGTGATTTATAGGAGTCTCTTTTGAGCTGGTCTTAAAATGTGGTTGGAACTTTGGTTTGGTTTGGGATTGCCTTGAAAGGAAACTATTTTAGTAAGATTTGGCTGTGTGCGCACTAGTTTGGGTCAAGCTCTCAATTAAAAATTCCTTCTCTAAACTGTTTCAAAAATTCAATTCAAATTTTCAACAAATTTGAAAGGAAGCCAAAACCGCTGATAAAATACAACACACACACACACACACACACACACTCAGCTGGCTTAGCCTGTAAAAACAAGTTTTTTGGCTGCCTCCGAAAGGCATTTTGTCACTTTGATAAAATTGTTGGTACTTTTTTTTTTTTTTTGCTTCAACTCGGGCCCTAAACTTGTCGTTCAAGTGACATTCAATTATTATTTCAGACCAAGGCAGTGCACAAAAAGTTTTCCAAACGACAAACGACAATATTGTTAGAATGTATTACAGCGCAGACAAATGTCGAAGGACACTCCGCCTGACAGTTGGTTGGCATGGTGGGAAGGGGATGGGGAAGGGGAAGGAGGGGGGGACTGTGGGGAGATAGCGTTGTGGGTAATACGTATTTGCGCATTAAATGTAAAACTTTGGCAAATAGTTTTGTGCCAAATAAAATCAAAACAAAATGTACCAAAAAAATAAATCTACAATAATAAAATTCGAAATTGAAACTTTGAAATTGTATTTTAAAAACGAGAAAGAAAACGACTTAATCTGAGATTTATAACATTTTAGAAGTGTTTGAACAAAGCTTTAGTAACTGACTAAATGGAAAGTTGAGAGGCTGTTAGATTTATGATTAGACAAACTGAGTCAAAAAGGCCTGTATACATTTTGAAAGTTATTTTCAAATTTTAGATGACAATTAAAAGGTCTTTAATCTGAACACAATAACATTATAAACAGACATTCTGAATTTGTTTAACATCTTCAATACTGCAATCATCACTTCTACTTACCCTGTCTCATGGAAATTTGGCAAGATACTTTTATTCCCAAAATCAAAATATGAATTTCGGCCAATATCAATCCTTTCGCCCCTCTCCAAGGCCTTCGAAATAAAAGAATTCTTTGCCGCTCACTCACTCATAAGCGAGAAAGCATTACTAAAGACCTACGATAACAAATTGACGAAAAAATGTTACAGTGCTAATGCTTCTAGATGTAAGCAAAGTCACAGTAGATAGTTACATACTTTTTACCAGTCTGGAATAACTCCCCTACTGCAATCAAACTTATCAATTCGTACCTATCAAATCCGATGCAAACAATAGTCACCAGAAAGAGATAGTCGAATAGGTTACCCATAGCTCACGGTGTTCCACAAGTCTCAGTACTTGGACCATTTCTGTTCTCTGTATACATATATGAATGACTTGTCCGATTATTTGATAAACTGAGTCTTACTTCATAGATTGTTAAATAGTTGACCGGGTTTTTGCCTCAACATTCGGTCAAAATTTTGAAATTAGACAATTTTGATCAGGAGAACGCATCCAGATTGCTATGTATATGAGTCCACATTCCTTATTGTTATTATTCATGTTTGTTCTAAAAAGTCTTTGAAAAGTGCCTGGTCTTTGAATTTTGGCAGCCTCACCTTCTACGAACATACCTAGCCAGCATTGTATGAAATTTCTGATCACATTTGAGTCTTTTTTGAGTCTCTGTCTGATTAAAATAGTCATGAATGATACTTTTGTCTGGAGAATATGGTGCTCAATCCGAGAATCTTCTTAAAGAGTCGGTTAAGCCAGATTTTCTCATCAGTTTTCACTCAATTTCGAGTCATATTCCCAATCATTCGCGAGTCTTTTTCTAGTCCTATTTCAATGAAACACGTTTTGAGCATATACATGAGTCATTTTCGAGTCTTCTTTAAATCGGACATGAATTTAAACTCTCTAATCTTCAAAAGAGCTTAAAGAGGACTCATCAGTGCGATTCGTGTTAAAATGATCGTCCAAATGCATTTGCTTTCCCATTTTGCGACTATACTTATGTTTTTCTTTCTTCTCGAAATCGATATACGGTTTGGAATTCTGAAAAGTGAAGCAATTCAGTGCTACACTATAAAATAGTATTTTCCGGTCATAATATTGAGAAAACTAGTAAAGATCTTAAGAAATTGACTTAAATGATTGTTTGAACCGAACATTTTTTTTGTATACAGGAGCTCGGTTCGGAGGCTAAAATATTTGAAAGGTTCGGTTCATGGTCCGGTAAGAGGAACCCAGAAAACCCGAACAAGCAGTTGCAGCCTTGCTTTCAACTGTATGTTGTTGACCGTTATGTAAAATGGATTTGTGTATAAGGCCTTGTAATGAGAAAACTTTCTTTAACACTGTGACACATTTTTGAACTCAGAAAAGTTGATAGCGTCGAGACCAAAAAATTCTGAAAGGGTGTCTGATTAGCTGCCGTTACCTTTTTATTGCACTTTGAACTTTTCAGCTATAGAGTAGGACTAACGATTTCATATCTCGTAAACTATTGTGAATATTACTTCTTAACCTGTAACAGAGTTGTTGCTCTTGGTTAGACCTACAAAACATTTCTTTGTAGCAAATCAAAAAAATTAATTCTTCATACTCAAAATTACAAAAGTTGCCCAAAACATCCAAGTTTTGACCACTTTTCTACAGTTTTTCAACTTCATCTTGAAACCCGTTTCAAATTTTGACATGTAGTACAGCACAAAGTTGTGGCTTAGACCAAAATAAATAAAACGTTAGAACAAATCAACTTCATTTAGTTACTCTTTCATATAGTTATAGGCCCACAAGCACGTACAACGGTCATAAAAACTCGAAAAAACGAACATTTTCGGTACAAAACTAAAAAAAAACAAATTTTTTTTATTTACAGTTTTTAAGTTATGTTTTCCTACTATTTTCTTGATTTAATACAAAACAATCGAAATTTTTGACTGTGTCGGCCAATTGGTACGAAAAATTGTCATTTTTCGAGTTTTGGTTCCAATTCTACATGCTAAAGGGCCCGTAACTATACGAAGGACCAATCGAATGAAGTTGGTATGTTTCAATTGTTGGTTTATTTAAGTCCAAGAAACGTTTTTGTCCTGCATTGCTTAGTCAAATTTGTTACAGTTTTCAAGACAAAGTTGAAAAATAGTTCAAAACGAGGTGAAAACATGATGATTTTAAGACATTTTTTAAATTTTAAGTATAAAGATGTGACTTTTTTGACTTGCTACTTAAGAATGTTTTGTAAGCCAAGCCAAGAGCAACGACTTTCTCTAACACGTCAAAGCGAAATTCCAAATAGTTTACGAGATATGAAGTTACGAATCCCAATCAGAAGTTGAAAACTTCAAAGTGCAATAAAAAGAAAACGGCAGCTAACCAGGCCAAACCCAGCGAAGCTTTTTGTACTACCATCATACCCTTTCAGAATTTTTTGGTTCCCACTCTATCAACTTTTTAGTGTCGCACAGTGTAATCAGTAAATAGGCTCAAGCGAATGGTCTGGTTATGGGTACACCTGTAGCGAGTACATTTAAATGCTATTACCAAAACACACAAAAGCGCTTCTATGTGACACTTTGTCGCTTTGTATATTAAATACATTTTAAACCAAACGCTCCAAACACCAGCTCGCATGTGTAATCTGAGATCTCTTGTTAAGCATACCGCGTTTTTTTATGACAAACGTTGCCCGCCAATAAAACTTCTGACCATGCATTTAGCCGTATATGTATTCGCTGCAAAATCAAGCTTACTAAAATATATATTAGAATGTAGATGTTAGCTGGCTCTAGGTCAAGAAGAAGAAATACTCAGTGTTTTTGGTTTGTTTCCGATATATTTCGAATGCGCCTCGGCATCCGTCTTCAGGGACACAACAAAAACAATTTACTAATTATCACATTACTTCAAAAAACATTTTTTACATACAATTTATAGCACGTCTGTACCGCTTGAGGTGGAGTTCAGTACTAAATTATTGCCTATTGAGTAGATGTCTGTATATGTGGGCGCAGTTTTTAGTGTCAGTTTGTAGTTTAGTCTCTTATCTGTTGGCGTGTCAATTATATGTAGCATTTCAAGATTAAAGCGCTTCCTGTAATTGTTCTTTTGTTGTAAAATTGTTGTTCCTTCAAAATTTGGTGAATGTCCGCTCTCCATACAGTGGGTTGCTAGGGCTGTTTTTTGATTTGTCGTTTGATGTCGGAGCTTGTAATCCGATTAATGTTGTGAAATCCTTGTTTTAAGTTTAGACTTTGTTGTTCCAATGTAAAATTTATTGCACCTGTTCTTCAAATCTCCATTGCATGGTATTTTATATACAACATTGCTTTTGTCGACTTTTTCTTTTTTGGATTTCGTCTTGTTGTACAAATTTCTTATTGTGTTTGTGGGTTTGTGGGCTATTTGTATGTTGTGTCTGTTGAAACATTCCGATTTTGCGAACGTACGTGAAGCGCCTGTATGATTTTGGTTGTTTGTCGTCTTTTGTTTTTTTTTTTTGTCTTGTTTCTACCAATTAATGATTTTATAATCTTCATGGGAAAGTCATTATTCGTCAGTATTAGCTTAATTTCGGAAATATGGTAAATTTCGTCGCTTATGTTCAGCATCCTTTGAATACAGCTAGCAGCTGTATTTACTATCATATTTTTTGGGTGTTTGGAGCAGAAGTTTATTATTCGTCCTGATGCTGTGGGTTTCTTGTACCATTTAATTTTAAGTTTGTTTCCATGTCTCTTGATAGTGGAATCTAAATATGGCAGTTTTCCATCTATTTCTGTCTCGATGGTGAACTTTGAATTTCTATAGAATGAGTTTAGTGCTTCTAATGTCTCATGAAGCTCGGTTTCCTTGATTATGGCAAACAGATCGTTCACATATTTGGTTAGCAGTCTTGGTGAGAGCCTAAGTTTCTTCATTGTGTGGTCCAGAAGCTCTACAATGTCTGCTATTACCGGAGATACTGGGGAACCCATTGGCATTCCTTTCAATTGTGTATATAGTTGGTCCTCGAACTTAAAATATCTATTTCCCATTATGCAAAAATTTAACCATTTCCATAAACAATGGCTTCGGTATTTTGGTATATTCTTCTATTTGCTGTAACTTTAAATGGCACTCTCACATGTGATCGCTCCACATAGCCAAAGGCACAGGAAAAACAAATGGTGTGCTTAGGCAACTGTCATTCATGCAGAAAGCAGATATACACCAAGAACTGCTAATTGCAAAGTCGTACCTAATGTCTACTTTATTCTATGGTTGGGAGTTTCCAGCATCCTCACGGTTCAAAAAAACCAAATTGTCGAACTCGGAGAAGCAATTGTTTGTGTTATCTGCTTTCTGCTGGAATGAACTTCCTCATGACAATAAGAAAATCAGAAACGCTAAGCAATTCAATAAAGAATTAGTAAATTACATTCATAGACAAAATACTGAATAATCAGGCATGTTCTAAAATTCTGGTTTTAAAATTTGTACATTTTTCATAAGACCTAAGAGTATTATAAAGTTTGTGAATATGGGTGGTGTAAACCGTACTGTCAAAAAATTGCGAAATTTGCATAAATTCTTATATGAGTTTAGATAGTCATGAAGATGAACAATTAGCAAAGTTTCCAAAATTTTATAATGATAATAATGTCGATAGATTATCATGAAGACATATACATGGACGGATGGTGAACATCGAAAGTTCCTAAAATCTTGAATTTCGCTAGATGAAGATTGTGTTAAGTGAAGTTTTGTGTTTAAAATTCTAAACGGGGCGTAGTAGCGCACGCCATTAACCTACTTGATGTTATAGCTGCCATAGGAACATAGGAACCATTGCACAGTGGGCCAGCTTGTATGGAGACTGCGGTCAAAAATACTTTCAGTAGATATATCGACTTGAAACTTTGTTTACGGCTTTATAAAACCGTTAGATATGAGATTTAATTAAATGGGCGTGACTAAACTATTACACTCTCACCCCTAGCATACAATTTTATTAAGTCTAAGAAAAAAGTTATATAAAATTTTTTTATTTGTGTTTCAAATTGTATTTATTTTGTTTTGTTATATTAGTTTTTGTATTAAAAGCCTTCACTTAACATAAAATAAATAAAATTTATTAATAAATACTCAAAAAAAAAATCAAATTCATAATAAAACATACTATATATCGCTGCAATCTCAGATTTTAAAGTAAATCCAGTAAATAAAAGACACATTTTAGTCGAATCGACTTGTGCTTTGATGGAACACTCAAAAAAGAACCAAACACAACAACAACAGAGCGCAGGAATGTAACAGTTGCACCGCTGTAACAAAACAAAATTGTTTTGCACCGCTGCCAAAAACAAGAAGCACACTCTAGACTTTGGGATATAACACAACTTCCGGCACTTTCCGGCAGCTAAACTTTATAGTTTTAGAATCTTAGAAGGTTGACCCATTTTGTCAAATAAGTCCCATTGGGGGAATCAAGGGGGATCATCACTATTACTTTAGCTGAATTTATATCACATGGACAATGGCACACTAAAAAATAGTACTGACAAAACATAAATTTCTATAAAAGAACTCAACAAACTTAAAACATTAAATTTATTTAAAAACGAGACGGCAAAGCTAACTTCGTCTGTGCCAAAGTTTTTATACCCTTGCAAATGCTGTTTTTGAAATGTCAGAGTTAAAGAACGCTTACATAAAAATCAAAAATTTTTCTAACTAAAACCCATTTTCGGACAGATAAACATCTGATTTCGACCAAATTTCGCGAACCTTTTTGAAAACCAATCAAAATAAAAAAATCGCCGAGTTTAAGAACGATAAAATTTGAAGCAAAAAAGTTATTCTCACTAAGACTCATTTAAGGCCCATTTTTTTACCGATGGTTCCTATGTCAGCTATAAGATATAGTCTTCCGATCCAGCCGGTTCCGACATATTAGCAGCGTGCAGTAAAAAGAATACTCTGTGCAAAATTTCAACTCGATAGCTTTGAAACTGAGAGACTAGTTTGCGTAGAAACAGACGGACAGACAGAGAGACGGACGGACAAAGCTCAATCGACTCAGCTTGCAAACTTCTGGGCAAAATTATAATACCCTTTGCAAGGGTATAATAAAGTAAGCACCTTTCTTTTGACGATTCAGTTTAAGTTTCTTTAATATTAGTTTGATTTAATATTGTTTTAAATTTCACTTAAATCTCAAAAAGCTCTCATTGTAAGAACCAATATATTTCATGCTCTCTCTTTTGAAGAAACTTTTATAGAATTCGGTTGTAATGAAACAAAATCAACTTTATATATTTAAAAGCTCGTTCTTTTGCGAGATAGAGTCAACATGTTTGAAGCCAAAATTCTCACTTTGAATTTTTTGTTTTTGGCCTATGGCAGAAACCATTGTGCATTGGTCGGAAAATGGGTCTAAGTGATAAAAACCATTTTTTTTTCAATGTTAGCGTTTTAAACTAGAAATCGGATGACTATATCTTATGGCTGCCATAGGTCTAATAGGTCGGAAAATGGGTCTTAGTGATAAAAACTTTTTAGTTTTGAATGCTCGCGTTCCAAAACTCTGCCACTAATAATATTATATGCTTTCAAACAGATTTGCAAACTTTGCTCAAAATCGGATGACTATATCTTATATCTGCCATAGGAACCATCGGTTGGAAAATGAGTCTGGGTGAGAAAAACTTTTTTGTTTTCAATGTTAGGAGGCCTAATCTTCGCCATTATTAATATTTAATGTATTCAAACAGATTCGAAAATTTTGGTGAAAATCGGATGACTATATGTTATGACTGCCATAGGACAAATCGGTCGGAAAATGGGTATCAGTGAGAAAAACTTTTTCGTTTTCAATTTTATCGGTCTTAAATTCGGTGATTATTTTCATATGCTTTCAAACCGGTTTTTAAAATTTGAGGAAAATTGGAGGAATATTTCCTAAAGCTGCCATAGGACCAATAAGTCAGAAAATGGGTTTTAGTGAACAAAAACTTGATCGTTTTCAATTTTATCGGTCGCTGTTCGTAATTATATATGCATTCAAAAGGTTCTTAAAATTTTCTCAAATACTGATGACGATAGGGGGCAAGTAAAAAAGTTTTTTATGTAAGTGCTAGCGTTCTCAACCTGTGATATTTCGAATTTTGCCAGGGTATACTTACCCAACTTTACCGTTTTTGTTAGTTCACTATTAAGCAAAAAATTGCTTCATATTCACAATAAATATCAACGGTATTAAGCAGTTTTCAACAAAATATATAAATGAAAGTTTTTCTGCTCGATTTTGCACCGAAAACTGTTACTGCTTAATGGTTGCCCAAAAGGCTAGAACAAATACACAACGCGTTTGCCTGGCATGCAAATCCAAGTGCTTTTGCTCGTCGTGTACCTTTACCTCCCCCTTACCCTGGCCCGAAAAAAGCATGCAGCTTAAAATTAATGACAGCGAAGTAAATGTCAACGCAGAATGAAAAACAAGCCCCGAAATGCACAAGGAACAGGGCACAACTTTACCCAACCGCAACGTGTGGCAAAAACAATAAAGAGGAGCCCGGCCACGATGCATGGCTTCCGGTTTTTGTTCACGCGCTGGTATTCGGTGCCGCTGGCGTTGGCGCTGCCTTGCGTGCGCGAGTGTCACATATGCACATTTTATTTATAAACTTGCTGCAAAGTGGAAAATAAAAAAAGCAAAAAGCAAAACCAGCTCCACCTCAACAGGCGGACGAATGCGGGTCGCTTCCTTGCCCTTTCTGGCCATTGCACGCGAAGCGATAAAACCCGTAAAATGCTTATCATGCCCAAGCCGGATGTGCACGGTGTCAAACGGCAGCGGCAGCAGCGTTTTTATATACCAAAAACTGTGCGATAGTTTAATGCATAATTGAAAAGCACGCAATGCAAAAAAACAATAGAGCAAACCAAAGGGTAGGCAAGGCCATTTAACCCATTTCCGACCAAGGGGGTGGCTGCTACAGTTCCATTTATCAAGTAGAAGAATTTTTGCAGTTTTGTAATACAAAATACAAGTTTAATAAATTTGGCAGCTGTGCAAATGCCTGTAAGTGGATTAGATAAGCGTTTGAAGTAGGTGCAAAGCATTAGGAACGGGAAGAACGGAAGAACTTGGGCATGCAACTGGCAGTTAAATGCCTATAATGGAATGGGTTCTATACAACGTTTTGTAGTTTCAAAAGGGTAAGCGTGCTCGTTAATAAAAGAATTAATAGAATTCGCATTGATTTATCTACCAAATCAATTCAAAAACTCGAATATATTAGTGATTCTTTATCAGCTTGTAACAGGAACTAAACTAAACGTTCCAGAACCGAGCTTTAGTATTGGTTGGGTTCGGGTTTTTTACTACTAAATTTATGATTCCAGATCCTGAATCCGAATCGAACCCCATCCTATTAACAAATATTTTATTAAATTTTGTATGAGTTTGGCAGGAAGCAGCTGATGTTTATGGGATGGACATGGGATCTGCAGGTCCAATGGCCCAATAACATTTCGGAACACAATGAGAAGAACTTATGAGTTTAAGTAATTTCCTACCGAAAACGAACATTGTTGATAAAGTCAAAAATGTCTCAACATTATAGGGGGTGTTAGGAAATCTCAAAAGATTTTGGCCTCGGTTGGTTTGCAAAACGTTCGAAAAATGCGTCGGTTTCGCCGAATTTCAAGAGATTTCATTTTCTTCTTTCTAAAAATCTAGCTAGAAGTCTTATATAAAGTTCCATCTCTAGAACTGGGTTGCATCTCTCGCAAAAAAATTTCCCATTTTCTAGTTATGAGTCAATTTGATGTTTAATTGAAATTTATTGATTGTGAAGCAGTTTTAAATTATAATTCAATTTTAAGTCATATTCTCCAACAATAAAATGCAATATTTAAAAATATTTTCGAGTCAGACATGAAATATAATTTGGCAACCCTTAGCCACAGATGGTCCCACCATTGGTAGATGGCGCCAGCTAAGGTGGAGTGGGAAGTTGGTTTCAGCATTCGGTAGAATTTGGGAACAATTATATTAGTTAACAAAATAATAAGAATTTTGCTATCCCGAACATTTGGCAGCAACTACTCCGCTAAGTCCAAAAATCCATTCCAAAAGTTTTATACCCTTGTAGAGGGTATATTAAAGTTGTCCGGATGTTTGTAACGCATAGAAAGAAGCATCTCCGACCACATAAAGTATATATATTCTTGATCAGCATGACGAGCTGGGTTGATATAGCCATGTCCGTCTGTCCGTCCGTCTGTTTCTATGCTATCTCCTCCGTCAGTTTTAAAGCTATCTTAACCAAACTTTCCACGAAGTCTTTTGGTACAAATACGCTGCACATTTGTCGAAACCGGGCGAATCGGATGACTATAGCATATAGCTGTCATAGGAACGATCGGTCGAAAAACTAGTTTTAGTGAGAAAAACTTTTTTGTTTTCAATGCAAACGCCCCCAAACCTCGTATTTATAAGTTTTCTATGCTTTTACACAATTCCACTAAGTTTTATGAAAATCGGCCAACTATATAGTATAGCTGCCATACAAAAGATATGTCTGAAAAAAAGTCTTAGTTTGAAAAACTTTTTTGTTTTTAATGCTATCGCTCCCAAACTTGTTACTGATCAATATTATATGCTACCACACAACTCTGCCAAGTTTGATCCAAATCGGATGACTATAGCATATAGCTGCCATGGGAACGATCGGGCGAAAAACTAGTTCTAGTGAGAAAAACTTTTTTGTTTGCAATGGTAACGTCTTTTTACTTTCCAATTATGAATATTATCAGTATCCACACAATTTTGCGAAGTTTGGTAAAAATCGGATTAATATATCGTATAGCTGCCATAAAACAAACTGGCAAGCAAATGGTCAAAGTAATGGCGCCATCTATAGCCGAGTTTGGGAAATAACTCAGCTAAGAATGTTCGACGAAAATCATTTAAAACCTTAATTTTATGAATTATACAACCTACATGGGTATATAAACTTCGGTCGAGCCGAAGTTAGCTTTCCTCTATTTTTATACCCTTGCAAAGGGTATTATAATTTTGCCCAGAAGTTTGCAACGCATAGAAATATTCATTTCCGACCCCATAAACTATATATATTCTTGATCAGGGCGACGAGTTGAGTCGATTACGCTTTGTCCGTCCGTCTGTCTGTCCGTCTGTCTGTCCGTCTGTCTGTCCGTCTGTCTGTCTGTCCGTCTGTTTCTACGCAAACTAGTCTCTCAGTTTTAAAACTATCGAGCTGAAATTTTGCACAGAGTCTTCTTTTTACTGCACGCTACTAATATGTCGGAACCAACCGGATCGGATGACTATATCTTATAGCTGTCATAGGAACCATCGGTCAAAAAACGGGTCTTAATGAGAAAAACTTTTTTGTTTTCAATGTTAGCGCTCTTAAATTCGGTCATTATTAATATTTTATGCTTTCAAACAGATTTGCAAATTTTGGTCAAGATCGGATGACTATATCTAATAGCTGTCATAGAAAGCATCGGTCGGAAAATGGGTATTACTGAGAAAAACTTTTTTGTTTTCACTGTTAGCGTCCTCAAGCTCTGCTATTATTAATATTAAATGCTTTCAAACAGATTTGCAAATTTTGCTTAAAATCGGATGACTATATCTTATAGCTGCCATAGGACCGATCGGTCGGAAAATGGGTCTTAGTGAAAAAAAACCTTTTTGTTTTCAAGTAAATCGTTCTTGAGGTCGGTGATTATTAATATCAAACGCTTTCAAACTAATTTGAAAAAGTTGATCGATATCGAGTGACTATATCTTATGGTTGCCATAGGACCGATCGGTCGAACATGAGTCTTGGTAAAAAAATTTTTTTGTTTATATTTGTTAGCGTCCTTAAACTCGTTGATGACTTATTTTATATGCTTTCGAATAGAAAACTTTTTTGTTTTAAATTTTATCGTTCTTAAACTCGGCGATTGATAATTTGATATGTTTTCAAAAAGATTCGCGAAATTTGTTCGAAATCAGACGTTTATCTGTAGGAAAATGGGTTGTAGTTACAAAAATTTTTGATTTTTATGTAAGCGATCTTAAACTGTGACATTTGCATTTGCAAGGGTATAAAAACTTCGGCACAGACGAAGTTAGATTGGCCTTCTCGTTTTTAGTGAAACCGTTTTTGAGAAATCGCCGTAAAGCTAGATTTTTGATTGTGAAGAAAAAAGTAGCTTCAGCAAAAAGGTATATATCTACGGTATCGGTTTATTCATTATGAAAAGGAAATGTTTTCTTTGAAGGTAATTGAGTGCCCTATTATTCATTCATACATCACTTCGTAATCTGATGCTTGACTTCGAAGTTATAAGGGCTTTTATGGGCAAAAAAATTATGTTGTTTACATTTCCAAAATTAGTTTTGCTTATCAAAATTGTTTGGGTAGAGATTTGAAATCAACCGAATAAGATTTCTGGGACACCGAGAATTGGCTTTGGGTTGTAATTTGGTTGGAAGAAATTTCTGTGACACCTCCATATAAGATACTCTGAACCAGCGGTGCTCAAGCCCTTGCTACCATTGCTCCGAGATTTTTGTTTCGGCAATTGGCGCCAGTCAGTCTCATAATAAACTGAGTCGCAATGAACTGGCTTCAAATTGTGAACAACAACAAAATCAATGCGAATCGAAGCACGGCGCCTACCAGACGCTCACACAGACGGCGCAACAGCTGCATTTCTGTTGTTGTTGTTGGGCTGCTCCCAAACTCTAATTTCATGCCCACCGCTGCTCTGGACTATGGTACGAACTTGGTTGGAAACTGTCAGTCGATCGCTGCACCATCTTCATCTGAGATCCATTCATGGCAATTGAGTTTTGAAACGTGATACTCCTATAATTTCTAACATCTTTTGGATATACCTTTTTAACAATGGGGAATATTATGCCCTTACTGAAGCAGTCCGAGATATTCCCCGTCTGAAACATCTCACTGAAAGCCTCCGTTAACTCTTGCAGAAACAGTGGTGTTGCGAAATGAACAAACTCTGCGGGAATGCGGTCAACTCCGGGCGCTTTAGTAAGCTTCAGGTTGTTTTGCTTTAATCTCGTCTATCATTATTGGACGGTCAAGATATAAAAACGGTATGATAGGAGTACACCAATCGGTTTCGGTTTCAGAAGATTTCAAAAATATTCGGCTAGCCTTGTTGTATCTACGTCTATACCTTTCACGAAAGATCTGCCATTCCGCGTTTTGATTATTTTCCATTATGATCTACTGTCATTTCTGCTCTCTAGTGATCGTGCAATATTAGCATAAAAGCGGATTTTGGATTCCTCACATTTCTTCTTGTTGAGAGTCTTAGGTTAGGTTAGGTTGCGATGGCTGAAAACGATAAGTCGTTCTCACACTTAGGCCTCCTGGGCCATTTGCGATGCCATATATTCCCTGTTAACCCTTTATTCCATAGGGGGGTAAATACTGAACCATTGTGTGGACAGTATAAAATTAAGTAGAGCTGGGATCTCTAGATCGGATGTCTCCGAGAGTTTTGGTTAAAAGGCCCAGAATTCCCAGAAGAGCCATCCGTGTAGATATTTATGGCGTTAGCTCTGCTATGGGGAAGGTTTTCCCATTCGCTTCTGCTTGGGATGTAGAAGTCGTACGATTTGTCGAACATCGTTCGAGGTATACAGTAGTCTGTATTTCACGGCGTTGATTCGTTCTCCGTTGATTTTAGGAGGGATAAGGTAAGAAATTTTGTATCTCCTGGTGAAGAGTACTAGTTCGGTTTTGTCTGGGTTTACACCCAGATCACAAGATGTCGTCCACTGAGCCAGTGTTGTCAGTCCGGTCTGCATGAGGTCACACAGCGTCTGTGGGAAGATTCTACATTTAAAATTTGCAATGTCGTCCGCGTAGGCCACCACCACGTGTCCCTCCGCTTCCATGAACCGAAGTAGTTGGTTAACTGTTCCGATTCATAGTAGAGGAGAAAGAACACCTCCTTGGGGAGTGCCTCTGCTAACAAATCTGTGAGCGTTAACGCCTCCAAGCTGCGAGTACACCGACCTGCTGGTTAGCAATTGGTCGATGATCCCAATCAGTGGCGTATCCGCTCCCACATTTGCCAAGGCAGATTTGGTGGCACTAGGTTTGACGTTATTAAAGGCTCCCTCTATGTCGAGAAATGCAACTAGAGAGTAGTCTCCCACTTCAAGAGATTTTTCAATCTTTGAGACCAGGGAGTGTAGGGCGGTTTCAGTTGACCTTCCCTTGCTGTACGCATGTTGTTTGTGAGAGGGTTTTATAGACTGCCTTAGGTAGGTGTCTATAAGTCTCTCTAGGGTTTTGAGGAGGAATGAAGATAGGCTGATTGGCCTATAGTCATTTGGTTTTACATGTGAGGGCTTGCCAGCCTTTGGTTTAAAGACTACTTTAGTTTCTCTCCATCTGATGGGGATATATCTGAACTTCAGACAGCTAACATATATTGTGTAAAGCCAGTTCATTGTATGCCCAATTGTGTGTTGTAATTGAGCAGGAAATACGTTATCAGGCCCTGGTGACTTAAATGGTTCGAACGAGTCGATTGCCCACTTAATTCTGGTTGCTGTTACTATATTCTTATTGTGTGTTATGGACAGGTCGGTTGACCTACCCGTTGTTGGTGAGTTTATGTAGCATTCAGGAAAATGAGTGCATAATAGAAGGTCTAGAGATTCCTCGCTGGACTCGGTCCAGGTTCCGTCTGCTTTTTGCAATAGCCCTGGCGATACTGGTGAGCTTGCCAAGATTTTCCTAAGACGTGATGCGTCAGAGGTTGATTCTATATTGCGACAGAAATGGGCCCAAGATGTACGTTTAGCTCGTCTAATAGCTTTTTTGTATATACTTCGTTTTGGCTTATACAAATCCCAATCGGTTGTTTGGTCAGTTTTGGCATTCTAAATAAGCTAATTAAACAAATGAAAAAAAAATTGACCAGATCAGCTATTTGTACTAAAGCTTAGAACTCACATCAGCTAAATCGATTCCAATGATCATCAACTCGGAATAAAACGCATATATGCTGCGAGTGACTAGCTCCTCTTTCAGAACCTGAATGAATCTTTATTTGATATTTGGTATAATTTTATAAATTTTTAGATTATCACACAATCTCACTTTGCCTGGGTCGAACTAAATGCTAAAAAATGTGACCCTCCCATTTGGGTTGCATTAACCTAATATCAGAGGTCGCAAATTTGTCAGAAAACGACAGTTTTCGTGCGGCCACATTAAAAAGAGGTACCGATACAACCTTTAACTACGCTCTCTGCTTCTATTTGGTTGTGAGAGGAGAGAACACACATTTTTTTGATTTTTTTCCTTTTAGGTCTTTTTGGGACCGTTTGGGCTAATTGCCGAATTGAAAAGGTCTTCTTCGTATGTATGCCAATGATATGAATGTATGCGACAAACTACACGCGCTCTCTCGTTCTCTCTCGCATAGACTCTCTCTCTTAAACTATAGCGCAACTCTTAAGTCTGCAACCTTTTCAAATAACATTTTGAGAGTTTGGTCTTCGAGAAGCATGCAATTTAAGACCAATTGACTGAGTTGGGCCTGTTATTCGGTTGCTGTCAGACCGATCAGCGCTGTGTGCTTAACCACTGACACTTAACAGTGAGCGCGATAACAGAACACATTCGGTTGCGGGAAGCCCCGGCCCCTTTTATATTTGGTTTTTCGGTCAGTGACGTGAGCAGAGCGAACTGAAAAAAGGGTTGAGAGTTATTTACGAGCTATGCTTAATATATACTTAGGTGCCCCCGAACTGGTTTTCAAACGCAAGTATGTGGTTTCCCTATTTTAATGTAACCTCTGCACTTGAGCTCAAACTCAAGCAGACAGTTTCAAATATGTTTGAACAACTCTTTACTAAAGTCTGGGTATTTGAATGCTTTCGTAAAATTTCGACTTACTTAAAATGTCAGCCTCGAAAATTCGACAAAAAAAACATCGATTGCCGATATTTGAAATCAAGAATAAGATTTTGCATTGCCCATGACTTCTGCTTTCCACATATCATTCAAATGTGCCAGAATATTTACAAAAACAACCAAATGCAAACAGAGCTGACAAAACAGTGTGGCATTTAGTTGTCGAATGGAGGTATTTTGGCGTTGAACAGTCACACTGCACCTATTAAGTTGTCAATTCCACTTTAGATAAATTTAGCTGATCGAAATACTAAGCTAAAGGCTTGAAATATGAGTGTTGGAAATATGATATTCGTATTCAGCCATATCATATGAGATATCAGACAAGTGTAAATACAGCTTAAAATAGTTGAAACTTGCTTTCAGAACGTTTAAAGATGTGTCCACAATTGCAGTTGGCTTTAGGTTACATTTCTTTGCAACAATTTAAATTGTTTATTATTTACTGTATATATTTCGTTGGTCCTTCGACTGGCATATGGATCCCACACTCATTTCACTCTGTTGTTGATTTTGATATCATTTCAAGTTTTTTTTGTTTTCTGTATGGTTTAATAAATTTGATGCCGCAACTCATTGAAAATAAACATATTACGCATACGCAATGTGGGCGAGCACAATAAAGCCGACGCATAGGCCCACACTCGCACACCCACACTCTGAGGGCACAATACACAATGTTTTTGTGTTGACAGCACGGGAATTATTAATAACGTACGTGGCGTACATAATTCATCATCAAAGCAGCTTCAAGGCCAACACACACACACACAGAACCTTCGACCCGACTCTGCAGCTAGCTTAAATATCTTTCAAAACTGAAGCTGCGAAAATACAAGTCACAAGCCGGCTGAGCCACACAAAGGCGGCCCAAAGTGCAGGATAAGAAAAAAAAAATAACAAAAAAGAACGAATAAAAATGATTGTAACTGAAATATGCAAAATTAGCGCTGATGGATTTTCAGGAAGGAAACCGAACATGTACGAGTGGAGGCGGCTGCAGGAAGCTGCTAAGCAAGTAGCTAGTTTCCTAGACACAGACAGCAGCAGCAGCAGCGAGAGAGAGAGAGAGGGAGTGAGAAGGACTCAAGGATGCAGCAGCAGTTGAGCTGCATGCACGTAGCCTTTCATTTTTTGAGTGTTTTTACGAGCAGCTTTGCATACTTTTGTCGTATTTTTACATTTCGCAGCGCGTTTTGTTTGTACAAGGAAGAATGAAGGCGATGGAGGAGATAAAAGGAGGAGGAGAGGAAAAGCGCCAGTTAAGCACTTTGTAAGTGGAATTGAAGAGCGGACATAAAGCAGCGATTTGGTAGGTCTAAGCGGCTTTCAATTAACCGACAATTGCCTTCACTTTCTTCTCCACGGCCAATTTTTAAGCAACCATAATCATCATTACGACATTACACACAGTTCATTAACGTGCTCAATTGAGCAGGCAAATGTTAAACAATTTTCATTATCAAAGTGCAAACAAGTGCGAAATAACAAACAATTTTTGATTGCCATTAATTTTGTGATTTAAAGTCACGACCACAATTTCTCTTGTAACGATTGTGGTGAAGGAATTTTAACAACGTATGCTTGGGTTTAGTTTTTTTGTTGAAGAACAAGATTGAGTTAATGAAATGCTTTTATCATTAAAAGTATTGCGAATTTGGAAATTAGTGGGTTTACGTTGGTACTCATGTCCCTCATTTGTACTGACAAGGTTGGTCATTTTGAATGCTTGCTTAATTTTTGTTCTGTTTTCGCTCATCTACGTCTTTTGACCATTTCAAATAATGTAATCGTTGCTTGTGCGCGAATTTTTGGCCAAAAACAACACTCTAATAAAGCCGCAGCCACTGCAATCCCCCAATTTAACCCCCTGTGACTTTTTTCTGTTCCCAAAACTACAGAGGACCTTGAGATGACTATTGAGACGGCATCAAATGAGGAGCTAAATTACACCCAAGAAATATCATCATCAAAATGACACCATTTAGTCATCAATTTAAAACTATTTAGGATCAAATTCTCTTTAATACTCAAAATAACAAATTGATATTTTCGAAAGTATTAAAATGATATTTCGAGGATATCAAATTGATATTAACTTGTATCAGGTTGACACTTTTTACACCCTTTTGGAGGGTTTATTAAAATTGTTCAGATGTTTGTAACGCATAGAAGGAAGCATCTTCGACCACATAAAGTATATATATTCTTGATCGGCATGACGAGCAGAGTTGATATACACACCTGATCATATTAATAGGTACACACCGGAATTTTTAAATTATAGATGGTTTTTTTCGTACTTTTAGTGTTGACAACTTTATTTTTTGGTTTTTGGTTGTTGTCAATGTCTGGCCACACTGTGACAAAGAGTTGAAAGAGGGGCTGCGAGTCCACCACACATTTCGCCTGATCATAATAATAGGTACAGTCTCCGTTTCTTACAAGTATCAAGTGAATAATTTTGTAATCAGTAATCTTTTGGTAACTAAAGGTAAATTAAGTATAGCTCCTGTCAATACAGAGAATAAAATAATTATTTTTTTTTAGAAAAAATGGGTCGAAATTCTCATTGTACTAAAGAAGAAGCTCGATTAGTTCTTAGTCTGAGAAAAGAAGGCAAATCTTTACGAGCCATCGCCAAATTAATGAACAGGTCTCATAATTTTGTTAAAAATGCATTAGAAAGAAAACCAAGACAGGAAACCCGTGAAAGGCCACAAAAAACAACAGAAACCCTTGACCACTACATAGTAACTTTGAGCAAAAAGGACCCATTTAAGTCATCGAAGGCTATTGCAGCCGAAATTGGGAATTCAGTTAGTGCTCCAACTATCCGAAGACGACTACAAGATGCCAACCTACCAGGAAGAATTGCCAGAAAAGTCCCACTTATGCGCAAAAAAAATATCACCATGAGGCAAACTTTTGCAAGGGACCACAAAGACTGGGTAGGATGCACCGGGGAGAAAAAATGGAGAAACATATTATGGAGCGATGAAACCAAGATTAATTTGTTTGGGAATGACTGTGAAAGGAATGTTCGACGCCCTAATGGAAAGGAACTCCATCCACGGTTTACAAAAAAAAACAGTCAAACATGGAGGTGGCAATATAATGGTATGAGGTTGCTGCTCCTGGTACGGCGTAGGTACAATTTATCAGACTACGAACAAAATGAATGCTGAAGAGTACAAATCCATATTGGAAACAGTTATGGTACCGTATGCTGAGCAAAATATGCCATTACGTTGGGTATTTCAGCAATAAAATGATCTTTCTTTCTCTGAGTTTTCGAGGACCAAAAAAATGACGTTCTGAAGTGGCCAAGCCAATCCCCCGACCTTAACCCCATTGAAAACTTGTGGGGAGACTTAAAAAAGAAATTGGCAAGGCATTCATTTTCAAATAAACAAAAATTATAGGAAGGTGTCCAAAAACTGTGGTATGAGACACCAGTAGAGACCTGCCAGGCTCTTGTTAAAAGTATGCCAAAAAGAATAGCAGTAGTGGCCAAACATAGAGGTGGATACACTGGATACTAAGTTAGGAAATACTAATTTACCTAAAAAAAGAACACAAAATGGAAATTAAAATTTTTTTTCTTACCACCACATGAAGTGTACCTATTATTATGATCACACTGAAAACGTATCTGAAACACAAAATGATCTCTTTTATGTTATATTATTATTCTACGTTACAATTAAGTTTATTTTATTAAAAACAAATAGTTTAAGAACCAATGAGAACAAATTTTAAGTTTGAAACAATGAATAAAACTGTTTTTTGTTACCTTAAAGTCAGAGTTGATGTGTGTACCTATTAATATGATCAGGTGTGTGGCCATGTCCGTCTGTCTGTCCGTCGTTTTCTTTGCTATCTCCTCCGTCAGCTCTAAAGCTATCTTAACCAAACTTTGCACAAAGTCTTTTGGTACAAAGATGCTGCACATTTGTCGGAACTGGTCGGTTCGAATGACTATATCATATAGCTGCCGTAGGAACTATCGATCGAAAAAGAAGTTTTAGTTAGAACAACTTTTTTGTCTTTAATGCAAACGTCCCCAAATCTCGTATATGGGATATTCCATGTCAACTTGGCCACCCCAATTTTTTTTCATATCCACAAAATTATTAATGGCTATAATTTTGAAGTACTATATACATATGTCTGAAAAAAAGTCTTAGTAGGAAAAACTTTTTTGTTTTCAATGCTTTCGCTCCCAAACTTGTTACTGATCAATACTATATGCTACCACACAATTCTGCCAAGTTTGATCCAAATCGGGTGACTATAGAGTATAGCGGCCATAGGAACGATCGGTCAAAAAAGTAGCTCTAGTGAGAATTTGGGGGGGAATTTGGGGAATTTGGTCAAAATCGGATGAATATATCATATAGCTGCCATATAAAAAACATGCATTTGATCTTAATCGGATGACTATAGCAAATAGCTGCCATAGGAACTATCGGTCGAAAAAGTAGTTTTAGTGAGAAAAACTTTTTTGTCTTCAGCATAAACGTCCCCAAACCTCGTATTTCTAAGTTTTCTATGCTTTTACATAATTTCACTAAGTTTTATTAAAATCGGACAACTATATAGTATAGCTGCCATACAAAAGGTAGTTCTGTTTTCGATGCTATCGCTTCCAAACTTGTTACTGGTCAATATTATATGCTTTTACACAATTCTGCTAAGTTTGATCCAAATCGGGTAACTATAGAGTAGAGCGGCCATAGGAACGATCGGTCGAAAAAGTAGTTTTAGTGAGAAAAACTTTTTTGTTTTCAACGCAAACGCCACCAAACCTCGTACTTATCAGTTTTCTATGCTATTACATTGTTCCACCAAAATTTGTGAAAATCGGCCAACTATATAGTATAGCTGGCATACAAAATATAGTTCTGAAAAAAAGTCTTAGTAGGAAAATCTTTTTTGTTTTCTATGCTATTGCTCCCAAACTTGATACTGATCAATACTATATGCTACCACACAATTCTGCCTAGTTTGATCCAAATCGGATGACTATAGAGTATAGGAACGATCGGTCAAAAAAGTAGCTCTAGTGAGAAAAACTTTTTTGTTTTCAATGATAGCGGGTTTATACTTTCCAGTTATGAAAACTATCGGTTTCCACACACAATTTTGGGAAGTTTGGTCAAAATCTGATGAATATATTGTACAGCTGCCGTTTAACAAACTGGGAAGCAATTGGTTTAGCTACGAGGGTTTACTGTGTAACTAACTAACTTTATTGAATATCACATAAGCTAACAATTGTCGTCAAGTCGAACGGAGCGATGCAGGCGCGTGCCGCGCGTGGCCGAAGCCAAGCCAGAAACTGAGCGCCAGAGATGGCGCGTGTTGTCGTTCTACTATCGCGTCAGGGATGGTGCACGATGAATTGTGTGACCAGAGGTGGCCAGGGCTGCCACAATGGTCAAAGTAGCGGCGCCATCTACTGCTGAGTTTGGGAAATAACTCAGCTAAGAATGTTCGAAGAAAATCATTTAAGACCTTAATTTATATAAATTATACAGGCTACAAGAGTGTATAAACTTCGGTCGAGCCGAAGTTAGCATTATTATATTTTTGACCAAATCATCTTTGAATGTTATAGCGAACCTTTTTTCTGATATGCGGTTTCCGGCTTGAGAAAAGGTACTCTCTAATGACGCACTTATTGCAGAAGTGGCCAAAAATCTTGCAGCTTAAGTTAGGTTAGGTTGCGATGGCTGAGAGCGAAAAGTCGCTCTCCCATTGGGCACATTGCGATGCCATATTTATTCCCTATTACCCTTTTTAAAACTGAGGGGGTCCTCGTTACTGAACCATTGTGAGGACAAAATTAATTTAAGTAGAGCTGGAATCTCCGAGATCTCCTTCTACTCAAGGCGGGGCAATGGCAAAGATGGTGCTGTAAGTGACGCCTAGGCGTGATGCTTGTCTGACAATAATACAGTGACCCGTGAGGCTCCCCACCAGAAGTGATATGTGGTCCTTTACGTCAGTACGTTTTTGGTGGAATGTTGGCCACGTAAGCCTTTCTACTGCACAGGAGGAAAGATTTTTTCACCGATTCGTAGTGAGATGAAGTGTTTCAGCTTTTGTGTGAATCTTATACATGTTGCCATAGGTATCACTATTGTGCTCTTCTGTCCAGTTTGAACGCAAACTTATTTCTTTCTATGCTGTGAAGTCCAGGCACCCATGTAAGGTGTATACTGAAATGGTGTGCGATCTCATTCAGAGATAAGCGGTCATTCTGTAAGTGTTTTAGTTTTAGCATTGTTGGTATGTCAGTCAAGTGCTTTAAGGGCGGCTTGACTATCTGAGTATATAAATGCTTTTCCTTCTTTGACCGTGAGTGTGCTAAGGCAGGTGGCAGCTTCCTAGATGGCTACCACCTCTGCTTGGTACACACTACAGTGATCAAGATGACGGAACGATAAGTTCAAATCTAGGTGGGGAGAGAACGCCGCCTTCTATTTTTTCGTCAAGCTAAGAACCATCAGTGTAAATGTTAATGGCGTTAGCTCTGCTGTGGGAAAGGTTGTTCCAATCGTGTCGGCTTGGCATATAGATGTCGTATAATTTGTCGAATGGCGTTTGTGGTATACTACATAGTTGCTTTGTTGAGCTGATCTGAGCTGAATCTTTTCTTCGTTTAAAACTCTCCCAAGATCATTTTTCAGCAGGTCAAAGAGCTTAACACACACACATAATCAGATGCTAAGTTTGACCTTATAATGAAATTAATTAGAGGCCAACGAAGCAGCCTAGCTGCTAGCGCGTGTAACAAACGAAAAGCCAAGCCTAAGCAGTTGGGCCATTCCTTGGCTGATTTGTTGAAACATTGATGCACATTAGACCACGTTCCGGAGCGTGTCCTTGGCAACGCCTTCATCTTGGCCTTTGCCAACGACTTTGACTTCCAGGCACATGTGTGGCCAACGAATGAAACTTGTGTGTGTGCGTGTGTGTGCGTGTGTGTGTGTGTTGACCTATCAGTTTACGTGCCATTTAGCACTCAATTAAATTCGTACAGCACAAACACACACAGGCAGGAAGCAGAAGGAGCATTTACGTAAATGTGCGCTCATCAGCAAACAGCCACAGCATCGGCATGTGGAAGGAAGGAAGGGTACCCAAGTGAATCTGCTGCTGCTGCTGCTGCTGTTCCTGAAGCTGCTATTAATCAAAGCAGTGAACATTTGTTGAAAGCAATTTATATTGTTATCGAAAGGATTTACCCCAAGTCAAAAGCAAGTGGAGAAAAATTATGCAAGACAGGCGAGAATGGAAAAGGATTTTGATTGCATTTCATATGTCGTGCTGGGATTAGAAGCTGTCTGCTCTTGCGTGTGTGTGCGTGTGTTTGCTCTAATTAAATGGATGTAACAAATTTCTCTCTCATAATTCATGTCTATCGATTTGCAAGGCTAAAATATTTTATTATGCAAATTAGAAAATTTCAATTATTTTTCTCCCTATCAAAGGAATTGCAGACATTTCGGACACACTTGTCCAAAAAAAAAAAAAAACTGACTCATACGCGCCAGCTGGGAACCATTTTATTGACGCTTGATTAAACACCAACAAAAATCTGAACGCATTTTCCAATTGAGTTTTGGTATCTGCGTGGTTGGTGGCGGCCATTACATCAACCAGGCAATCCAATTACGATTCTGTTTCTGTTGAGTCTGATGCTCTTGCTTGGTGATTGACTGGCTGCGTGAGTGAGCGAATGACAGAATCACTGATTGGCTGGCTGAGTGCTTAAATGATTGCCAAATTAGGCAAAAGTGCACTTAGCGGAAAGTTTGTTTTCACTGCGGGAAGAGCGGGAAGGGGGGAGAGAGATGAGAAATAGAGCAAAAGGAAGGATCTCAAATAAGAAAATCAAAACGAATGTAAAAAGTCCTGACGCTGCAATGATAAACGCTACGGGAAAACAATAGCTAAACTCATTAAAAACGAGACTGTGTCAAAGTTTTAATACCCTTGCAGATGCTCTTTTTGAAATATTAGAGTAAATTTTTCTTACCAAAACCCATTTTCCGACAGAAAGTACTCTGAGAATATCAATCGCCTTGTTTAACAACGATAAAATTGAATGAGCCATGGCATGACCCATGAGCTATATGATCTGATTGAAATGATTCAGCTCATATCAGCTCAACAAAGTAACTAGATCAATCATGCTCAACTCAAATAGCTCATAGGTTTTGTAGAGCGAATGAAGTTTTTAATTTAATTTCAGCACATTGAGTGGCAACAATGTGGCATCAGCCCACAGCCTATTTACATAGACTCCACAAATGTGCTGTTAAACGTAATAATAATTCTGCGAACGTGCAATATTTTAGTAATCAAGATTATTTATCGATTTGCTGAAGAAATGATAAAGATCAAATAAACGATACTCAAGATATGACCAAAAGAAAGTTACTTCCCCCGCCCTGGCAGTAGTGGCCTCATCTATTGGTCAGTTTTGAAAATCCCTCATTGTTCATAGCAAGTAGTGGCGCCATCTCTTGTTCAGCGGCACTGCTTTCAGCTGCTACTCCAGTTACAGAGTGACGCGTCACAAAATGTAGAGCACAAAATATTATAAATATATTTGTAATTTATTTTACGTCCTTTCTAATGTTTAATTAGTGAGTTGGCTGGCCTAGGTCCTTTTAGCAGTTCCCAACTGATCTAAGCAATGATTGTATGGAGAGGCAGTTGGCAATCATGCTTTCTTTAGCAAAAAGCCTACTAACCTCTTCCCAGAATACCCTAATCTTTGCCTGGAGTGCGCCCTGCATCCAATCGCGTGGCTCAAAGTGCGCCCTGCATCTGTCCATACCCCAACCCTCTCCCCAGAATACCCTAATCCTCGCCTGGAGTGCACCTTGCACCCAATCTCGTAGCTCAGAGTATGCCCGCCTCGGTCTATCCACCTAACCTGTTCCTGGAGTCCCTAATCCTTGCCTGGAGTACGCCTTACACTCAATCTCGTGGCTCAGAGTACGCCCGTATTGGTCAATACCCTTAATATGTCACCGGAATATCATAAATTCTCGCTTGGTGAATGCCGCTTTTCTTTGGACCACCCCCCTAACCGCCGCTAGATCATCATCAGTGCCATCGTAAGTACGCCACCCAACACCAAGCCCCTGGAAACGGCGCATCGACGGCGGAGACCGTCACGAGGACCAACAAACGTTGAAACCCCTCTGGACTTTTTTTTGTCCCTTCGAGGACAGCACGAGCACCCCTGGCTCCCACCCGCTCCGAAGAACAAGTAATATAAATTAGAGCTTAGCCCAGAAAAGATTAACACCCTGAACAAAGAAGTACATTGAAGATTTGATTGATCCGCTACTCGAGTTCTTTGTGGGAGGACTCGAGGGAAATTCGTGTATAGCAACCATCGACTACAAAAAAGAAAAGAAATTTCTGTGACCCCCAAGGCGCCCGGCGAGCTACACCCCGGCCAAAAGTAGCTTTACAATTTGGTCATGATTTTCGCAAAATGTCCCCAAAATGCTCGAAATTTATTAGTATCAAAGACCGAAAGTAAACAAAAAACAGCTGATTTTGTTATTGGCGACTTTTGGCGACAGTTCGCAGCACCACAAAAAGTCATATGACCGCATTGTAAATTTGGTATATCACAGCGTTGCCACCCGATGCAAACCGTTTCATATATATTCATAAGGCAAAATATATCGTTACCATAAATTTCGCTGCTATCGACAAAATAATGTTTTGATATTTAGCACATATTTTGGAAAACACATTGAAAAAATTCGTTCTAAATCTTTCGAAATTAAGCATATGTTTTCAGTGGTTCACTTACCCTTAGTTGACGGGTGAACCAATTGACAGTCTATTTGCTGGTTTCCTACAGGCAGGTGCTGGCTTATACACTAAGATTGTAATACTTTTTTGGCTTATAAGTCCGAGTAAGAGAGACTGAGCAGCTCACGTAACAAGTCAATGAATAACTCACTGAGCAAGAGAAAAGAGTTCAAGAACTTTTTGAGCAAGATAGACTGAACAACTCTCACTGAACAAGATTCACTGAACCAAAAATGAATGTTCTTTGAGGGACTTTCAGTATACTTGCAAAAACAATATTTCCGAAACCAGCAGCGAGCTCCTCTTAAATTGTGTTTGCTTGCATACTTCGCACCAGAGTAAGGAACAGTTTAGAAGTTGCAATGTTCGTTCGGACTTTTAAATTGGCCAGAGAGATCTAGATTTTCTTCTCTCACTTCACTTCTGTCTCCTTGCATTCGTATTTATTTCCACTTCCGGTAAAGTTTCTAAGCAGTTTCAGTTCTTTTGCCACTTGTACCAATATTTCTTCCCCTAATAGCTAAAAACCATATTTGCCGTGCAGCTATAACAAGTTGAAGTTGCCTTTAATACATGTCCAGTTGGCATGCAAGTGGCAACTGAAGGAGCATCAGCCACAACCGCAACTTTGCCCTTAGCATCAGCAACTCATGTGTGTGCGTGTGTGTGTGAAGTGGATACGACAATATCAGTAAAAATGCCGGTAATAATATTTGAGGTGCACCGCAACGGTGCTTATACAGAATATGCCGTATCCGTTGCTCTGCCACTTTCACGCAACTTGGCTTAGATGGACATGCTCCTCCCCCAGCGGCGGTTCTGGCCAGCTGACCTAGAATGCAACTTGTGCTGACTATTTGGCTGGTTGGTTGCTTCTATATATTCTTTTTTTTCATATCTCTCTCTTTCTCTCTGTGTGTGTGTTTGTGTGTGTGTGTCAGGTGATTTGGGGCCGCAATGTTTTACTTACCACAAAATGCTGTAACTAAACGCACGCACACACACACACACACATAGAAAGATAGTAGAAGACACCAGAGAACGGCTACTTATGGAGCACTTGAGGCTGAACACGCACACACACACACACAGGTAAAAGCAGCTACATGCGGCTTGTTCTACTAGTCCGATATATCCACTAAACTCTTATTGTTGGCAAGTTTTGGGGCACACACACACACACATCCTCCCACAACATATTGTTATGGCTAGGGAAAAGTATTTGGCCCCAAAAATTGTCACGGTTTCAGGTTTCAATGGTGCCACACATTGACAGCACAAAAGTTTTACTAAAAATTTAAGAGAACAACAAAAAATGTATATTAAATTGTTGCAAAATGTTTGATAATAACGAAAGGTAAGCAGGGTTTGACGCTACGGTCTTCAGAGATAACCTTCAATCTGTTTTACAACTACCAAAAGTAAGCACATTCGTTGACTTTTCTTAAACCCTAAACAGTGGTCTTCTTTCATACAACAGTTTTTCAACCCACTATTCGTGGTTGTTAAACGTTTTGGGCTAACTTTCATAACATTTCGGGGACATTTTGGTAGCGTTTTTATTAACGTTAAAAAATTATGATAAATCTTCGCTGTTATAATGCAATGGTCATGTCATCTGCACCACCGGGTTTCTTGCTTGCTGAGTGCTTTGCCTATGTCTGCACTATTTACTGTGATTTGTTGCACTGTTTGTTCACTTCTCAACGTCCTTGCTTCCTCTTTTGATACTGATTTCTTTCACCTTTCTTTTTTCTTATTTTCCTTCATCTCTGTCCTTCTTCTTTCATCCTGTTTAATTTCTTTTAAATAAAAATCATTTATGCTCAATCTTACAAGGCCCTTCCAACCGCCAGCTGCAGCTACAGTGACCGATTGATAGACTTGAGGGAAAAAACAGAGAAAAAAAAAATTACGCCATCTGTCCTACTTCTGGATCCATTGCAGACGGTCGTCTACTTTGCTCACCCTTAATCAATAACTTAGCCTTCTGACCCTTCTTTACACGTGGTTCCATCACTGCTTCCTCCTCTCTGCGCTGCGTTTCCGTTTCGTCCTGCTATTAATTTTATTTAATTTGGCCCTCTGCCACAATATGTTATTTGTTCACAGCCAGTTGGCAATATGTTTTCCTTTCTTTGTTTCCTGATTTCAATTTGTGAATGGGATTGAGTACCCACTATCCGTTTTGTGTTTGCCATAAAAAGTAGATGATTTTTAGCCACTTCATTTAACGTTGGAAAGTTCAACTTTAAATTGTCTTTAAGAAATCAAGCAATAGTATTATTATAATTTAAAGCAGCTAGACCCCTTAAAGTGGATGTAAAGTACTTTACGGGTTGGTTATTGCACGTTTCTTATTTGGAAGTTCCAAAGATTGACAGCAATTTTGATAGACAACGAAATCAGCTAACCGGGAGGCTCTTCAAACAGCTGTTTAAGTATACGACCAGCTTGTTTTGAATATTTGCTGTTGCCTTGTTACTTTTAGTTATGAGAAAACATAACTTTCAGTTATGGGTTAACCCCACAGAAGAACTGGATGTCTGGATACTGGACTCAAAGTTCAAAGACTTTCGTTAGAAGACGGTCACTGCATTCTTATGTCATTCCTGAACGTAATTCCTTACTGGAACCAGTACACAGATAAAACAAGTAAGAAAGGCGGTCAAGCCCGACTGTACTGTACTCTGTATCTGCAGTAGCAGCGCTGCTGTTGCCAAACTCACTCGACTCCTACTCAATCAGTCATCATGGATCCAGCCAACCAGATCCTCAACAGCAGCAACATCTTGAGGCTTTTTGGCTAAGCACACACACACGCCCGCAGCCCGCACACACATACAATCATGCTAAGCACATTTTGGCGCGTTCTTACCCACACACAAAATGCGATTCGGCGGCTCATTCGTTCGATCATGGACGTACATATGTGTTCTTCGGTTCCCAAATCAACCAGCCATGGAACTTGGATACGGGCAAATAAGATTCGGCAAAGCAAACACACACGGGCAAACGAGATTTTTGGCGCTGCCAACACACACAGGCACACACACATGGAAACGACAAAGGGTGGTTCTTTTGTGCAAGTGTGTCGCATACACACAGAATCTACAGCTTACACTCAAACACATTTTGGCGCGTTCTCACACACACGTGGACACATGGAACAGCACACAGCTTGCGATCGTCGAGGAAGCTTCGCTCCAACCAGGACTTGCTCATTCACAGCCGGCAGTAGCAGCCAAGGTGAAGGTTTTTGCAATGGAATTGTGAAACAGCAACGCCAAACACACACACTTTCACACTCTGATGAAATTCGCACACACACACATGCGTTCAAATTCTGCCAGCAACGCCAATACACACACACATGAATACAAAAGGCAAAGGGTGGTTTTTTGTTTGTGCAATTGAAGCCGACCATGAGCTCGCTCTCAGTCTTTGACTGGAGACGACTGTCGCCCCTATACACGGCCAGATGTCCTGCTCCTGCCCATGCTGTCGACCAACCGTTCAAAACGTTCCCCGCTCTTTCTGCCTACACCTGCTGCTCACACATGCTATTTACGTGCGCCCAGCAACATTGGTTAATCATTCACCAATTCCGCCGATTGACACTCCACTCAGACGACTCTTCAACTACATATAACCGATCTCACGTTGGTCAAGCATCCCACCAAATTTTCAGATCTTAAATTGTATGCAGCCTGCCAGACTTATGAAAATACGTCGCGCAGCTGAATTTGGCACTTCATCGTATCTTTCATCATCACCGATGTTTATGCGAATCGATCCCCATACCTCAAGCAACCTGCTAAAACTCGAGACGCTCTTTGTTTGGCAATTCATGCTAGCCTGAGGTCTACCTATAAGTTCTCGAACTCAACACAAAGTCCACAACGCGTGGTAAACGAAAGTCCACAACGCGTGGCAACCTCATCCCTTCTTGGGCTAACTTGCTTATCGATCCCCACGAAGCTACGGCCTCAACACTAAATTAACATCATCGGTTTCTACACTCAACGGAAACAGTTGGTCAACTCAACTAGGAAACAACCATCACAGCGAGAATCACACACAAGGTTTCCTCTATATTGTGACTTGTACAAATCCTGTAGATGCTCACCAGTCACGTAGCCATGTCCGTCTGTCCGTCCGTCCGTCTGTCTGTCCGTCTGTATAAACGAAGACGCACTCTCTCTCAAACAAACGCAATCTTTGGGAGAGAGAGAGAGAGAGAGAGAGAGAGAGAGAAAACCTAAGAGATATAAATCGTGCAATAAAAATATTCCACGATAAACGCGTGACTCCTTGGATGTATTTTAATATTATAGTCGGGGGCAAATGAACTGGTACAGAGTATGTTATAGTCGGGCTTGACCGACTTTCTCACTTGATTTTTAAAAAGTAAGGTTCCAAGATGCCGCCGGTCCACAGACCGCACCAAAAATTGCATTTTTCAGGGTGCATTGGTAGCTGTTCAACTGCCTCTGGCTGCTGTTTAGATCAAATTCGTAATTTTTCGATAAAAATGGGTCTTCTTACAACTTTTCTAAGGATCATTCAGCAAACAAACGACGTTTTTGGAAAGTCACCCGTCCTCAGTTCTTACTCAAGTGGTCAAATTACACAGTTCCAATTGTTGAGAAAGGCGACAAGTTGAAATATCGCGCTCTTCATTGACACTGGTACGATACAGCAGCAATATTCTCCTCGGTACACACTCTCCGTACAAGGGATGATGGTTTAATGTTCAATAAAGTGAAACTGGTGGGAAATTTGGTCAAAATAGTTCTAATAGCCTGTTCGGTGGGTCCATAAAATGTACAGATTTTGCGAAACACTTATCTCACCGAGCACGTAGTCAATGATTTCAGCATTTTTGTCGCTGCTACTTGTAAGGAATCATGCATAAGGTGTCAAAAATTGTATACTAGCATCAATATAACCCTTTATGTACAATTTTTGTTGAAATTTTGGGTATACTTATTTTTCAAAGATATTTGAACAGTGCATTGTGAGCCCAGGTACCTGCGCTTGCGACTCAAGTATGAGGCGCATACATATAGACTACACTGAGTGTTCATAACTGAACATGTGTGCATAACTTAACATGTGACCCTCGCACTCAACACCAGAAGACGTTACAAAAAAATGATCCCATGAAAAGGGACCACAGCCGAGGTAACACCAGATAGTCACGGCCGTTCCCACGCCTACAAGCACATGTGTGCAAGAGGGGAAATACGTTACAAGAAAGGATAAATATAAACACATATTGTACTTAGTAAGCAAAAGTAACACCACACTATATTTAAATAGACAAGTAAGATGATCAAGAAAGAGATGTAATACAATCTAACAACTGAGTATATAAGACACAAATCTATCACATGTATTAGATAAGGACAAGTAGATTTAGAACATGTATTAGTACATAAGCTTAAACTATAAAAACCCACAACCGAACCTTATTAAAAATCAGTTCCTAACAAGTAACGCGATTGTGTAATTTAGTTAGGGATTCGGCGAATGTGCGGATACTTCTGTTGAGTGACTGAGCTGGACGAGCGGCTCTTTAACTTAGAAGAATAAGTTGCACACAGAGAAATCAAAATTGTCTACACGGCGCGTGTAGTAACGTTAAAGCTAAACGAAACGTGTTGCGCCCTGCTATATTGCACTCGCAAAATGTAGAATTCACAAAGCTACACGCCACGTGCAGAAAAGCTACACGTCTAAACGCCTCGTGTAGAAAAGCTAAATGCTGCATGGGCAAAAGCAAAGTCTACACAAAATTAGAAAATCACATTATTTCCAAATAACTTCTACATTTTTCATGCAGCAATCGGAATACCATACGAACGTGTAGGTTTCCCACACGCAGCGTGTGGATATTGAAATCCTACACGCGCGTGTGTAAATTCTAAACGAAAAATGTAGCTCTAAAAATGTAATCTAAATCTGATCTCCACACGCGACGTGTAGGTTTTCTGCACGCCACGTGTAGCTTTCTCAATTCAACAAGTGGCGTGTAGCTTTTTTTCTGCACAAACGTTTAGAATTACAAATGTCGAATGCTACATGTTGGAAATCTACACGAAACTTGTGCGAATTTCATTCTCTTATATAAATGATGAGACCATTGAATTCGAACTTAAGAATTACAAGCAAGCAAAAATTGGCGTAAGTTTTCAATACAAGCACATGTTACTCAATAAAAGTAACACATTAGATGCCTTGCCTCAGTCGCGCTGCGTAAGTCAGCCGTCTAAGGCGTCGTTACAACCGTGTTTTTCAGTCCAAGGGCGCCGAGTTCAAATGAGAAAGCTAAACGTGACGTGTAGAAAAGGTACACGCCACGTGTTGAAATGAGAAAGCTAAACGCCACGTGCAGAAAAGCTACACGTACCGTGTAGGATTTCAATATCTAAACGCGGCATGCAGAAAAGCTACACAAACGTTATGGGTGGAAAATCCCGGTCAAAACGTGTAGAAATCACACATTTTCGTGTAGCTTTTGAATATTTGTTTTCTCTGTGTAGAAAACACTAAGAAATGCGTCACATCTGTTACACTAGGCAACAAGGTCCAGTATATTGAAGTATTGGTGGTGATTCTAGATGATTTTCGTGTGCTAAACACGAATTTCAGCTCACAACCATACCATGTAAGTGCGTTGCTTGGGGTTAAACCAAAAAATGTATAAAAAGCAGAATCAATGTCATAATAAAATCTATTCAGCTTCTAGTTACTTGCATGGCAACATCCGCTAAGATGTTCCTATGCAGAGAAATGTTTAATTCAGAAGTATGTTGGTGAAAGGTTAGATGAGGTAATAAATATTCCTAACAATCCAGGATTTGCGGCTCCGGTTGTGTTGACATCAGGAAAGAATGGTGATCAAGGTGAAAAGAATTTGACTTGCATGAACGATATTGTAATCCCAGCCAGAAACATAGAAGAAATGAAAATAATATGAGATTTTAAGAGAAAAAATGAAGTTATTGGGATACTTGACAGAGAACGCCAATGTAAAACCATCGAAAGACAAGATAGAAGCGGTTCTGAAGTTCCCAAATCCCAAAACAACTAAAGAGTTGGAAAGTTTCATGGGTTTGACATCGTATTTAAGAAGATTCATAAAGGGATATGCCTTGGTAGCGAAACCACTTACGGATATTCTGAGAACAGAATTTAATCAATAGAAAAACGCTAAGATTGAATTGACAGATGAGCATATTGTTGTTTTTGAGCAGCTAAAACAGATGTTGGCTAAACCACCAATTTTGAAATTATTTAATCCGAATGCAATAACAGAAGTCCATACGGATGCCTCTAAGCATGGCTATGGAAGAGTGTTAACGCAAGAAGATTCAGAAGAACAAATGTTTTATCAAAGGGAATACTTCCAGAGAGTATTGAAGAAAAGAAGCTCGAAGAAACATCGAAAGAAAAACGCAAGAGGAAAATCGGAAGACAGGAAATGAAAGAAGAAAGGTTTTAGGAGATTTAGTAGCTAATAAGACAATACAATACGGGACAGGCATGAAGCTGAGAGCAAAATATTTTGGTTATAAAATATTTGAAAAGTTAAGCCATGAAAGATATGTTGTTGAAAAAGTTGGGGAGCATGAAGGACCAAATAAGACTATTACTGTAGTTGAGTTCATGAAGAGATGGTAAAAGGTCATTCGGGACAAATGAAAAATCAGGACGGCCGATTGTAGGAATAGGAATATAGGTGCTAAGGGCCATGTTCATTTAAGTTAAGTTTGCATCCCTTTGTTCCATTTTACATTTCATTTGCTATTTGTATGTACACTTAAGTGAGAGAGTCGATTGCAGCCAGCCGAAGAAGTCGGACGCACATTCTAAACTCGACATATGTAATTCACTTTTAAGTTTAATATTCGTTAAAATAAACAATCATATTATTATTTGTGAAATCTGGAGAGTGTCTAAATGGAATAACATCCCCCATCGCATTCCCCATCCCACTTTAATATGCGTCTTATTCACTTATTCATTCGCACTTGGTTTAGTTAAAGTTTCGTTTTTTCCCTTCAAAATATGTTGGCATTCTGGGGTTTTACCATCTCAACTCTTTGTCGTTAGAAAACTTGTGTGATCAAAAATAAGCAAAAGACCCTTCGTAGTTGCCCTTCCGTTAACTTTAAGTGAACAAGCTAAGCCCCATTCGAATCGCTATTCCAAATTCTAAATGTCATTTTCTTTTCCCCTTTTAGCCAAATGTCAGTTGGCTATCGCCATATCAGTGGCATTTGTAGGCCAACCTGTTGGCCTGTTAAGCGGCCATTTAAAGTTTGCCGAAATTCCAATTTGAAATCACAAATAAAATTGGTCAACCTCCCACAAATGTGAAAGTTTTATAATTAAACACTAAGTCCAGTTTTGTGTGATAATTAAGGCGAAAGGATTTTTGATTCTGGAATTTCTAATTTAAAGTTTGGAAAAATATAGAGCCAAACGGGAAAAAAGTTGAAATAAACAAACATATGACCACACACACCCCACTTGGTGAAAGTGGGATGGGGAGGATATGTGGAGCGCAGTTTACGCTCATTACCCGCTACCAATAGCCAAGAGCACACACACACACACTGGCAGCACTTTGCCAGCAGCACTTAATTACGAAACGGTTTTTTGGTCATGAGCTGCAGCTGGTGGTGAATGTTTCAGGCAGGAGCTGCCTTTAGAGGAGAGTGAAAGCAACATTGCCTTCTCCCACTTGTCTCACTTGTCTTGTTGCTTTTGTGTGCAGCTGCTGCTGCTCCGTCTTTTGTCTGCCGACCCCCTCAACCCGCTGTCAATTGCGATTTTATACCCCGTACAAGTAAAACGGGTATACCAAGTTTCTAAACTGTATGCATACTAAAGTCATTCCCTGAGTTAAAGCGCATATCACATTCGATCATTGCCTTGTGTCTGGCTGTGGTGTATGCCAATGATGACGACGACGACCCCCTTTTCTTTTGGCTTAATAGGTTTTTGTGCTTATATGCGTACAATAAGTCAGCTTACGAAAGCCTTGCTTGGGTGTTTCTTTTTGTATTTGGTTCTTGCGTTTTAAAATTATTACATCTTATTTACCATGTGCGAGCTGATGTCGTCCTGGCGACAACATGTTGTTTCTGCTTCTTCTGCTTGGGACAAAGAAATGTTGCAAATTAAGCGCTCGGCTGCATATGCAGCGCCAAGTTTCAAGTGCGCTCACAGGAGTTGCAACACAACTGAAAACTGAAATAAAAATGCGCATGTTCTACACACACACACACACACGCATATGCGACTCATTGTCCGTAATTGTATTTCCACATATTTTATTATGCTTTATTTTTTCACAGTCTTATGTTTCCCCACAATGCAAAATATGTCATCATTTCACAAGCGCTTTAACCACACAACTTTGCTCGCTTAAGTGCGGGACTTATTTTCATCTCGCTTACTCGAAATTGCATTAAAGTTTCCCTCATCCTTTGCCATTTCCTTTTCCCAGTTTCGGATTTACTTTTGGAGTGCAACCAAAAAGATGGCAAGTTGTTTAATGTTGTTTTTGCCAAACAACTTTTAGTGTCATGGCATATATGGATGGATTCATTATATCACTTAGATAAGTTAAGCGAGATGCTAAATTTAGCGACATAAACGGTTGTGTTAGTTCACGAGAATAACACAGTATTACAGCGAAAATATACTTTCGAAATGATCTAGCATACGCTGTAGAGCAGGTCGAGTATAGCATTTCCTCATATTTCGTCTGAAGATATGGCCCAAAAACCGCTTATTGCTATATTACCTCAATAATGTTGATATGACTCACGCTTGGACCGTCTGATTGTTTGTAACCTTGACAATTCCGATAGAATCTAATATACACTGCGCGTCATCAGATTAGCAGATTAGCCCGCATTCAACAACGTCACCACAGAAGCGATAATGCGAATCCTAAGGGCACTAGCAATACACAAGGCATTGGACTCCTGGATATACAACCTGCTGAGCTGCAGAAGAGTACAAGCCGAGTGGGGTACCACAACCATGACGAAAGAGGCACATGGAGGAACGCCTCAGGGCGGAGTCCTGTCGCCCCTTCTATGTAACCTTGTGGTCAACGAACTATTACGAAAATTCCGCAGGAAAGCACCCAAGATAACCGCATATGCTGACGACATAAGCACAATTATCATGGGGAAATGTCCATCGGCTCTTAGCTCAATCATGGACTCTACTCTCAAAGAGATACTAAAGTGGGCCACAGAAGCCGGACTCAGTATCAATGCGGAGAAGACGGACCTGATTCTCTTCACCAAGAGATACAAGGTACCGCAATGGACTCCACCTACGAAATGGAAAGAACAACGTAAAATACCTTGGAGTAGTTATCGACAGTAAACTGTCATGGAGACTCAATGTGGAGGAAAGGGTGAAAAAGGCAACCAATGCACTATATGCATCCCAGAAGATGCTAAGCACAACTTGGGGCCTATCACCAAGTCTAACGCACTGGCTGTTCATCTCAATAATACGACTGATACTACTACATGGCATATTGGTATGGTGCAGAGAACTGCAACGATCAACATTTTTTCGATCATACCCGATCATTGACTCAGATTTTTTGTGACGTAAAACTTTGCTTCAACAAAAATCATATGATCGTTAGTGAGCGTGCTCGAAGCGGACAATCAGTTCGAATCACTCTTGCTTGTTGCGTACATGATCGGGTTTGAACGAACATTTTGTGTGAGCGAACAAAAAACGATCGCGAATGCTGCTGGCATTCAGTTCGATCACGATCGTGATGGATCGTTCGCGGCCGATTCGGTAGAACTCGAGCTAATTAAAACTGGTTATTTCGTCAGTTTGCTGTTGATATTTGTTGGCGTAACTATCATAATTATGGAGGGCGAATCGACGAAAAGTATTGCTGACAACATAGCAAATGGCAATTATACTTTATCAGGCCAGCGCAAGGGAAGAAGCTTTATCTGGAACATTCTTACCGAAATAGTAAAACCGGACAACACTACATTTAAAGAATTTGTTTTCTGTCGCACATGCCGTAATGTGTTAAAATTCAACGCAAACCAAACATCAAATTTGAATAGGCACAGCTGCTGCAGAGATAATAAGAAATCGCAAAGTGTGAAAACTGTTACACCGCTGGACAAAACTGAGGCCATTGAAAAATGCGCAAATTGGGTTACAGAAGACTGTCGGCCATTCTCAGCAGTGCGCGGCTCTGGATTCATAAAACTAGTAAAGTTTTTTATTAAGATCGGAGCAACTTATGGCGAGCACGTCGATGTGGAAGACATGCTACCGGATCCAACATCCATTTCCCGAAAAGTCACGAAATGCGCTAATGAGAAGAAGGAGGAATTAAAGGCTGAAATTAATACGATTGTTCGCAGCGTTGGAGCGTCAGCTACAATTGACATGTGCACGGACAACTACGTGAAGCGCAACTTTTTAGGAGTAACATTCCACTACCAAAAGGATTTTAAATTCTTTGACCTAGTTTTGGGAATGAAGTCAATGGACTTTGGCAACATCTTAAAAAAACTAAAAAGTTTATTCGACGAATTTGATATTTCAAATATAGAAAAAATTAAGTTTATAACAGATAGGGGATCCAATATGTTAAAATCCTTAGAAAATAATACTAGACTGAACTGTAGCAGCCATTTGTTTAGCAATGTGTTGGATAAGTCGTTTTCTGCCACCACAGAGCTCGCAGAAGTGTTGGAATCGTGCAAGAAAGTTGTGAAATACTTTAATATTTTTAGTTTAAAGCATTACATTACTTTTGTTCCTTAACATGTTTAAGCATTACACATAAAATAATAATATTAATATAAGAAATAAATGAAATATTAGGTTTTTGTTAATTTGATGTATCGCAACATGTTTCCTTTAAAAACACAAATAAGTACATACAAATTATATACATACATATTTCTCAAAGCAATTTTCGATCTGATTGCTTCACTCACGATCAATTCAATCGCAACATGATCGAAGTCTGAGTTTTCATGCATCGTTCGGATCGATCGTCTTTTTCTGAACGATCAGTTGCAATCATCATGAGCGAACCAAAAAATTAGTCTCGATCACCAAGCAGAGCGATCAAGCCAACTGAATAAGATCGTTTCGTGTTGTGAACGAACCGTGATCGAACATTTTGCTTTAATCCGCTGAGTGGAGTTGCAAAGAGTTTGAGCGAGGCTAATTGAGCGTGATCGATCATACTCGTTGCAGCTCTCTGGTATGGTGGCAAGCCACAGAGAAGTCCACATATCTAAAGCTGATGGAATTAGTCTGCATAACTGGGGCGCTGAGGTCAACTCCAACAAAAGCACTCGAACACAACCTAGGAGTCTACCCCCTGGACATCCAAGCACGCCTTCTTACACAAAAGACGGCCCAACGTCTTTGTGCGGCAGGCACCATGGCGCTACAAAGCTATGGACACAGCATGGTGGGTAGAGTGATCAATAGTAGCACGGACTAAATGATCCCAAAAAACCAACTTCACAGGTGCATCAGCATTACTGGGACCAGAAGACTGGCGTACAGAACTGGCCCAGAAAGCAATGCACCTATTCACAGACGGCTCCAAGATGGCCACAGGAGTCGGAGCCGCTGTATACTGCGATGAGCCGGAATTGAGGCTGTCCTATAAACTGCCAGACCACTGCACCATATTCCAGTCGGAAGTCTTCGCAATAAGTAAAGCAGCGGAATTGGCAGAACAATACGCACCAAACAACCAAATAAACATATCCGTTGACAGCCAAGCGGCAATCAAAGCAATGCAGAGACACACCATTAACTCCAAAAATGTTCTGGCAAGCAGGAAGGCAATAGATTCCCTCAGCATCTCTAGAAACTTGCAAATCTATTGGATTCCCAGCCAACGGGGCATTAATGGAAACGAAATGGCTGACAGTCAGCAAAAGCCGGAATCGCACTAAGCCAAGAAGCAACACTAAACATATCTATCTCCGTACAGAGACGCTATACAGCAAGATGGAGGAGATAGTGGAGAAAGAAGCACAGGAAAAGTGCAAGAACACAACCGGCTGCAGAATCTCAAAAATCATGTGCAAGACAAGAGACAAAAAAAACTCACGCACTATATGCTATAGCTCCAAAGAAGAGACTTTAGACTGCTTATAGGCATACTAAACTGGTCACTGCCTAACAGCAAAAGGAAACCTGCAGTCGTCGAAACTCTGGAACACCTCATCTGCAGCTGCCCAGCGATCGCTAAGATAAGATTAAGACATCTGCACTCCCCAAGTCTCACCACTCTTGAAGAGGCGGCAAGGATGTCTCCCAAACAATTATTGGCATTTGCCTTTGCATCCTCTTGGATTTCTAATGGTACCCAGAAAAAAATCACCCGGCCACACTAAGGACCGTAAGGTCTATGTGTGGCCCCTACAAAGAGCCAGCCGGAACTACCTACCAAACTTTGCACGAAGTTTTTTGGTACAAATTCGCTGCACATTTGTCGGAATCGGCCGGATTGGATGACTATAGCATATAGCTGCCATAGGAATGATCGGTCGAAAAAGTAGTTCTAGTGAGAAAAACTTTTTTGTTTACAATGGTAGCGTCTTTTTACTTTCCAATTATGAATATTATTAGTTTCCACACAATTTTGGGAAGTTTGGTTAAATTCAGATGAATATATCGTATAGCTGCCATATAACAAACTGGCTAGCAGAGTGGTGGTCAAAGTAGTGGTGCCATCTATAGCTGAGTTTGGAAAATAACTCAGCTAAGAATGTTCGTCGAAAATCATTTAAAAACTTAATTTTATAAATTATACAACCTACAAGGGTATATAAACTTCGGTCGAGCCGAATTTAGCTTTCCTCTATTTTGATACATTTTTTATACAATTACATGCTACACGTAACGTGTAGGATTTCAATATCTAAGCGCCTCGTGTTGAAAAGCTAAATGCTGCGTGGGCAAATGCAAAATCTACACGACATAAGCAAATCTGCATATTTCCAAATAACTTCTACATTTTTCGTGCAGCAATCTGAATACCACACGAACGTGTAGGTTTTCTACACGCGACGTGTGGATATTGAAATCCTACACGCGCGTGTGTAAATTCTAAACGAAAAACGTAGCTCTCCTCTTCTGCGCTGAGATGATGCGCATAGCGAGCTTTCAAGATAGCAGCAGCAGCAGCAGCGCGCGCGCTTATAAAAAAAATTAATAAATCAAACGTTCGCAGTAATTTTGTTTTTTTTTTTTGTGTAAGTGAAAATGTGTTATTTGTACACGTTTGGACTGGGAATTTCAAGCTATACCGTTTGTGTAGCTTTTCTGCGCGGCGCGTTTAGATATTGAAATCCTACACGTTTCGTGTAGCTTTTCAACACGTCGCGTTTAGCTTTCTCATTTCAACAAGTGGCGTGCAGAAAAGCTATACAAACCTTATACCATTGTAGAGGGTATATTAAAATTGTCCAGATGTTTGTAACGCATAGAAGGAAGCATCTCCGACCATACAAAGTATATATAATCTTTAACAGCATGACGAGCTGAGTTGATATAGCCATGTCCGTCTGTCCGTCCGTCTGTCAGTCTGTTTCTATGCTATCTCCTCCGCCAGTTTTAAAGCTATCTTAACCAAACTTTGCACGAAGCCTTTTGATACAAATACGCTACACATTTGTCAGAACCGGCCGGATCGAATGACTATAGTATATAGCTGCCATAGGAACGATCGGTCGAAAAACTAGTTTTAGTGAGAAAAACTTTTTTGTCTTCAAAGCAAACGTCCCCAAATCATCTTATTTATAAGTTTTCTATGCTTTAACACAATTCCACCAAGTTTTATGAAAAACGGCCAACTAAATAGTATAGCTGTACAAAAGATATGTCTGAAAAAAAGTTTTAGTATGAAAAACTTTTATATTTTTAATGCTATCGCTCCCAAACTTGTTACTGATCAATATGAAATGCTACCACACAATTTTGCCAAGTATGATCCAAATCGAATGGCTAGGGACTATAGATGCCATAGGAACTATAGGTCAAAACGTAGTTCTAGTGAGAAAAACTTTTTTGTTCTCAATGGTAGCTTCTTTATACCTTCCACTTGTGAATATTATCAGTTTCCCCACAATTTTGGGGAGTTTGGTCAAAACCGAATGATAATATTGTATAGCTGTCATATAACAAACTGGCAAAAAAATGTTCTAAGTAGAGGCGCCATCTTATTGCTGAGTTTGGGAAATAACTCAGCTAAGAATGCTCGACAAAAATCATTAAATTTCTTATTATTATTATTTTTTTTTTTTTTTTTACAAAAAATGTAAATTCGATTTGGCTGGCACAGAACATAAAGAAAAGCAGAAAAGCTTTTCATAAAAATTATTTTTTTTTTATATCTAATTTTTTGTAGAGGAATGTGAGATTGCAGAAAGTATCTAAATACACTAAACATTGCTACAAAAATAATATTAAGCCATTATTTTGACACCATTAAGTAAAAAAACGAATTTCCTTTTGAATTCATCGACTCCGAGCAATGTGAATTCAAATCGAGTAAATCTATCGAATTGTGAAAACCGGAACGGGTAACCAAATCGAATTCGAGGAAATTAAGTGAAAGTGAAAACCGGAACAGGCCTGATAGCCATGTCCGTCTGTTTCTATGCTATCTCCTCCGTTAGTTTTAAAGCTATCTTAAAACAAATTTGCACGAAGCCTTTTGGTACAAATGCACTGCACATTTGTCAGAACCGGCCGGATCGGATGAGTATAGCATATAGCTGCCATAGGAACGATCGGTCGAAAAACTATTTTTAGTGAGAAAAACTTTTTCGTTTGCAATGGTAGAGTCTTTATACGTTCCAGTTATCAATGTTATCAGTTTCCACACAATTTTGGGGAGTTTGGTCAAAATCTGCCATATAACAAACTTGAAAGCAAATGGTTTAGGTACGAGGTTTAATGTGTAACTAACTTTATTCAATATAACTTAAGTTAAGCGGGAGCCACCCCCTGCGCGTCTGGGATGGCGCTTGTGTTGTCGTTCTGCTACTGCGTAGGGATGGTGCTCGCTGAATGGTGTGACTAGAGGGGGCCAGGGCTGCCACAGTGCTCCCCCTCCAGAGACCATGTGGGAACGAATGATCTTCATAATTTAAGGATAGCTGGGATGAATGTATGTTCGGGGTGAGATTGTGTCGTAGTTGAGTCGATGGTAAACTCGCGTTGAGTCCGTTGCTTCCAGTGGGGGTCGATAAGCAAGTTCGCCCAAACAGAGTTGAGGTTGCCTCGCAGCGAGGACTTTCGAGGTGATTCGCGTTAAGGTCATTGCTTCGATTGTAGGCAAGCAAGTTCGTTCGATCAGAGTTGAAGTTGCCGAGTCAATAGTACTGGGTATTGTACCCCGATTAGAGACTTTCGATTGCCACGCGTTGTAGAACATCGTTTGCCACTCGTTGTGGACTTTCGTGTGCCACGCGTTGTGGACTTTTGTTGCCTCTCGCTATGGACTTTCGTGGTCAGATCGAGATCTTATAGGCAGACTCAGGCTGGCATCAATTGCCAAACAAAGAGCGTCTCGAGTCGTGGCATGTTGCTAGTGGTCGTCGGTCAGGTATGCGGATCGCTGTGCATGAACATCGAATATCGGCTATGATGAAAGATGCGATGAAGATCCATAAGCACGACGTACTTCCATAAGTATGATCGATCGTCTGTAATGTAAGATCTGAAAAATTGTTCGGATGCTTGACCAACGTGAGATCTGATACATGTAGTTGAAGAGTCGGTTGGGCGCACACAAATAGCATGCGTGAGCAGCGGTGTAGGGCAGGCTGGGCGATGGACGTTTTCGTGGGCAGCGGTTGATGGACAGCCTACAGCAGGATGTGTAAGGGGCGACAGTCGTGTGATTTGCACAAAAAAAACTGCTGTTTGTATTTGTGTGTGAGCGCTGGTAGATGCTGTATGTGTGTGTGAATGTGTGTATGAGTTACCGGCGTCATTTTCAAACCAGGACCTCTCCTTACTGTGGACGATCCGTTTCATTTTCGGGGCGCCAGCGGAGTCGTCAGTCATCCAGTTGTCAAGGCAAGAATCCTGGTAATTGTTTCGCAAATCGAAAATCGCCACATATGTTTTCGTGGAAAAAACATGGCGCCTGCTGTTCGTGTGTGTGTGTGAGTCTGAGGCCGCTGGTAGAGTTTGAACGCATGTGTGTGTGTTTGTAAGAATGCGCCAAAATTCGTTTGATTGTATGCTGCAGACGCCGTGAGCATGTGTGAGCCGCCCTGTAGCGGCGTTTGTCGTGTGTGTGTGTGTGTGACAAAATGCCCAAAAAACATCGAGATGGCTCCGCCGCTGCTGATGAGGATCCGGATGGCTGCTGTCGAGGATCCGGATGGCTGCTGTTGAAATGCTCCTTACTTTAGTTAGCTTGATGATGTTTGAATTTGCTGATCGAAAGCTGTTTTTCGAAATGAATTTCACAATAGCGTCACATTTATATAATTTACACAATCTGCAAGGGTATATGAACTTCTGCAAAGCCGAAGTTACCTTTCCTCTACTTTTTTGACCTCTTATCCAAATCAATTGGTTAAAATTGCCTAAGGCTGTCCTTACACTTGTCATATAACAACAAATTCATGCTCCATCAATTGTTAATACAAAATTTTGTATTCATTGATTTCCCAACATTTTTACTCAACATTTTAAATCATTTATATTCAATTTGATTTTGCTGATTTTTAACAATTTGCTGTTGTTTGTTTCTTTCTCGCTTTAATCATTTTTGATACGCCCATTGTTGTTTGTTGGTTTCGACACCGATTGTTTGCTTGTTTTGTATATTTTCAACTGTTTATTGCAAAAAAATTGTTGTACGCTTGATCAGGCAACAAATAAATGAAAATCAAAATAAGCCAGCGTGTTTCCACACATATGCCACAAAAAAATTGAAAGTCCTTTGTTTTGACTGACAAACGAAAGTGCAATGTTGTGAAATTTGTTTTCCATTTGTATACGGGGGGCTCCCGCTCGGCTAATTGAAGGTTGCCAATATATAAAAAAAAGTGTTGCCTACATTTAAGGGCAAGCTCCTAATGAAGCCAGTAAAGCACAACGCAAGCAAAAATGTTGAATTCAAACTCAAAAGCATTTGCTTTTAATTAAAAATTTCCACTTGGAGCCCTTTGGCGACCCCCAAAAATTACTTGGCTCAAAAAAGAAGAACACACACACACACACACATAATCAATTTTGCTATGCAATTTTAATTACAAATTGTGGGCGTGGTCAGCCCCACCTTGGTGAGGGCGTGTGTGTAAATAGCTGCATAATGAAAATGCTACCAACTCCTTGGAGCCTTGAAGGAGAGCCCAACCCAAGGCGTAGTAGTCGTGTGCAGCAAACTGACAGACAGCGTCTGCAAAAAGTTAATACACATGACGTGCAACAAATTATATTTATCGCGCATCGGCAAGCATCAAATTATCAGGGCACACCGCCAACCGCAGCAGTGGCACGTCCTCGTCACCAGGGTGTCCTTGGCTGCTGGCTGCGCGGCTGTCGCTGTTGCAAATTGATGCTTAAGGACAATTTTCACTTCATTACACGCTGTGGCTGTTAACGGTTGCTACCTTTTTTTGCAAATCCGAGGGTTGCCTTTTGCCCAAGCCAAAGCTAGGGTTATGTTTACTTTTCTTACTTTGAGTTGTAACAAAGCCAACCCTCGCGCTTGGGTTGCATATAATTTTATATTTTTCTTCTTATTTTTATCAGGGGCTGCTTGAGCCAACGATTAATTCTCAAGTTTTGCTTATGCAAAAAGGGCCAAGACTGAAAAATTGAAACGGTGGACAACACCGTGAAATTACAAATTGTGTGCCCCACGGCCACGTTTTATCACAAAAAAGGCAAAAGCCTCACACTCGCTAATTAATTGTGATTGATAGAGGAGAATTATTTTGCCAGCGGCTAAAAACAGATGGCAATGCCATCTCAAGTCAAGCCCAAAAGGTAAACTGAAAAATCATTTTGCAAAAGAAAGAACCCACATCCACACCCACCTACACACACAGCAAATGGCACATCATAAAGAAACTCAATTTGTTGCCGCTCAAGCGATTTGTTTGCCAAAACGTAGGGGAGCAGAGCCAAAGTCAAAGGTGCCCGTAGCCTGGCAATGTAAGCGAATGCAGTCCAGTTATTTTAATTTATGCCGCTTGCCAGCGCTTTGCTAAGCTGCTTAACCCCGCTGCTGCTGCTGCTGCAAAAAAAAAGAGACGGCCACAAACTGAGGACTTGCGGCTGCAAATAACCTTAAAATATAGCTGCAGGCTAAAACAATGGCTAAGGGCGAGCGCTTTGTGTGTGTGTGCGGGAATAATTCGCTAGCAAATTGAAAATAAACGCTGTGCAAAAAGAAAGCTCTGCACGCTTTTTCTCGTTTGTTAGATTGGGCTGACTGTGCTTACTTTTCCCTCTAAATGGCACACCCACACACAAGCACAACTGTGTGTGTGTGTGTGTGTGTTAGATATGTGTGTGTGCGTTCACATTCATTCTCCTAAATTTGGTAAAGTGTTGCATGCATTTTGCAGCAAACTTAAATTAATGGCTGCAATTTGTGAACATTCCTTGCATTCGATTACAAAATTTATACTGAGAATTCCATTTTTTTTTTTCCTTTAGGCAGATAATAAAACACAAGGAAAATGGAGACTCAGTTTGATATTCAGCTTACATGGATATGGCCATTTCCATTGTGTCTGCTGGAACGTCGAACAAATATTAAGATAAAACAAGTGAGAAAGTTTCTGTACCTGCAGTAACAGTGCTGCTGCTGCACTGCGACAGCGAACTTTCTTTTGGTCATAACTTGACATCAACAACCTTACTACTCCTGACTCGCAACTTGCAGTATTTCACTCTAATTTTGACTTTCTACTCAATACATGTGCACCACTTAAAACAAAAACATTTAAGCCATCCCAAAATCCGTGGTTTAATAATTATATTAAACGCCATATTGAACTGCGTGATGCTGCCTACAACAGGTGGAAACGCTATAAATTACCCGATTTATGGTTAGAATTTAAAAAACTTAAGAGTTCTGTATCCAAAATGATTAGCTGTGCAAAAAGAGCGTATTACCACACGAAACTAATCAGAGCAGGAGCATCTGGTAAAATTTGGAAGGGACTAGCAAAACCAGTCCCCAAGCTGAACGTGATCTGGATGTGGATCAACTAAATAAAAAATTTGTGCAGACAAATGTACCTGCCCCTACCCATAAAATGTACGTAAGACTTAGGCATGTGTGTCCGTTGATGCAGAAAGTCTGGACAAACTAAACCCAAAATTTTTCAAAAATTCTACTGCCAATGAACCACTCATTACCCAAATATTTAACACTGCTCTTACCACATCCATTTTCCCAAACAGGTGGAAAGCCGCGAAAATAATTCCAACACCCAAGTCGAATGGTGATTTCAGACCTATTATCAGACCTATTTCAGACCAAATACATCAGTCTTCAATGTTACATAACAGAAAATATGACTTAACAGCACTCTGTTAAATGAGCAGCTGATGCTAACAGACAGTTCAATGTTAAGTGTGTGTTTTTCTGCTGCAATTTGCAATTGCTATAATTTAATAAAAACAGAGCGTTTTGTCAAATATTAATGAAGGAATGTAATCGTTGTGGTATGTACTATGAGTGAGTATCTTTGATCTGTAGAAATCAATAGTGGTGTCTTTGTAGTTGAAGGCATTCGTAAGGCATCTCACAAAAAAAATTTGTGAAGAAAATTCAACTTTTGTTTAGATTTGTTAGGGCCGTGACTTTTTGCATCTTGTAGAACCATCAATTCCGCTTCCGTTTCGCTTTATCTCAATCCGCATAATTGCGCATTTTTTGCAAAATTTCATTTTTTCAAATGCCAAGTGGAAAAAAGCGACGATTCGATCTGCCAAAGAGGATGTTAGTTTTGATTGCTTTAAGGAGGGGTTAAGCCAAAGTCTTTCAGGCGCATCTGAAAGATATTTCAAAGAAAAAAGCAGAATGTTTTGTACAAATCTGGAGATAAAGTGACGGAAATGTAACCGAAGTATGCAACTCTTTGAACGTAGACATTCTCACTGGCTTAAGCAAAATCAATTCGTAACCATTAAGAAGCACATGAACCCAGTTGGTCGTACCCGATTGCCATTTACGCTTAAGGGTATTAGAGGTTGGAGGAAACAAACTGCTGATCTATTAATATCTGAGGGAGATAAAATGCGTTTATTGTTACAAGCAGCAAGCACAGCTGCTCGTACAAAAGGGCAAGCTTACTTTGCAGAAGTTCTCAAGTTGCTTTCTAAAAGTCCGGAAAACGCAAAAATGATCTGAAACATAATGTCACACCCAATTCGCCGACGTTGCCTTGGCATTAATTTTGGATCAGGGACTTACAATAGACCAATATTGTGCAATTAGAGAGAACTGTAAGATCAAAAATTGCGATATATAAGGTTATCAAAAAAGTCTTGCGGCATTTCAGCAAGCTTGTCTTTGCAAGCGCGTAGTTCTAGTTGTATTCGTCGCATCGGTTCACGCTAGAGCTTTTTGGAAAGCTCTTTTCACGCGCTAACACGTGTTTGATTTATTGTTGTTTGTTTTTAGTCGTTCGTGAGTTATAGCGTCGCAAACATGGAGCAAAATAAAGAGAAAATACGGCATATTTTACAGTACTACTACGATAAAGGCAAAAATGCATCACATGCTGCCAATAAAATTTGTGCAGTTCATGGACCCGATACAGTTTCCATTTCCACCGCACAACGATGGTTTCAACGTTTTCGTTCTGGTGCAGAGGTGATCGAAGATGCGCCACGGTCCGGAAGGCCTGTCGTCGAAAATTGCGATAAAATCGCGGAATTGATCGAAAGAGACCGGCATAGTAGCAGCCGTAGCATCGGCCAAGAGCTGGGCATGAGTCATCAAACCGTTATAAACCATTTGAAGAGGCTTGGATTCAAAAAGAAGCTCGATGTATGGGTGCCACACGACTTGACGCAAAGAAACATTTTTGCCCGTATGGATGCATGCGAATCGCTTCTGAATCGCAACAAAATCGACCCGTTTTTGAAGGGGATGGTGACTGGCGATGAAAAGTGGGTCACTTACGACAACGTGAAGCGCAAACGGTCGTGGTCGAAAAGCGGTGAAGCTGCCCAGACGGTGGCCAAGCCTGGATTGACGGCCAGGAAGGTTCTTCTGTGTGTTTGGTGGGATTGGCAGGGCATCATCCACTATGAGCTGCTCCCCTATGGCCAAACGCTCAATTCGGACCTGTACTGCCAACAACTGGACCGCTTGAATGCAGCACTCATGCAGAAGAGGCCATCTTTGATCAACAGAGGCCGAATTGTCTTCCATCAGAACAACGCCAGGCCACACACATCTTTGGTGACGCGCCAGAAGCTCCGGGAGATCGGATGGGAGGTTCTTTTGCATCCACCGTATAGTCCGGATCTCGCACCAAGTGATTACCACCTATTTCTGTCCATGGCGAACGAGCTTGGTAGTCGGAAGTTGGCCACAAGAGAGTCCTGTGAAAATTGGCTCTCCGAGTTTTTTGCCAATAGGGAAGCGAGCTTCTATAAGAGGGGCATTATGAAGTTGGCATCTCGTTGGGAACTCGTCATCGAACAAAACGGCGCATATTTGACTTAAATCTCATTATTATAACCAATTTTATGAACAATTGAAAATTCAGCAAGACTTTTTTGACAACCTTATAGTATCCAACCCTACTTTTCTTCAGTTGAGTAACAGCTGTTAAATAACTAATTTTACGTTTATATACGTTCACAATTGCCATCTATCACATCTTAATGATTCCCAAAACTCAAAAATTTTTGCAAATTTCGTGAAAAATCTAAACTCAAATAATAATTTTGAAAATTTCGTGATTTTTTGGACAGTTTGGTCTACACTTCCTATATTTACCCGTCTATTAAGTCATAATAATAATGATTGGTCATATGAAAAATTTGAAAATTTTGCGATTCTTTTAACCGTTCGATCTACACCTCCTACCTCTACACCCGTCTACATTGCCATCCATAGAACCTTCATAATAATATAATAGGCCATACGAAAAATGTGCCAATTTTGACCTTTTCAATCCACGCCTCTTATTTACCAATGCCTGCGCTTTCGTAAATACTCAAATGAAAATTTGACAAATTTCGCGGTTTTTTGTCTAAGCCTCTTATATACGTGTCTTTAACTACTATCTATTCAACCTTCATAGTTAACTTAGGTCCTTTGAAAACTACTCTAGCCGTCCATAAAATCTTCATAAAAATCGCGTTTTTTTTTTGTTCTGATTTGAGTGTTTTTTTGGCGCCCAATTTTTGGCGCGTGGCTAGTGTTGCCAATTTAGCTATTTTTCCTACTAAATGTCGACTGTTATAAATGCTAAAAATTAACAGAGATTTATTTAAAATAGCTAAACAATGTCAAATAATTAGCTAAAATTGCACGCTCCGGCAAAACTGAATAGATTTCGGCTTTCGAGCTTACAAATTAGCTATATCTGGTGCGAAAAATAGCTGTATTGCCAACGCTGAGTGTGGCACACACTTCTGGTTGTTTCGATTGGCGCATATGTATATGTATACGATGAAAAGTAATCAGTTCAATACATTGTGCAGTGTACTTAAGTGTTAACATTGAATTTGTAGTACCACTGACTGGAAGTATTGTGGTCTATGTGTTTGTAATATAAATTACGCATACGTTTGAATGTATACATATTTACATAGGTAGCCAATGAAGTACTACATACAATAGCACGCTCTGATTCTATACGTATTTAAATTGTGTTACATATGTACATACATATATGTATGTAAGCTAATAACCATTGGGGGATTGCGAAAAGGCAAAACATAAAATCGAAGACATTTTTTTTTTAACCGAACCAAAAGCTTGGGCTCGGAAGGGGTTTGGGTTCATCTATTTTTGATCTCGTGGTTCGGTTCAAAGTTTGGTTCACAGTAAAAAAAGCCGGAATTCCGGGTTCGAACCGGTTCGGTTCAAAACCGGTTTGCTGCCCTGATAAAAACAAGCGTTATCAGCGATTCTCGATCGACCACACTTCACCTGTTGCGCCGTCTGTGTGTGCTAGTTAGCGGCGCCGTGCTCCGACTTGCTTAGTTCAAATATTTGATCAAATGTCAAGGATTTGATCACTGTTTTTGGTTTACCGTGACGTAGAGCAACAGGGGTTTTACCACAACGTAGTATGGTCAAGTATTAGCTTGAAATTATGCGCCATATGCGATAAGTGCAATTCAAGCTCCGCTATTACTTTCATCCAGTAACCCTCTTCGTTCATGCGACACCACAACAATAAAATATACATTGATTTATCCGCCTGCACAAAAAATAACACTTTCAAATGTTTTTAAAACATTGTGATTGCATTTCTTCGTTTATAGTTTTATTATAATTGCTTCGGTTACAGACCCAAAATGGCACAAATGATTGAAAATGGCCACAAATTTAATAAAAGCTTTCATAATTCTAGGAATTTCTGTTTCAATATAAAATATAAATAAAACAGTCACCACGCAGCATTTGGCCAACCAATATATTATTGAATAACTGTTTTAAGCTGGCCACAGTTGGATGTGTGTGTGTGTGTGTGTGTATGTTTTTGCACCCATAATTGAATTGCGAACAAAATTGGTGTTTAATTAATAAAGCAAATGCAATTTTTGCCATCGACAACAACAACAACAACAACAGCTACAGCTACAGCCACAGCATGAGCAAAACGGCAAAGGCTTCAGGAGCAAGGTTGACAGACAAATTACCATTTAGCATTCAGTGCACACATACAAACACATACATATACCTACATAGGGGAAGAGAGTCAGCCAGGCAGACAGACAGATAGATAGACAGAAAGTTTAGTGGCCAGAGGGCACAACATGCCAAAAATGCCAAACTCACTAACGGATTTGCGCTTCGTTTGAAATAATCAAAACGTCCAACAAATGAATGTGTCACCTGTACAAAAGCCGCACAGCGGGTCAGTCCCAAACAGCTACACAGGTGAGGGGGGAGGGGGGGGGGGGGGGAGGGTTAGAAGAGTATTAAGGCCAAAGGCGAAAAGGGACAAAACAGCAACAAAACTGGCAGCAAATTGAGACATACGTATAATAAAGTAAACACACACACACACACACACATGTATTTTTGCACGTATACGTAATATGTAGGATATGTATGTACGAGTAGAGTATACACAACGTGTTTATGCGAGGGATTTTCATGTATGTGGCTCATTGTTTGTTGATCATATTTTACATGTCAAATTTAACCAAATGAAATTGAACATAATAAAATTAACCTTTACTTGAGCAAAATGTTAAACAAAGTTGCCCATGGCATACAAATAGATCATTTCATGCTTAACTAGGGTTGGCATAGTCTTATGTCCCTGAAACTGGAAGATTGTATTCGCTTAACTCAAACGAAGAAATAATTATGAAATGCTAAAAACAAATGATTCGGCAGCATCCAAAAAGAAACACATACATAATTTTAAACAATGAATAAATAGAATGAAGAAATGGTAAAGAAAAACTTAAGTTAAGTTATAAGTTAGGTGTATAAACATTGCATTGGTCTAGTGGGAGGGATACACAACGTTTTGCAAGTGGTTCCCACTGGCTGGGCCTTTTCAAGTGTAGTCTCAAGTGCATCCTTGTCACTTTCGCTATTAAAATATAATGTAATTCTTATCCCAGTATTTGGAATGTTTTCTAATATATAAACGCTCGGTAAGGTCCGTGTTTGAAGCGTCTCATGTTTAAGTTTGAACAGCTAGAAAGCAGGGGTCGGCAGCAACAGCAGAGACCTTGGCAGAACGATCTCATTTGGATCTCAACACACCCGCAAACTCCACCAAATGCGCAACAGCCTTTAACAGGCAGTTCGTGGCCCAACCAACACGCGCGCAAGATCGTCAGAAGGATGCGCAAACTAGAGAGAGAAGAGGAAACGCTGTCTTTCAGTGCAGAGGAAGTGTCACCTGAGCGTGAAGACCCTGGACATTCCCAGCCTTTAGAAAACTGGGAAGATCATCCCCATTCCAAAACCAGGCAAACCGACAGATTAGTTTGCTTCATACCTTCCGATAACGCTTTTATCACCCGTAATTAAAATCCTAGAGGCCTTGCTACTGCGTCCTCCATGCCGCTCATCATCATGGTTTTAGACCAGGGCACAGCACCACCACAGCTCTTTTGCGAGCTCACCACGACCATTGCCTCTGGTCTTAACAGTAAGCGTCTCGTCCTCGATCTTTCAAAGGCCTTCGACATCTCCTTCCTCTATCTGAGCACCCTGCCAAACCACCTGAAGAGTTGGCTGACCATATACCTAACCGGAAGACAATCGCACGTAGACTTCCTGGGCAAACAGTCTAAAACGCGCGTAATTAAGCAGGGAGTATCTCAAGCAGGAGTACTTTTCCCCCTGCTCTTCAACACATATGTAGCTGGTCTTCCGCAACCACCTCCGGATATGAAAATTGTCACTTACGCTGACGACTGCACCCGAGATGTGAGAACTCTCGAACAGAGGTTGAACAACTCTACCTTCCCAGCCTCGCCAACTTACTCTCCAGTAGAAACCTTAGCCTTTCAGTCCTGATATCATCAGCCACATAGCTAACTACCTGAACCAAAGAGGTCAGACAGATCCTGGACATCCACATTAATGGACACCCGATCCCCATCGTCAACAACCCCAAGATTCTCGGTGTCATGTTTGACCCTCTATTCACCTTCGCTAAACACTCAAAGGGTGTCCTAAATTCAATAGCTGGAAGCACCTGAGGAAAGTAGAAGGAAACTATTGTCACCACCTACAAGGCTATAGGAAGATCCATGATAAATTATGCGGCATCAAGTATGGTCTCCATGTATTAGTGACACCCTGTGGAGTAACCTCCAGCTAGCCCAAAACGCTGCGCTACGGGTAGCCACCGGTTACCACATCATCACTCACCCAGACAATTCTACATCAGGAAACTGAAGTACTCCCTGTTTGAGAGCACAGCAAGCTCCTCAAGCAACAATTCCTCATAGGTTGCCATCTAACATCCCATCCAAATCATGCCTGCACCACGCAGAGCATGTCATAGCCGTAAGACACGACCTACGAACTGAATTGCTACCAGTAAAACAGCTCCTAGGAAACGAGAGCCGCACCCTCGTAACATGTGCAGAAGCAAAAAAGCAGGCACACACAGAAACAGTTAACAGAGCCATCAGCACTTACAGAAACAACGTAGTCCTGTGGGGGCAGACCACCTTCCATCGATCAGGCCGAGAAGACTCTGCCACGGTCGACGAGGGCAACATTGGCCCAACAGCCTAAACAGCTACCTAGCACGAATAAGCCCGGAAATCGTTGACGAATATCCCTAATGTGGTCTCGGTCCGCACGACACATTACACCTCTTCAATTGTTCCCTTAACCCCACTGTCCTCACACCACTAGATCCAGTCGAGGCAGCCCTCTACCTCAGTCTGGCCCAAGATTAGCTCCCTACATCTCTATAATAATTTAGCTCTTACTTTCTTTTCTTTCTCTCTACAAACTCCCCAGCCGCTACAACAACAACCTTGGCAAAACATCCATTGTATTTGTGAATCAGCGAGTAACGAACTTTAAGGCTCTCGATTCCATACCTCTATTTGCGAAAAACTCAAAGCATCAAAATGAAGCTTTTAAAAGTTCAATGCCAGTATTCTGTATATATTATATATACAATAATATTCTCAGTTGCCACTGGCAGCTTTGCTGCTACCGTTGCCGATACCAATTTAAAGTGTTAATGTTTTCATACTCCCATTAAGCCAAGTTCGAAGCGCTCCGAATTATGTGTCTCAAAAGAGCCGAACTTGAGAGCGTTTTTGGAGTAAGCACATACATTTGAGAGTTTTCGGAGCACATTCAGTGTTGTCTAACGGACTCATAAAAAGCACTTATGTCTGAGCCTTTTTGGATCAGCACTCCAATATGCGTTTGAAAAGAGCCTTTGAGGAGGCTATACAGTAGCCCTTCAAGTGCTTAGAAAAGTAACTTTTATGTGGTTTTTATATGCTTCATTGGGAGAGCAAAATCACTTATATCTGTTTCAGAAAAGAGTCAGATTAGAGTTTGAAAACTTCCACAATAAGTGCGACCATTTTCATAGAAAACAAGTGAGAAAGTCGGTCAAGCCCGACTATAAGATACTCTGTAGCAGTTAATGCCAGTTATACGCTCATTTCTAAGTTTCTCTCTAGCTCTCTCTCCCCCAAAGATTGTGTTTGTTTGAATACAGCGGTGGTTGGCAGGAAGTGAAGAGGTGTGGGGTGCCGGTTAACTTTTTTGCTCATAACTTGTGTATCGTTCATCCCAACTCTATCATTCCTTCAGCAAATCGATAAATAATCTTGATTACTAAATGTCGCTAGAAGGTACACACCTTCTATCTACAAAACTGTGGGATATTTAACGTTTTTTTCTAATGGCGGGGGCGGGAGGGGGCGTGGCAAAAATTGAAAATAAACTTGATCTGTCTGCAAGTATAAGAAGTATATGTCCCATACAACCTTTATCTCTTTCCATCTCTGAGATCTTTTAGTTCATACGGACGGACGGACAGACTGACAGTCGGACAAGGCTATATCGACTCGGCTATTGATGCTGATCATGAATATATACACTTTAAAGCAGGGTTCCCCAAGCAGAGAGCGCGAAAATGTGACTGTGTCTCTCTCTAACACTCAATGATGCATGACTTCGGCAAGCATTCGGTGTGAATTGGCAAGTATGTTCGTGCCCCAGGGGCTATCGCTGGGGAACTCTGCTTTATAGTGTCGAAAACGATTCCTTCTCCCTGTTACAAACTTTGGAGTGTCTGAAAAAGATCCTTTCAGAAGTTTATTCAGAAGTCCTTAAAGTGCCTAGAAAAGTAACTTTTATGTGTCTTTTATGAGGTTAATATATATTTCATTGGGAGGGTGAAAACAATTATATCTGAAAACTCTTTCAGAAAAGAGTCAGACTAGACTCGGAAAACTTCCACATTAAGTTCGATCATTTTCATAGAAAAAACTCTCATTCCAGGCTCTTTTTTTGTGCACATTAAGACGGTGAATTCTCATAAAAAAAGTTTCCCGGAAAGTGTCAGAAAACGCACATATTGCTTGCTGGGTAGTCGCGCATTTCTCTTACGAGTGCATGCATATTAGTGTTGTGAAATCATCAATAGTGAGCACCATTGATAGTTTGAATATGTGGACTCCATCGATAGTACCGATAGTGCTATCAATTGTTTTCCCAACACTAATAAGTATGACAAAATGAGACAAAAACAGACGGAACATGCAAAAGCGACAGCAAACCAATCAGCTGTCGCTTTTTGGTTCAAGAGCAACTGTTAATAGCAGCGCTAGGCACGAAATTTGAGTTGGGGAGCAGTCTGACAACAGCAACAGAGAATACAACCATTACCAGCGTGGCTAGAGACGAGCATCGATCCACACACTGCATATATTTTGTTGTTGCAGTCTCGATGAGCATGGATTTTGTTGTTGTTAGAGTGACGCCAGTTTCCGACAAATAGCTCTCGGTACAATGCTTACAATTGGGAGCAAAGGCGTGCTTTGGATATCAGCACTCTGCAACTGAAGTGGGTTTCCAGCTTTTAAAGCATTTAAGCAACAATTTCTGCAGGCTTTTAAGCAGCCCTGCCGTTAGCAAAGAAATAGGTAGCCATATAAAAAGGTAGCGCACACTCGTGCTAGAATATAAAAGACACAAGCCTAAAAAAAGTGAAATAAGCTCAGCTTTAGTTCTACGAGCTGTTTAAAGGCACAGACTAAAAAAAAAAAAACAGTCATTAAAACATGAAGCAATTCGAAACTTTTGACTAATACTTTTTTATAAGGCTGCAAACTAGTCTTGAACCGAACCCCGGGGATACGGTGCGGTTCGGGTTTGTGGGTCCATAGAACTGGACACAGAATCGAACTATAAACCAAGAATTAGGTACGAAACCGAATCTAAGACTTTCCAAAGGGTTCTAGCCTCAGGATCGAACCTGGTTCAGAATTTCAGAAGCCTTGCATTTTTCCATAATTCTCAATGTATCAAATTGATATTTTTTGGTATATAATTGATATTCTTGGGTATCAAATTGATACTTTTGGGTATCAAAATAATAGGATATACTCACAATGATATAAGAGTAATCATTTGACACTCTTAAGTATAGCTATAGTAAATGGACAACAAAAATACGCTGGTTCATGTTTTAAATTGATCAGAAATTTGACTATTTATTGGAAGTTCGCTAATTTAAGACTTTCTGAATGCAAAGATTACCTTGTCCAGAATTTCAGAAAGCTTGGAATTTTTCCTTAATTCTTAAAGTATCAAATTGATACTTTGTTGGTATCAAATTGATATTTTTTTTATATTAAACTAATAACTTTGGTTATCAAGTTGATATTTTTGGTATCAAATTAATATTATTTTGGTATCAAATTGATACTTTTGGGTATCAAAATAATAGGATATACTCACAATGATAAAAGAATAATCTTTTGACACTCTTAAATATAGCTATAGTAAATGGACAACAAAAATACGCTGGTTTTAGTTTTAAATTAATCAGAAATTTGACTATTGATTGGAAGTTCGCTAATTGAAGACTTTCCTAATGCAAAGATTACCTTGTCCAGAATTTCAGAAGACTTGCATTTTTTCTTCATTCTCAAAGTATCAAATTGATATTTTTTAGGTATCAAATTGATACTTTTGAGTAACAAATTGATGCTTTTGGTTTCAGTTTTAAATTATGATCAAAAATTTGAGTATTTTTTGGGAGTTTTTTAAATAGAGACTTTCCTAATGCAAAGATTACCTTGTCCAGAATTTCAGAAAACTTGAATTTTTCCATAATTCTGAAAGTATCAAATTGATACTTCTTTGGTATAAAATTGATATTTTTTTTTATATTAAACTAATACTTTTGGTTATCAAATTGATATTTTGGGTATCAAATTGATACTTTTGGCTATCAAATTGATACTTTTGGTTATCAAATTGATACTTTTGGTTATCAAATTGATACTTTTGGATGTAATTTGGTTATCAAATTGATATTTTGGGTATCAAATTGATACTTTTGGTTATCAAATTGACACTTTTGGTTATCAAATTGATACTTTTGGTTATCAAATTGATACTTTTGGTTATCAAATTGATACTTTTGGTTATCAAATTGATACTTTTGGATGTCATTTGGTTATCAAATTGATATTTTGGGTATCAAATTGATACTTTTGGTTATCAAATTGATACTTTTGGTTATCAAATTGATACTTTTGGATGTCATTTGGTTATCAAATTGATATTTTGGGTATCAAATTGATACTTTTGGTTATCAAATTGACACTTTTGGTTATCAAATTGATACTTTTGGTTATCAAATTGATACTTTTGGTTATCAAATTGATACTTTTGGTTATCAAATTGATACTTTTGGATGTCATTTGGTTATCAAATTGATATTTTGGGTATCAAATTGATACTTTTGGTTATCAAATTGATACTTTTGGTTATCAAATTGTTTCTTTTGGTTATCAATCTGATACTTTTGGTTATCAAATTGATACTTTTGGTGTCAAACTGATACTTTTGGCTATCAAATTGATACTTTTGGTTATCAAATTGATACTTTTGGTAACAAATTAATACTTTAGGGTATCAAATTGATACAATTGTGTAACAAATTGATACTATTGGTATTAAATTGATACTTTTGGTATCAAACTGATACTTTTGGTTACCAAATTGATACTTTTGTTTACCAAATTGATACTTTTAGTATCAAATTGATACGTTTTGTTATCAAATTGATACTTTTGGGTATCAATTTGATACTTTTGGAAATCAAATTGATAATTTTGGGTATCAAATTAATACTTTTGGGTATCAAATTAATAGGGTATACTCAATTTCATCGTCGAACAAATTGAGCAGAAATTTTACCATTTTTTTAAAGTTGCAAAAATTAAAATTAAAGAAAAATCTTACATACCACAAGCTTTAGCTTTAATTTTCCCCTTTCACCAGTGTCATTCAAGTAGCTTATGCAGTTTGTTACCCCATAAAATGATTCTACCTTTGAGACTGTGGCCAGAGTTCGTGAAAAGGATCATCGCATAAATATGTGCTACCATTTGCCAGACCGTGTCGATGGAGTCGCTTAGTGGCCAACGGAAATGGCCTGGCAAGCAGGAAGTCCTTTAGCCAGCTCAGCGGAGAGTCTACCTGCGTCCTCCTGCTGCTACTGTTGCTGCTGCTGCTGCTCAATGGCAATGACATTTACTATACACTTCAGCTTACTCGATGCTTGACTGAATGATTGATGCCTTTTATTCGTTATTCGTTTTCACAATTTCAAATCAGAGCGATCCGGGCAAATGTCGTCGCAATGGGACATTAATGCCAAAGCCAAACATTATGTGGAGTGTAGACCGAAGTCAAACCATCTTGTTGCCGTTCACATGTCAAGTGACAAATTTGGAAATGAAAAATGCGCGTCCCGTTGACCGACAACCAAGCCATGATAATCGAATTTTTTGTGGCCATTTGTCCGCCTCCCCCCCCCCACCTCCTGCTGCTCTCCTGCTGTCATAATTGAGTTTGTGACGCCCTCAATTCTCGGACTGCCAATGGGAATTTCAGTGCATAAAAAAAGTGGAATGTTGTCTGCACACACACACATGCTCGGCATCAGCAGCAGCAGCACCAGGAGTCGAACAAAAATTGAAAATGAAAATTTAATTAAATTTTGATATCCGCTTTGGCCATAAATGAGTTCAGCTGTAATTTTTGTACCCCAGTTGGGGGTGAACATTAAAACTGGATTTCAATTGCACAAAAATTCAAATGGGTTGCACATGCACACAGCATCAGACGAGAGACATTGATAGAAAGGCAATATGCTGCAGTGTGTTTGCCATTGCCCGGGCATTGTACTCCACTTCCACTCTGTTCACTTTGAGATTAGCCCTGGCAAATTGCAGCTGCTGCTGCTGTTGCTGTTGCTGCTGCTGTCGATGATACTGTTGTGGCCATGCTTTTGCTCAGTGACCTGTGCCCGGGACTCGTCTGACTTTCGATTAAGTTTGTTTCTGTCAACTGGCTCAAGTCAACTGCAAACGTGTCCAATCATAAAAGGGAATTTGTTATAGATATCAACAGATTTCGATTAGTTTTGAAATTTCTTGCCACTTTCCTAATTAATATTGTCTTTGTTCAGCATATGCCGATTGATGGCCAACCATTTCATATGTGTACATTTACAAATAGACTCACATTAATTCGCCACACACACAACATAAATCAGTGCAAAAGTTTTGATGTATTTTACGTCTTTAGAGAGCGATTAACATAAATAATTAGATTCGAACCAAGTGGGTCAGCAATAATTACCAGAAACAACAACAAGAAGAAGAAAGAACAATACATTTGCAGTTTAATAGAAAACAGTTTCAGAGCAGCTTACACACACACACGCTTGACCTCAAAATACTCACACACAGATTACGTTTTTCCATGAAATTAGCTTTTGGCATAAATCTTTCGTAAATATTCGCCAGAGAATAGTAAAAGAAATAGGCCTCGTTCAGGTGTATTGTGTGTAAGTAGCAATAGTTTACACGCCTGTAGCTATGTGAGGTGGGGCTCATCCCACTCTCAACGTGGGTGTGGATGAGTGTGGGTGTGTGTGTGTGTGTGCGAGGCTTGCGGTGCCTGTGGTTTGTGGTCAAAGCCAAGCTGGGTGGCTACTCTACACTGACCATTCGTCCCCCAGAGCTATTGCCAGGCAACGAAATTAATCTCGCAAATTGTGCCAAAGTAAAAATGCAAAAAATAGAAGCAAACAAACGAGACGGCCCTATTGGCTGCTGCCATGGTTGCCCCTACACTGGGGGAAAAAAACACAACGTGTAGGGTGGTGTACCTAAAATTTCAGGTGTGCTTCTTTAGTCAATGTACTTAAGTTGACCAGACATAAAAGTCCAGTCAAATTAGGTAAAATTAGGGCATATCTATGCATAATATATTGACCAGCCAGATTTTTGATATGTGGTAGGAGACTGTCTAAAAGGCTTAAGTTCAAATTTGTTTCATTGGCAGTGCTGTCGAAAACTAAATACAAAATGTTTTAAGTACGGTGAAGTTTTGTATTTTTTATTTTATTTTTATTGAACAAAATTCTGAATTCTGCTAATGAACATTGATTCATTTACTATTTAATAATTTATTTTTTTATTCAAATGAAAAATTATTGTTTGCCTTTAATAAAACCAGCATTTCAAAATGTTCATCAGAGAGAGCTTTTCGGTGAGGAGTGTTTTGGTTGGTGGCGGACCTGTTTCGCTTGCAAAATCGTCATTGTTGTTCCTAAGACAAAATCTAAATTATTTTTACATACTAAAGTAAATTTAAGTTTACACCACGCTTCACCATTAATTTATTATCTTTGATATTACTTACACAGTATTTAGAGTGCCGGAACTACATTGTTCTCTGCAGAGGTAAGACATACGCCCAAGATTTTCATTGGGCACAAAATTTTTGTCTTTAACGCTGTCGTCACTATCGAAATCCATTTTATTTTGTTTCATTTAATAAAATGTCTTTTCAAGTTATGCAATTTGTCTACCTGTCAAATTATGTTGGTATCGCTTATCGATATTCGACGACAAAGTCAGCTGTTTGCTATCGATACCCCGAAAAATACAAAACTTCACCGTACTTAAAATATTTTGTATTTAGTTTACGACATAAGTAAATATTTACTGCTGATGATAAATCCCAATTAAAATTTTATCGAAGGGAAATATTCCAAGCAAACGTTTAATGGAAGGGAAAGAAATAAATATATATCAGCTGGCACTTGACTGGGTTGAAGTGCCATTAATAATTCACTTAAAGCTTGAGTTTTGAACTAATTCTAAATTTTAATGGAAAAACTCAATTAAATTTCAATTCTCTTGAAAAAATAGTTGAGCTAAAATGTAAACAAATTTCAATAGGCTTTAATAGTAATTGAAAAGTTCAACTATTTAAATCAAGTAATTGATTAGTGCTTGAGTATTTAGCTATGTGAAATAATTGAATGGAAAAAAATTGTAATCAGCATGCCCAGCTCTGGTCATTGGGAATGGCCGCCATATTGAAAATCGTAAATTGCTCTGTATCTTGAAAATGATTGACTTTGGAGAAAAATTGTCTAAGAAAAGGTTATAGATAATAGTTCAAGCTTTGGTGAAAAAAGGCAGACTGACAAGTTTCAAAATTAGCTCAGCATTTACACAAAATTTGAATAAAATAGCCATTTCATGTCCGATTTTGGCGTTTGAGGGCTTTTATTAAAGTAAATTACATGGTTTTCACTGTCCAATTAATAAAAATCTGATAATATTGTTTCATTATACATCTACAGGCATTTTAAATACGATAAATTTTTAAATTTTGGAAAAAATGTTTTTTTTTCTGCAGCTGAGCCGATTGCATCAAAAGCAATCGCCCTAGCACATTTTTATCTGAATACAAAACTTTTGTACAAGGTTTTTCTGTTAAGTTTTTTTTAGAACTTTAAAATCGGTTAAAAAACAACAAAGTTATGAGAGTTAAGGTTGAGCCAACTTTTGATAAGTCGAAAAACACGATTATCGATAATATCTCGATAACTAGCTGATAGAATTTGGTTTTATTGCGATTTTCGTGATCAGCGGACCAATTTACTTAAGAAAAAGTTGGTTTGGTTCAATGGGTGAAGATCGGCTTTCATTTTGTCGAGCAGTGTAGGAAGGAGTTTTTAATTAACCAAGTAAGTAAGTATTATTAGGTAAATATATTAGATATATGCAAAATGATATTAAATATAATGAATAATACTAATTATTTATGATATTTAAATGATTTAATAACTTTATACCTGGTATTATTCACTGAGATTCACGGTTGACCTTGTATTACTGGGATTATGGCTGACTACTGCGGGCTCTCAGCCCTCTATCTCAAAAACGGTTGAGCGTATGAAAATATTGTGTAGACAAAATTTTTCGCAAATTTGCTGCTCTACAATTTTTATAGGTGTAATAGGTGTTTAAACCATTGGAGCTATAAAAACGGAGTTAATCGCTGAAAACTGATTTTTGTGACCGTTGACCTTGAATAACTAACGACGCGCACACGAGATTTTATGTGACTTTTGGCACAACGTTTAGAACGTCAAAACAAAGGTGTACAGAAGTTTCCAGCTCATTATCTCAAATTCCGAGGTGAAACCCTAATTTGACTGGACTAGTAAGCTACATCTCGTAAGCCGGGAGCCATCAATCGGCTCTCGTCTCGTGAGCAACAGCTCGTGAGCCGTGAGCCATCAAACCGCTCTCGGCTCGTGAGCCACAGCTCTCGGTTCTAAGCTGGGGGCCACAGAATGTGTGGTTCTCGAGTTATATAAACCTATTTACCGTGACGAGCAGTAAAAAATAGTAATAATGAAAAAGGTTGATGCAATTGATTGTTGTCTTGAAAAGCAGTTTCTTAAGCATTTAGCCGTTTTATAACCATGGAGATCCCTTAGCAGCAAATTGCAGTTATGATGCATTGATCCTGGCATGATTTTTCACTTGATTTTCATTATTACTATTTTTTATCCTCTTTGGTATTATTTCGCGATTTAATAAGTCGTCAGCCGAGTGCCGGCTGCTGGCTCCTAGGCAAAATTCGTTTGAAAGTTCACGACTTATGAGCTGCGGCTCACGAACTGTGGCTCACGAGCCGAGAGCCGCTTGATGGCTCATGGCTCACGTGCTGTTGCTCAAAGCTCAGAGCCGAGAGCTCTCACTCACGAGCTGAAAGCCGCTCAGTGCTCCTGACTCTCGAAACTCGGCTCTCGGCTCCGAGCGAGAGCCGAAAAAAGAGCGAGCGCGAGGATCGCTCGCGAGCAATTCCGAACCCCGTATAGAATTGTGACGAAAATTTTCAACAATACCCATTTTTTGTTAATTAGTATACAATTACTAAAAATTATATATCTTCATTGAAAAAAATCGTAGAACTGTTTGGAATAGTTTATTTCGAAGTTAAGTAGTAATTTCCTAAAATGTCAAAGGTGGTTAAAACAAATATATAGGTTCCACACAAAACGCGTCTAAAAAGTGTCAAAATAGGCATTTTTAGCAACTTTAACGCTAAATTATTGAATTATCTGAAAACAGATTCGTGTTCAGCACACCAAAATCATCTAAAATCATCACCAATCCTTCAATATACTACAACAAAGTCTAATTTTGTTACCTTTTTATACCCTTGCAAAGGGCATTATAATTTTGCCCAGAAGTTTGCAACGCATAGAAATATTCATTTCCGACCCCATAAACTATATATATTCTTGATCAGGGCGACGAGCTGAGTCGATTGAGCTTTGCCCGTCCGTCTGTCTGTCCGTCTGTTTCTACGCAAACTAGTCTCTCAGTTTTAAAGCTATCGAGCTGAAATTTTGCACAGAGTCTTCTTTTTACTGCACGCTGCTAATATGTCGGAACCGATCGGATCGGATGACTATATCTTATAGCTGCCATAGGACCGATCGGTCGGAAAATAAGTATTAGTGAGAAAAACTTTTTGGTTTTCAATGCTAGCGTCATAAAACTCGGCCATAATTCATATTATATGCTTTCAAACAGATTTGCAAATTTTGGTCAAAATCGGATGACTATAACATTTAGCTGCCATAGGACCGATCGGTCGGAAAATGGGTCTTAGTAAAAAAAACTTTTTTGTTTTCAAGCAAATCGTTCTTAAAGTCGGTGATTCTTAATATGAAACGCTTTCAAACTAATTTGAAAAGTTGATCGACATCGGGTGACTATATCTTATGGTTGCCAAAGGACCGATTGGTCGGAATAAGCGTTCTTAAACTCTGACATTTCAAAAACAGCATTTGCAAGGGCACAGACGAAGTTAGCTTGGCCTTCTCGTTTTTATTATTTCAAGAGTAAATTGATAGTAATTCAAGACTATTTCAATTAATTTCTAAAAGCTCTAAAAGACCAGTATATAGTAAACTTATAAAACTACGATCAAATAAAATGAAAATCGTACATAAAATAAGAATTTGGTACTTTAATCAAGTAGTTTCTGACTTAATGTACAATTGCCACCATTTGAACTTGATTCAAGTACTTGAATACTTTTCAGAGTGTACCCCTCGCACTCCCCTTCCCGGCCTTCAGCTGTGCGCATATGTCGTGGCAAAGTTTTGTATGCTGCTGTTGCTGCCGCTGCTGCTGCTCATGTAATTTATCAGTAAATTAAGCAATTTATTTTATTTATTCCATTACGTAAATCATGCAATTTGTGCCCGATTCCGTCATAGGTCACACACACACAGACACACACACACACACACACAAATATGCTAACGGCAGCGATTTCTGTCCAGGATTTACATGCTGGCAGCTCCTAGTTAAAGTTGTTTTTACCTACACGCATTTTGGCAATTTTATTAAAATCACTTCGAGAAGATTGAGTTTTGGGTGTTTGTTGGGGTTTCGAGCACGCAGTGCGGCCATAAAAGCAAACATAATGAGCAAACACACACACACACACTCTCACTTGCCTAGAAACTGTATGAATCTAATAAACAAAAGCCGTATATTATTAGCTGCGGATTTGTTTGTGCGAAGGAGTTATTTCAGGCCATACTTATGGCACGGCTCAGTGCTGTCGACTTGGGCTTTGGCTGTGGTTGCGGCATCAACATGCTCGTCGTCGTCGTCGTCGTCGTCCTCGTTGTTCTCTACGTTGTTGTTGAACATGGCACAAATTATGTTAGTTTGCAATCTCTGAGGATTGACTATGCATGAACGGAAAGCTATAAGGAACCTGCTTTGGTGGTGGGAAGGGGGTGGGAAGCTGACTACATGCTTAAGCGGACTAAGGCCTACACATACACACACATGCGCGGAAATGTTATCATAAGTTATGGCTAAAGTTTTTCCAGGCCTCACTTTTGTGAACTTTTACACTGAGCGATGAATGAGTATAATTCTTTGAGTTTAAAATACTTAAGAATAAGAAACAGAACTGAAAGTGTTTTTGCTTGAAAATCAAATTTTGTGCAATTTGTCTTGACTTTGTTGCTAAAAGGACCCATCCGCAATTTGACTTTTGTCAGTGTAACTGTTGAGGCCTATCAACATGCCGACATCAGTGCCATACACAGGACAAATTCGTTTAGTGCAATTTTCGGTAGATTCCTCTGCCATTTCCCCTCACAGCTCCTTTGCCATCCAAAAGTGTTATATTAAATTTGAATCCAACCAACAATGTTAATATGCAGTTATTTCGCCCGGGAGATGTCAACAACGGCACAGGAAGTATGCGCTGTACTTGTAGTTGTAATGTAAATACTAATGGAGCTGTTGGTGGACATGAAAGTCTACCTAAGCTCCTGCCCAAACATTTCTACACGTACACACGATTAGTTTAGGTACGTACAGGAATAGAGAGACCAGGACACTAGAACATGCACCGACTCACTCTCACGCGCAAACAATGAAACGAAATTTTTGCACTCTGGCATCCTTAAGGCGAAATGTAATTTCCTGTGACAAAATACAAAGCTAATCCCCAGCACACAACGTTGGAATAAATTCGCCAAAGGATTTGTGTGTGTGTGTGTGTGTGTGTGCCTGGACAGTGACTTCGATACGTGCAGCTAACCGTAAAGCAGTGAAACAGGTCAAGGCTTTAGCTTCTCACACTTTTTGTCGTTTGCCATTTGATGAGCATCGTCGTCGTCTTCGTCGTCTTCGTCCAGGAAGCATTGTGACTCGCTGCAGCCAAAAATAAATCGAAAGTTGAGCTGCAACAGCAGCAGCTGCAGCTGGTCAGGACATTTGTTGTGGCTTTCGGCTTTGATTTCTCAAGTGTAAACTGGCAAAGGATTTTCACAACAAATATCAATAGCAGCCCCAGCTGCTGGTAAAATAGGAGCAGGACATTAATTGAATGTGTTACACTGTGTTATAGCCACCTTTAATTAGGCTTTAGATTAATCATAAGCCCAATGGAAAAGCCGCCCTTGTTTATGGCCAAAGACATTTACTTTACACAATTGCAACTGCAGTGAAGCCTGCACTATGGGTGTCAAATGATCTCTAGAGATCTCTACAAAAACTTTGCAATTTTGTTGCCACAAAACTTCCAAATATTTGATTTCCTTGCTCGATAAGCTCCAAGTTAATACATATGAGAAAGGTTGGACTGATTTGGTCATAAAATCTTTGTAGTTCTCAATCTAGTATCAGAACGCCAGAATATTCCTTTCATCACAGTATTACACATAAGTAGAAACACTTTCTAAAGCGCCCCATACACCACACAAATTTTTGCGCAAAACGCTAATGTGTGTTAGTGAAATATGGGTGTATGCGTGTACCTATTTCTTATCCCATTTCCTTCTTACTAACGTATATAATAAAATTTGCACCAGAAAACTTCAGACGAAATGTCATATACCCGATCTTTAAAAAAGTAGAGGCAAGCGAACCATCGAACTACCGAGGTATTTCCTTTTTGAACGAGACCATGAAGATCTTTGCTTCAATATTGCTGAATCGTCTTTCTAACTGGGCCAAAAAGCACAATATCTTAAGCGAATACCAATCTGGATTCAAAAAAAGGCTACTCCACTCTTGGCACCATCTTTACCTTCACCGCCGTTGCAAAACAGTACTTGGAAATATAAAAAAAGATGTTTGCGTTCTTTGTCGATTTCAAAGCTGCATTCGACACCATTGACAGACAAAGCCTCTTCTAAAAACTCAGCAACATTGGAGTATCTACTAAGGTAATTCAAATGATCCAAAGCTTGTACATATGCAACAAGACCACAGTTTGGGACGGCCACAACAAATCCAGATAGTTTGAGACGAACCTTGGAGTGAAACAAGGTTGCCTACTGAGCCCGTTACTTTTCGCACTGTACGTCGACTAGATATCCTCCATACTGCCAGGGGGTGTTCAACTGGGATCGGAACGAATCAAAGTTCTAATGTAGAGATTGCTGAGATTTGCAGCAAATGATAGATGCATTGCACTCATACTGCATGGAGCCTTTAAATAAGCTGCGAAAAATCTAAGATAATGGTAGTACGTGACACAAGGGGTCGAAAAGCAAGGACAGATGCTTGGTCTATAAACGGAGTGAATCTGGATATTGTCACCGAGTACCGACTCGACACTACCGAGTAGCGACTCGAATATTGCGAATTCAATACCACGTGGAACAAACTGCTTAGAAAAAGAAACGTCAGTGACAGCACTAAGTACAAATTGTTCTTAGCCACAGCCAGAGCAATTGTGCTGTGCTGCCCAAGTATGGGGCTTTGGTCAAAACGAAGAAGTGGAACGACTCCTCCGTTTTTATATAAAGAGGGAGAAGACACCGCCCACTTCTTTTCTCGCTGTCCAATTCTAAAGAAACTCAGGGTCCTATACTGGGAAAAAGATACTCTGACCGAGTTTGGGAGCGATAGCATTGAAAACAAAAAAGTTTTTCCTACTAGGACTTTTTTTCAGAACTATCTTTTCTATGGAAACTATGCTATACAGTTGTCTGATTTTCATCCAAACTGTTAGAATTATGTGACAGCATAGAAAACTTATTTATACGAGGTTTGGGGGCGTTTGCATTGCAAGCAAAAAAGTTTTTCTCACTAAAACTACTTTTTCGACCGATCATTCCTATGTCAGCTGTATGCTATAGTAATCCGATCCGGCCGGTTCCGACAAATATGCAGCATAATTGTACCAGAAGGCTTCGTGCAAAGTTTGGTTAAGAAAGCTTTAAAACTGACGGAGGAGATAGCTTAGAAAAAGACGGACGGAAAGACGGACGGACAACTAAGCTCATCATGCTGATCAAGAATATATATATACTTTGTGTGGTTGGAGATACTTCCTTCTATGCGTTACAAACATCTGGACAATTTGAATATACCCTCTACAAGGGTATAAATAGAAACTAAACACAGAACTGTTTTTGAATCTTTTTGATCATACTATTAGGTTGTAATGGTCTTATGTTTATAAAATAGGAACAAAAATGTTCTTGGTCTAATTCTATAGCTATTCCCAATTTGTTCTTGTTAAGTCACTGTCAAGTCACTGTCAAGTCACTGATAAGTCAATGTCAAGTCACTGTTTAGTCACTGTTTAGTCACTGTTAAAAGCTAGGCATCACGACAGCGAACACCTGCAGGATATGTAAGGAATCTGAAGTCGTAGAAACTCTAGAACACCTCATCTGCAGCTGCCCAGCGATCGCTGAGATCGCACAAGATTAACACATCTACACTCCCCAAGTTTCACCTCTCTGGAAGAGGCGGCTAAGAGGACCACCACCAACTATGAACATTTGCCAAAACGTCAAAGGTCCTCTTGCATTTCTAATGGTACCCAATAACGCATCCAGCTTCACTAAGCACCGTAAGGTCTATGTGTGGCCCAACAAGAGGCCAGCCGGAGCTTCCTACCTACCTAATAAGGTTTGAAAAATTCAGAGGAAATGATGTTTATACTGTAGGTCAGTATAATACTAACTAACTGGCCTACCGGGCGGGGGGAATTTAAAGAAAAGAATTTTTGTTTGGGGTCTTCAGCGAAGATCTTGACATGGCCCACAAAACATTTTTACATTGCAAATCAAAAAAATCTTAGTTTGATACTTGAAACTAAAAAAATGTGAAAAAACCTCAAATGTTTCCCTTTTTTTAGGTTTTCAACACACACACACAAGGGTTACTGGCAGCTTAGCGCTGTGTCGTATTGCCGTTTTTTGCTGTTAAGTCGTTTTGGAATTCCCAAGCGGATATAGCAGTGCTTGCTCGAGGAGGCAGCTGCTGATTGGCAGTAGTCAGGCAAACACCGCTGAAGATTAAACAGGGATGTTTATGAAACAGCTGTACGGTCAACCAGCCTCTTTTATTGTGTTGTGTATTCGTGTTTAAAGTTATGTGCAAACATAACGTGACCTCGAGCCGGCAAAAACTTAAAGGTTTCGACTTCGAGCAAGCAATATAAAGCTAAGTTGTAGACTAATATTATCAAGACATAAGAACAAAACTAATGTCGGAAGCTACTTTTTATAGATTTAGAACTGTAATCAATTAACATAATTTTCAATTTCGTCTGTCCGTCTGTCTGTGTCTACGCGAACTAGTCCCTCAGTTTTGAAGCTATCGTGCTGAAATTTTGAATAGAGTCTTGTTTTTACTGCACGCTGCTAATATGTCGGAACCGACAGGGAAAATTGTAGCTAAAAAATGTCACAGAGTTTTCTAAAGTTTCTCTTTAAACCTTTGATTCTTTTGCTCGGCCACTGTCAACGCCGCAAGCAGAGGCAGAGTATAAAGAGCTCTTAAGCTCATTGCTTGCATGTGCTCAACACGTAGACAACTTTTTTCTTAAACAATTGTTTAAGGTGGTAAAATAAAGTAAAGCTCTTTGAGGTTTGAATCCACTGTGGGGACGAGTTTTATGTATGTCGACTTGACAAAAGGAAAGTATAAATAAAATGATAGCCATGCTACGCCAAGCGATTATCCCTTTCACTTTAACTTGAAATGCACTGATGGATGCCATTACCTTCGGATAAACAGCAAATGGAATGCAGAGCTCTTGCCGCTGGTGCTTTGGCTGTGCATGGCACACACACACACACATAACTTTGTGCAAAAGTGTAGCATGCTTCATGGGGCTGCAGCAGAACGGACAATGCTGGCAATTGACAGCGTCTGCATCTGCCTTCCCCCTTTTGAATCCTACAAATGCGTGATGCATGGCCCACAAAATGGGCTTGGGTCCAACTCTCCTCGCCTGTCGGTCAAATCCAAAATTCTAAGCTGCGTTTTGTTTGTCTGTCTGTCACAACTTGCGGGTTTTGGCTTGTTGCTGCCCATGTTGGGCACATGTGGCTGTTGTTGCTGTTGCTGTAAATGGTGTCATTAACGCTTGAATTCAAGTGGCCACATTGCTAGCCAAATTATGGGGCGGGAATGCAGAAATAGAGGACAAGTTTTGCTAGTTAGTTGGATTGTTCAAGAGTAATGTATGAAAAATGTCATTGGCTTTGGTCCAATCACCTATGAATCAACAACTAGCAACACATTCGCAGTTGCAAATCAGTTTTAAAGCTTAATATTTGATGGAGTTCTTTGTCTTAGCGTAAAGTTTTTGGAGTTTCAAGGATCGATTTGAATAAACCACTAAACCAAAATCAAAACGGTTCGGAACTTTAGTTGGAGTTGCATTGGTAGCTCACACGCTTCTCAGAGTGCGTCCAGGCTTTGATCTTTATCCATTGTAATTTACAAGTCATCGGATAGAAAGTGTGAAAGTGTGGGGTACTGAAACAAGGCTTTTCATACATATTTCCCGTTTTTGCTTAATTTGGTTTTCATTTCATTGTAAATTAGCTGAACTGAAAAAAAAAAGATAACTCTACGAGAGAGTTTTTAATCAAATTTGAGCCGTTTGAAAGTCGCTTTTCTCAATTGAAGTAGTTTAAACTTGTTTTTCAATTGCTAAAATGAATTATTTCTTTCAAAAACGCAAAATTTAAAGGATTAGCTCAAGTTATTTCTGAAATTTGACTTTCTGAACCACTTTTGAACTGGTTCAAACGGGTTCGAACCCGCTCTTAAGCCAGCAGAAACTCTCACTCTTTATTTTCTCACCGACACAACAAAATTGAGGATCATAGCTTTAATAAATTTTAAAAACTGGCTCTGAACCACTTTTAAACCGATTCAATTGGTTTCGAAAATAATTTTGAACCGGGCAAATGTTGAACTCTTGATTACCAAAGCAATTACCGCATATTAGAGCTAAAATAAGAAGCCATCGAGCCACTTAAGAACCGGTTTAGTGGAGTTCCGAACCAGTAAAATGTCGAACTCCCCATTCCTTACACATATCCTGAATTCCTAGTATAAATCTCAAATAATTTCTGAAATATGTCTCTCTTTTCTCACTTTTGTTACACACCCACAAGCTAAATTTCAAGATCATAGCTTAAATAATGGTTTGTAAATGTGTCTGAACCACTTTTGAACCGGTTTCGAAAATAATTTTGAACCGGTAAAAAAATGCTTAAATTTTTAATTTTTCAATAAAAAGGATCTCAAACACTTTTGAACCGGTTCAATATGGTTGGAAACCATTTTTGAACCAGTAAAATGTCTAACAATTATGAATCGGTTTTATTCGGAGCCTTTTTACCGTATTTCAAATTTATATCTCAAATAACTCATGGTCTGATTCACTTTTGAACCTGTTCATTTGGGTTCGAAACCGACCTGGAACCAATAAAATATTTTACTTCTTTTTAATCGATGTACAAACAAAAATTCCATATCATATCGTTAAAAAATTCACTACTTTTTTCCATCTTTCTGGCAATTTTCAAATACCATCTCGGAAAAAACGATGCATCTTTTGATGTGATCCACGAATTGATCCTATTTTTAAGTTTTTGGTTTTGAAGAAGTGCTGATCCTCAAGGGCATGCGTCATCGACGAAAACAAATAATAGTCTAGGCTTCTAGTATTGTAGCGAATTGTATTGTACGGTGTCCACTTGACACCGAGGTTTACACCGGTTTACTGATTTTATGTTGGTGATACGCAGCCAAGCTCATCCAAAGGAAGAAATAAGTCCGCCAGCAAATTTAGTTCAATTCCTTTATTCTGTAGCCCTAACAATTGTATCAATCAAATGGACACATGTGTCCATTTTCAGAGAAAAAAACTAGAGAGAGCAGGTTAAAGCGTTACACAAATCCTCATCACCTCTCATCGGTGATCGATAAGCTTGTTACAGCTTCTTACAGCAGTTGATGTCCTTCAGCTGCATTTTTCTTCCAATGACACAGAAAAGTAAACATTCTAGCTAATTTTGCTTGGGTGGCACAAAAAAAAAACTATGTTGTTTACACTTTAGCCAAACGATACATACTAAAAAACGAGAAGGCCACGCTAACTTCGTCTGTGACGAAGTTTTTATACCCTTGCAAAAGCAGTTTTTGAAATGACAGAGTTTAAGAACGCTTGGATAAAAATCAAAAACTTTTGTAACTAAAATCGATTTTCCGTCAGATGAACATCTGATTTCGACCAAATTTCGCGAATCTTTTTGAAAACATATCAAATTAACAATCGCCAAGTTTCAGAACGATAAAATTGAAAACAAAAAAGTTTTTCTCACTAAGACTCATTTTTCGACCGATAAGTCCTATGGCAGCCTGAAGATAGTCATCTGATTTCGACCAAATTTTTCAAATTAGTTTGAAAGCGTTTAGTATTAATAATCACCGACCTTAAGAACGATTTACTTGAAAACAAATATTTTTTTTCAGTAAGACCCATTTTCCGACCGATCGGTCCTATGGCAGCTATAAGATATGGTCATCCGATTTTGACCAAAGTTTGCAAATCTGTTTGAAAGCTTTGAATATTAATAATGACTGTGTTTGGGAACTCTAACATTAAGAACAAAAAAGTTTTTCTCACTAAAACCCATTTTTTTACCGATGGTTCCTATGGCAGCTATAAGATATAGTCATCCGATCCGGTCGGTTCCGACATATTATCAGCGTGCAGTAAAAAGAAGACTCTGTGCAAAATTTCAGCGCGATAGCTTTAAATCTGAGAGACTAGTTTGCGTAGAAACAGACGGACAGACAGACGGACAGACAGACAGACGGACGGACAAAGCTCAATCGACTCAGCTCGTCGCCCTGATCAAGAATATATATAGTTTATGGGGTCGGAAATGAATATTTCTATTCGTTGCAAACTTCTGGGCAAAATTATATTACCCTTTGTAAGGGTATAATAAAGCCTTATGATGAGGCTTCAAAATGAAGTTGGTTGCAACATTGTCCGATGGCGTCACTAGAAATATCTTAAAATTACTTTAAAACTTTATTGTACAGTGTAAATATATAAATGTCTACGGTCGCCATGAAAATATATGATTGTCGCTTTGTAATATTTAGTTTGCTGGTTCGGACTGGCATGTTAATAATTAACTGTCACTGTTCCGGTTCTTGGCCATTATCTTGAGACTGAAGAGAAGGCATATACATGTACGTAAATATTTGCGCTGACAAAGTGAACAAAGCGTTTGTCTACTTAGCGGTTTGCCATGCGCTGTTTAAGTGATAAACAAAAGATCTCAGGTTTCACATAAGAACTGATGTCTTGCTCGTTTGAATTGAAATGTATTTAATGGAATAATTAAATGCGACAAAGTGGCATACACTTATGCTTGTATATATTTAGTATATTATCGCTACAACAGGTTATAATAAGCACTGAACCAGTTTTGAATCGGTTATTATTTGCGTTCTAAAACAAATCGTTGGGAAAATATCTAGCTCAAGCCTATACACTAAATTTTAACTATATAGCTAACTAAATAAGTATAGTTCAGTCTGGTTTGAAGCCGGTTTGGAATCAGTAAAATGTCCAAGTCCCTATTCCTTAACCATATTTTGAATTTCAAGTTCAAAACTCAAAACTTTTTCTTTTGAACAGGTTGAATCGGGTTCGAAACCGCTTTAGAACTTACTTGTTTAAAGTCCATCTTCTTTTTACCAACTTAGAAACTTAAATTCAAAACCATACCATAAGTAATGTTTTAAATATGGCTCTGAGCCACTTTTGAACTGGATCAATCGGATTCGAAAATAATTTTTGAAACGGAAAAACCTCTAACTCAGGGGTGCCCAAATTGAGCTTACGGCCGCGTGAAGCAACAAAAATCACTAGAAATAGAAAGAGAAACCCTGTTTGTGTGTGTGTCGGCTTGAATAGCAAAAAGCGTTCGACCACTGCGAGCGAGGCGATCGCGGCCAATCGCTAACCTACGCTCCTACGCTCATAAGCAACATTGTTGTTGCGTTGGATTATAGGATAGAGAGAGAAAAGAGGCACAACAACAAAACCTTCACTTGGAAAGAAAGAGAGGAGAGAACGCATATGAATAAGTTGTTGTTTTACGCAGCCCATACGGCTTGCGCGAAGGCCCTACGCGCCTACTCTACCTTTGCGTAATACAACAACAAATGCGTGGTTTACGGAGTGGTCTTTGGCACCCCTGCTCTAACTCTTTATAACCAAACTATATACCAAATTAAAAGGTTAGAGCTTAGCTATTTTTTGGATAATCTATATTTATAAAAGAGTTCAACCTGACTGACTGACTGGTGACCGTCGCACAGCCGATACCTTAAAAGATAGGATGCTGATTTTTTCACAGTAGTTTTATCTTCTGCTGAAAGTTAGTACTAAGAGCGGATTTTGGAAAATTCTGTCGGGAAATGTGAAAAATTCGCGAAAAACTTTTGTATAAAACTTTTTTGCTTATCATTCAAACTCATATTGAAAGATCTTTATGAAAATTCAACAAGAACTTCATGCCAATTTTCCGGAAAATTCACCCCCCTGGGTGGGAAGTGGGTGGTCAAGATTGCTTGGGCGAAAGTGTAGTTGCCAGCGATTAGCTCCAAACTCATTTTCCAAGTTGCACATAATAAAATATTAGAAACGTGACTTACAAATTTTGGAAAATTCGACCCCAAAGTCGTAAAATTGTTGTATGTGACTTTTTAGTTTTTCATCCGATCAAGTTCAAACTCATTTTCAAAGATCTATATGAAAATTCAACAAAAACTGCGTACCAATTTACCGGAAAATTGGTGGGAAGTGGGTTGGAAGTGGATGGTTATTGGGTGGGATGTGGGTGGGAAATGGGTGGGATGTGGGATATTGGTTCCATACTGATAAAGGCTATACTGATGGCGGCGCAGCGAAGCGCGATGGGATTTATGCTAGTATGTTATGAAACACTTTTGAATTGGTTCAATCAGATACGTAGATTAGCTAATTTCTGAGATTTGGTTGTGAACCACTTTTGAACTGAATCAATGAGGTTCGGCATCGGTTTTGAAACTGAGTGCTCAATGTAAAACCCAAATTTTAAGTTCATAGATTAGTTAATTTGTGGGACAAGGTTCTGAACAACTTTTAAAACGTACTCCGAACCAGTTTTAAACAGGAAAATATGAAAATCCAACCACATTTGCATTAAATAAAACGATAGTGAGCATCAAAATATAACTAAAGAACGCTGAAACAACAAAATGCATTTGATTTCAAACTGAACGGAATAAAGGGCCTGGCTGCATAGACTTAAAGGACCATTAAGTGCCCATTGCTGGTATAAAAAGTACCTGATCTAAAGCCTACTGTTAAGAAGATCTCAAAAGAGTTCAAATCTGTTGAAAGTCAACTAGAAATTACACAGTTTTATTGCAATATTTTGTTCATTCACTCGCACATTTCCAACCTTAACTTTTGGATCTTAGAGTTGAATAAAGTAAACACAATTCACAATTTGCGGTTGCCTCTCAGATTCCAGCCAATTTATTTAAATATTCTTTAGTTATCTAAAGTGCTTTGCAAAACTGCTCTCTGCATATTTATTCTAATTAAGTACATTATTACAATGGATCTACCATCTACCATCTCTTATCCTGGCAGGCCATCAACCTAATACAATGTCCTTTAGATTCCAGACTCCATTGTGTAATCTATGATTTATTGAAGTTGTAAACGCGAGACCTTTGGCACGTTTTTGTGTGCCGCTTCATTATTTTGTTTGCACCTGCCCCTACCGACCCCCTCAAGAGGAGGACGGGCATTCCCACGGCCGCCTCTATTTTGAATTGCCATTTCAATGCATTCATGCATAATGGTTGGCAAACGTTTACAATGGGGCAACAGCATGGATTTCCGCACGCTGCCAGTTGCGGTCCATTTGTGGCCGGGGGTTGGCCTTTAGCATGATTGAAAAACGTGTCCGGCCCAGTCCTGCTGCCAGCTGCAACCAGAAGCTTAAATTGCATGCCATTCTGTGAGCTGTCAGTGGCATTGTTGGGTCCGTTGTTGCCCTTTACAATTACGTAATTTATTTTAACTGTGTCAAATCCACGCCGATCGACAACGATTATGCTGGCAAATTGCAACAATTCCTTTGCCACTTTTCCAGCTTTCCCCACTATGTTGTCCCCCGCTTGCAATTTGTAAACGTCGCCAGCATCCGTCTTTGTCTGTGTGGCGCTTTGCCCTCCTGCTGCTGCTGCTGCTGCTGCTGTGTGCGTAACAGGAGTAGGAGCAGGAGCAGGAGCAGGAACTAGACTGCCACTCACTTGACTGCAATTAACCGCAGTGTGCTAATTAATTTGCTCATAATTGATGCGATTATGTGTTTCATTTGTTGACCAAAAACAAGTGCCTCGGGGGTCACATCAAAACGCGCACAAAAACCGGACAATGCGAAAATGGAACAGGAATCAGTTCTGTGTCCGGGTGGAAATCAAAGCGAATTGAACGAGAGTTGGTGCACTGATAAAAAAAAAGGAAAGCGAAATGAAATAATTCTAAACTTAATGCTATTCGAATGCAATTAATAAGGTTGAAATGAAATATAATATGAAATATATTATTTACGATTTTGGTAAAAAAATTGTTAAAAAAATACACAATACGAATTTTAGAAATTTTTTTCTGCACCCTTTCAAGCCTCTTTGTATGAACTGCACTAGAGGGATTCCAAATAAATGATGCATACTCCAACTTGGAACGCACAAATGCAGAGTAAATGCTCAACCTAGTATAAGGATCCTTAAATTGGCTGGCATTGCGCTTGACAAAGCTAAACATGGAATCGGCCTTTGGCAAAATATAATTTATGTGCTCATTAAAGGTAAATTTTTGTGTCGAATTTCACTCCCAAATCAATGGCCTCAACCAGGCTCGATAAAGTTTGGTCTGAGTTACGAAAATGCATACAAATGTCATTAATTAAAAATAATGAAACGTAAAGGACCCTGTGGAAGTCCTGAAGTAGCCACATATGGAGTAAAAAATTAGTTGTTGATTTTGACTTTGCAAGATTATATCCAGCACAATAAAGAGTAATGAAACCCTAGCTTAAAAAGCTTGGCGAGTAGAGCATTATGACAAACTTTATCAAATGCCTCCGAAAAATCTGTATAAATAACATCAACTTGACAGCGTTTGTCAAAGGAACTGATGCAATAATTACTGAAGACCGCTAAATTAGATGTGGTTGAGCGACCTGGCATAAAACCATATTGATTTGGGTTAATGTACATCTTTACAAAAAAAAACGAAATCTGTTTGGCTACAATCCGCTCAAAGAGCTTAGTTATATTGCTAAGCTTAGCAATAGGTCGGTAGTTAGGCATCTCCCTCTTGACACAGTTGTGACCGTAGCAATCTTCCACTTGTCAATAAATCGGTCAGCTGAGAGTGACATTGAAAATAGTGCTTTTAGCGGCTCACATTGCTCCCCAATGCAATGTTTCAGAAAAAACAAAGAAATTCCATCACAATCTGGGTAATTAGAGTCATCGCAACTCACTACAGCTTGAAAGATGTCATCCTCAGAAATGGATAAAGTAACAATGTTCAGCAGGTGGGGAATTGCACTCAGACTAAACAGATTATTCCATGACCTCTGCTTCATCGTTCAAAGTTTAAACTGAAAAATGTAGCGAACAAATTTGAAATGCCAGTGTCTGATGTGGCTACTAAGTCATCCAGTGTCATAGATGAGGGCGCCTTTTTAGAATTAACGAATCGCCATAACAATCTAGGATTTAATTTTAAGCCATTCTCAACATCAGCAATTTACTGATTATAAAGAAATTTGTTCAGCAATTCAAACTCACGCTTGTGCTACCTATATCTCTCCCAATCGGCAGAATCCTGCTTAAAAACAGAGTTTAGATTGGCTCAAAGTTAAAGTTTGGCTTCAAACCCAATTGGGAAAATATGTGTCCAATTACGTAACGTACTCTGCTTACAAACCGAAGTTTAGTCGATTGGATGACCAAAAAAAAAAGAGTGAAGGTCGGTACTCAGTATTCTATACTCAGTAATCCATACTCTGTACTTAATACGCAGTAATCGTTATGCAGCTTACTTAGAAGCCGATACTCACCACTTTATATAAGGTTGTCAAAAAAGTCTTGCGGTATTTCCGCAAGCTTGTCTTTGCAAGCGCGTAGTTCTAGTTGTATTCGTCGCATCGGTTCACGCTAGAGCTTTTTGGAAAGCTATTTTCACGCGCTAACACGTTTGATTTATTGTTGTTTGTTTTTAGCCGTTCGTGAGTTATAGCGTCGCAAACATGGAGCAAAATAAAGAGAAAATACGGCATATTTTACAGTACTACTACGATAAAGGCAAAAATGCATCTCATGCTGCCAATAAAATTTGTGCAGTTTATGGACCCGATACAGTTTCCATTTCCACCGCACAACGATGGTTTCAACGTTTTCGTTCTGGTGCAGAGGTGATCGAAGATGCGCCACGGTCCGGAAGGCCTGTCGTCGAAAATTGCGATAAAATCGCTGAATTGATCGAAAGAGACCGGCATAGTAGCAGCCGTAGCATCGGCCAAGAGCTGGGCATGAGTCATCAAACCGTTATAAGCCATTTGAAGAAGCTTGGATTCAAAAGAAGCTCGATGTATGGGTGCCACACGACTTGACGCAAAAAAACATTTTTGCCCTTTATGGATGCATGCGAATCGCTTCTGAATCGCAACAAAATCGACCCGTTTTTGAAGCGGATGGTGACTGGCGATGAAAAGTGGGACACTTACGACAACGTGAAGCGCAAACGGTCGTGGTCGAAAAGCGGTGAAGCTGCCCAGACGGTGGCCAAGCCTGGATTGACGGCCAGGAAGGTTCTTCTGTGTGTTTGGTGGGATTGGCAGGGAATCATCCACTATGAGCTGCTCCCCTATGGCCAAACGCTCAATTCGGACCTGTACTGCCAACAACTGGACCGCTTGAATGCAGCACTCATGCAGAAGAGGCCATCTTGATCAACAGAGGCCGAATTGTCTTCCATCAGGACAACGCCAGGCCACACACATCTTTGGTGACGCGCCAGAAGCTCCGGGAGCTCGGTCCGTATAGTCCGGATCTCGCACCAAGTGATTACCACCTATTTCTGTCCATGGCGAACGAGCTTGGTAGTCGGAAGTTGGCCACAAGAGAGTCCTGTGAAAATTGGCTCTCCGAGTTTTTTGCCAATAGGGAAGCGAGCTTCTATAAGAGGGGCATTATGAAGTTGGCATCTCGTTGGGAACTCGTCATCGAACAAAATGGCGCATATTTGACCTAAATCGCATTAATATAACCAATTTTATGAACAATTGAAAATTCAATAAAAATACCGCAAGACTTTTTTGACAACCATATATTAAGAACTGGATACTTATTACTTGATACTTGGAACTCAATTTTCAATACTTAGAACCCTGTACTCGTTACGCAGTACTCGAAACTCAGTACTCGTTACAAAGTACTTGAAGATTCGAACTCGATATTCAGTACTTGATACTTAGAACTCGATACTCAGTACTTAATACTTAGAACCCGATACTCAGTACTCGTTACTCAGTACTCAATGTTCAGTTTATGCTCGTTATTCAGTACTTCATACTCAGTACTCGTTACTCAGTACTTGATAATTAGAACTTGAAACTCAGTACTTGATACTTAGAACTCGATACCCAGTATTCAATACTTAGAACCCGATAATCAGTACTCGAAACTCAGTACTCGTTACTCAATACTTTATGATTGGTACTTGACATTCAGTACTGGATACTTAGAACTCTATACTCAGCACTTGATACTAAGAACTCGGTATTCAGTACTTGATACTCAGAACTTGATACTCAGTATTCAATACTTAGAACCCGATAATCAGTACTCGTTACTCAGTATTCGATGTTCAGTACTCGTTACTCAGTACTTGATAATTAAAACTCGATATTCAGCACTTGATACTTAGAACTCGATACTCAGTATTCAATATTTAGAACCGTATACTCAGTATTCGTTACTCAGTACGATTCTCTCGACACAGTACTCAATATGTACTCAGTATTCGATTCTTAATACTCTATACTTAGAAGTCAATACTCATTACTCGACTATCAGTACTCGAGAATCAGTACTGGATACTTTAAACTCGATATTCAGTACGGGATACTCAGTACTCGAGACTCAGTGCTCGATACTCAGAACGCGATACTGAATACTCGATACGCAGTACTCAATACTCGGAACTTGTTACTCAGTATTCGATTATAGGTACTCAGTATTCGATTCTAGACACTCAGTACTCGATATTCAGTACTCTCTTAGTGCTCAGACAAACTAAATCGATTCCGAAGGGTGTGAGCTCCATATAAAAAAAGGGTGTCGAAATGCTTTCGTAAAATTCCGATACTCAGTATTCGTTACTTATTACTCGTTACTCAATACTCATTACTCGTTGCTCAATTCTCGATATATAGTACTCAATATGTACTCAGTATTCGATTCTTAATACTTGATACTTAGAAGTTGATACTCATTACTCGACTATCAGTACTTGATACTCAGTACTCGAGACTCAGTGCTCGGTATTCAGAACTCGATACGCAGTACTCAATACTCGGAACTTGATACTCAGTACTCGATTATAGGTACTCAGTATTCGATTCTAGACACTCAGTACTCGAAATGGTACTCAGTACACAGTTAAGCTTAGAACTCAGACAAAGTAAATCGATTCCGCAGGGTGTCGAAATGCTTTCGTAAAATTCCGACTGTTCTCTACGTTGGGTCGGACTCAGACAAACTAAAATGTCCATACATACCCAACGGAAAGCTGAAGGCGCTGCTAACTTTTCGGGCAGAAACAGCTGATTTCATTCCGAAGGGGTATGAGCAGAAAAAATAGTTTGAAACTTCTCCGACAGACAGCGAATGACAAATTATGTATTGCCCATGACTTCTGCTTTCCATATATGTCCTCCAAATATGCCTGAATATTTTGTAAATCAATTGACCAAATTCAAATGCAAGCAAAACAGAGATAGTGCAGTGTGACTGTTTCACATTTGTTGTTAAATGATGGTTGTGCAACTGATTACTTTAAGTCAGTGGTGTCCAAACTCACACAAACAAGCATTGCATATGTGTGCGTAGCTGCGAAACACGAAGTAAGCATGTTGAAATTTCCACATGATCAACAAACAAACGAACAAATGTCTTGTGAGAGAAAACAAAGCCGAACACGCGCATCGTAAGAGAGCCAGCCGCCGAGCATGCTATTTATAGAATACACATATTCTCTCTCTCTATATATGTGTCGGCTGCGACGCCGGCAGAATTTGGCATGCCAACCACGCGTGGCTGCCTTTTCAAATTTTGGACATCGCTGCTTTAAGTCAATCAGCCGCTCGTACAGGTCAGTTACACAGCAGAAGTATCCGCACAATTGCTAAATCCCTAACTTATGACACAATCGCCATATGTTCAGTTATGAATAGTGGTATTTTGGCATTATACAGTCACACTGGGCCGTACGTTGACCCTGATCGGAATCCGCAGTCAATTTCGCTGTCGGACTAATGACACAATCGCCACATGTTCAGTTATGAATAGTGGTATTTTGGCTTTGGCGTTATACAGTCACACTGGGCCGTACCCTGCTGTCGGACTTTAGTTTGTCTGAGTACTAAGCTTAAATGGCAAAAGCGGCTGACTTTGCAAAGACAAAAAAGTACCCAAAAGAATGTGTCGCAAAAGCAAAATTTGTGTAAGTTTAGTGTCCTAGTCTAAAGTTCGTAGAAAAACTTCGCTTTTAAATACCTCTACGAAGGTTTAGGTGAGCTTGTATATCCATCAGTCAGTGAATTTGTTATGCAAACATTTCTTAACTTATTTTTTACACTTTCAATGGAGCAACAAAACACCGTAATTCACTATTTAAATCTAATAAAACGCACTAGAGTGAGTTACATCTAAATATAATAAAAAGTTGTATTTAGTTTTTTTGAGTGTGACACCAACTTATTAATGCCAGTCGATTGTAAAACAGTCACAACCATTCATGCAAACCCCAAAGCGGAAACGAGGCAAATTTGCAAACGGAAGTGGTTTCGATTGCCTTTGAGTGGGTCAAGGCATCATTGCGGCCTTAAGCCAAACACCGTTTCATTCCATAGAGTGTGGCAATGGCAGCAAAAATGCCATTTTCAATTCTGCCCCAGCATCTAGTTAATGTAACGCTTTTACAATTGTCCTGAGTTTGTGTTGTGTTCGTGTGTCTCTGTACGTGTGGGGTTTGGTTGTTTGGAGGGGTGTATCAGCTTGTACTTACCATTTAGGACATGCACACGCACACTGGCAACATCTGCATTGGAGGGCGCACAGGAATATTTGCCGGAATCGGCCAGATCTGCATTCTGTATGAGCAGAAATGAGGTTGTCACATCGCCCTTTTCGGTAATTACCGACACGCCACCTCTTGATGAATCATAATTAATGACCTGCAAATGGAAGAGAGAACAAAAAGCGGAGGAAGGGGCTGATCAGTAACCGGCATAACATGATGCAAAAATAATGAGGGGCGCAACACAATCTCATGTGTCCAGAGACCAGAGCTGTTGGGTGGCAAATATGTAATGAGGGGGGTTTCCTATTAGAAAAAGAGATTGGTACAGCTAAATTTGGGGTATTTTAGTTATGGTATGAACATAAGTAATATCGTTACTTTGGAGGGAAATTGGAATAAACCATCCCTGCACTAGCGAAAATGTGACAGCTTAAGAAATTAAGAACCATTAAGAACGTTAAAGACAATAACTAGAGAAGAATCATACACATTTTGCATTTATACACCATAGTTTAGTGAATATTAAGTGCTAAAGTAAACGACCTGTGGCTGTTACTAATGCCAAGGCTAAAAGATTGGACTGGCTTCTTAGAGTGAGAACAGGGTTCTCCCAACGCGCCAAAATACTGCACAGAAAAAAATGAATATTTGTTAATGATACATTGGATGATTTTGTTATCCATTTTGACTGGAAAGTTTTAATATCGTGGAAAGGATAATAATAATAACCATTAATGTTAAATTGATCTTAGACTTTCATCAAATGGAGCTGAAAATCGTCCTAAGGAAATGAAAAACGAATATTATAATATCCAAAAAAGGATATGATACAAATATCCACTCCAAATGGATCTTAATAGATCAAGTCAATTTTCACAGCGATCTGCCTCTGGGTCGCTGCCTGTTAAACCTCCACTAAAACGTCGGTAGAAACGATGCAGAACCACATCTTACGAAGAATGCTCGGTGTTTCCTGGTATGTGCTTAACTCAACCATCTATAGCGGTTCGGTAATCCAGCCATAGCCTTTGGGGGCCGAAGTCACTTGGCAATTCACACCGAACACTAGTCAAAGTCATGTATCACTGAGTGTCAGAGAGAGAGACATTCACATTTTTCATTCGGAACCCTGATCTACAGCTTAAAGGGCGACATCCATCCATCTTTGGATTCACGGATGGCGACCAACAGGCCACCTCCTTGGCTGACCTTAAATGGCTGTTAAGTAACATGCACAACTAACATTATGGTAATGGTACTTTTTTCGGCCAGCTGGATATTTTTATTTGATTTTGTTAAACTAAAATCAAAACAGGTCGCTAAAACCCATATACATTTAAAAAAAAACCTACACGGTTTCCCTATTAAAAACAAACAAAATACCTTTGTATTTACAAAAAATTCTTCAATTCAAAAAATTCTTGGCCCTGCTAAACGATCACTGGAAGGATTCTCCACGTAATAGCAGCAGCCATGTAACAAAAAAGTTTATATTACAATAATTGGTAACATCTTCAAACACATTGCATAACTTTCGACTGTCCCGAAAATGTAGCCCCATAAACCAGAGATGCCCAGAATGAGCTTACGGCCGCGTGAAAACAAATACAAATGCACAAAATATAGTAATAATATTTATTTTTCAATTTTATAACATGTGTTAATTAAATGCACGTTGTGACTTTCATATAAATAAATAATGGTATGCTTCTGGGCATGGCAATTAAAGCCGTCAGCCCATACTTTCCTTAAGTGGTCCACAATACTCCATTTCCCGTTACGACACTTAACTTCCCCGGTCGTCCCGAGATATCAAATCGTTCACCGGCAATGGTGCGTAAGATGACCCCTCGTAGGAAAATAACTACATAGATTGACATTAACAATAATTCAAAAATTAACAATATAATACATTTGTTGAGGTTACAGAATATTAACTAATTAACATTAAACATTGCAAAATTCGTTACAAATAAAGTTGACACTCCCGTTTAAAAATAGCCTATAAACTCCAGCCTATATTTGGTGGCCTCCCTGAGATATGAGATTAGAGAGGGCCAGTTAGATCCGTTCATTAATTCAAGCATTTCCCTTCCCTCTAGAGTCCATTTGCCGAGGTGCAGTACACGGTGCTCAACTAGAATTGGACATCGCTATATGAAATGTGCTACATCTTCTCTTTCATCCATATTGCATAAGGTGCATCGGCTTTCCGTCGTTCTGTGTGGCATATAATTTAGTCTGAGCACTTCAGTTCTTGCACGAAAAATAAGCTATATTGCATATGTGTCCACATCATCCCTAAAATAATTCCGTTCACATAGTTTGTACTCTAGGCGCTTGTATGTGAATCGTGTATCACTCTGCCTTGCCTGCAGTTCGAACTCATTTTTTTCTCCAGCGTCAATCTTCTGTAATAGTTCTGTTTGCCACGCTTCACAAGTTCTGCTGTCATTTCAGTATGTACTTATGTTGTGGGATCCTGCCATAATATCCCATTCATGGAAAAACTGTGATCGGTCTACCCAAACTTGTTCAACTATGATTTTTGGAAGCCGTGAAGAGTCCATCAGCATCGCTTTGCTTATATAGTTGAAGTGCAGCTGTAGGGTGTATTGGAACAGTGTAGGTAGGCCCGTTTCAATGTATATGGCGTAATTCGGGGTACGTTTAGAGGCAGGTAAAAGATCTTTTTAATGTAGAAACGAAGCAATCGCTTTACATCCTCGTATCGGCTAAATCCCCAGACTGGGGCCGCATAACACATAATTGCCCTGGATGTGGCTAAAAACAGTTTATATTTGGTGCTGTTGTTGACTTTTTTCTTCCCAGCGAGCGTGCGACTTTGGCGTCTGTCAATTTCTGTGCCAAATGTTTCTTAAATGACATATTTGAAGTCAGTAACAGACCTAGGTATTTGTACTCATGTACTGTTTCTAACAACACCCCGTCTAGTGCCCATTCATCCGCTCTGGCTCTTCGGGCTCTTCCATCCTTTACTACCATTGTTTTTGACTTCTCGATATTTATCCGAAGACACCACGTCTGACAATACCTACTAAGAGCATAAATCATTTGTTGCATCACCTGTGGGGTTTCATATATACATATATCACACATCTCTAGCAATAAATAACAACATTAAGAAATAGAAAAAGAAGCCCGATTTTTGTTTGTGTGTGCCGCCGTGAATAGCGAAAAGCGTTCGGCCACTGCGAGAGAAAGAAAGGAGCGCACGCATATGAATTTGTTGTTGCTTTATGTAGGCTTATGACGCGCGAGTTATTTCTTTGTCCAAAACAATAACGAGTGCGTGTCTTGCGGAATAGGTGAGGGCGCCCCTGCCATAAACCAACGGTGGAATTCTACACAATTGTAATCTCCAACTGTTTATTCGGCAGAGACATGGGACAAATAAGAAACTTGAAGGTCGTGTTGAAGTGTGAAAGCAACAAAGTCTGTTAATGAGAGGATTGGGAGATCCTCTAAACAGTACTAAGGACAAAAAATGTTTAATAAATCTCTCTTGATTTGTGTTGATTATTCAACTTAAGCAGTCTAAAACAAACTTTGAGCTTCTGCTTCTGTTAAAAAATGCTGTCTGCAATGTTGTGTGCGGATTAAGCATGTTTAATGATTAAGCGGAAAGAAGCATGTTTTGGTACAGTTAGACTCAGACAATAATTTTTCTATTTTCTATATTCAAACTTAGAAAAAATTTCAGTATTTTAGAAAATTTTTTTCTGAAATTGAAAAAAGTTACCCCAAAAAAATTATTCTTTTTTAAATATTTTTCTGAAATTTAGTGTAAATTGGGACGGATTTTGTAGAAGAATTCCTGACTTTTCAACGCGATTTTAGGACATTTTAGGGCCCAGAAAAATATTTAATTTTTTTTTCGTGATCTACAGATTTAAATCTATTAGAAAGTTCACATTTCAAACGGCTTTATCTGGCAATAGTATTACAATTCGCATTTATAATAAGGTAAGTCCGAATATCTTCTCCATCTTTCAACTTAAAGTATTGATGTAAGCGAATTTGAACTTTTGTACTTTGTAACTAGTTTTCCCTGTTTTCTTCTTACTTGTTTTCCACTTTTTTTTGTTTTTGTTTTGTAATTTTCAAATGCGTGTGACAAGGGGGTGGTGGGTGGGAGTGGCATGTGCCAACAGCTGCGCTTGACTGACATTACAAATCAGCGACATGTCATTTCGTCTTGTTTATTTTGCCATCCAAAATGTATTTAAAATTGCAATTTTAATTGGAATTTGATGGCTGAGCGCACGATTAAAGTTAACTTACGGCTTAAGTCAGCTGGGCGCTGACATCAAAAAACAAAACAAAAAATTATGGTAATCAAGTGGATTTGAGGAAGAGCTGCCATTATGATTATTACTTTCTGTGCAAAGCAAATCGGAACAGCAGCTATCAAAGACAACTTCATTATCGATTAATGTAGTAGTAGGGATTCTAAGGAGGACAACGAGGATAACGAGGACAGCGACGACGACGACGACGACTGTTGATAACAGCAGCGAATTGCATATTAAGTCACAGGGAATAATTTGCCAATACAGAAAAGCAGAGAAAGTTGAGCATAGCCATGGATATTAACACATCATGATGCTGACAGGAAGTGAAAGCAAGAAGAACAACAACAGCAATTGCGACCCTTGACAGGGAAAAGGAACCTTCAGGGCAGATTGCTCTGTGCCGGGCAGTGCGCATAATTTGCCATCTAATCTCAACTAATCGACAACATTTTGCCATAATATGAGAAATAAGTTGGTAAGAAAAGTTGTCTTTACTGATAATGATGACGATGGCAAAATCTAGATATTTGGGAAATGAAATAATATGACTGAACAACGACTTTTTGATACCCTTTTTAGGGTGGGCTTTTAAAAAGCCAAGCAGAAATGGAATGAAATGAATTGAGAAGTCCGAATTTTCTTACACTCTGAGAATGAATAGAGAGTTTCATACTTGGATCAAGCATGTTTGATTTCAGAAGTACGTTAAGAATGAAAATTCTTGATGCCAGAGCGAAGAGGATAGAGAGAAAGAACGTCCAAAGTGTTCAACATTAAATGAATTAAAGGCCGACCGCTCACATCTGACAAAGCTGTCGTTGTAGTTCTCTTTCAATAACCGATTTAGCTCTACTCTCAGTAGTTTCTGCACACACCTCTCTCCCATGCAAAACAAAACTGTAAGAGCGTGTTCAACGCTTTTCTCTCAAAGTTTGCTTGCCTTCTCCGCTCTGATACTTCACTGATACTTTTAGCTCGATTTCAATAGCGAAATTCCAAAACTTTCTTAGTGTATAACTAAGTAAAAAGAGAATCTAAGCCTTGTTATAGCTTTTTCAAACAACCTACCAGCCGTATTATCAGTAGACTTTTGCTTCTATTTAAAGTTTAAAATCACCTCTCCACGGAGAACCACAAAAAGAGTTATAAAAGCTCACTTTACAATTCTTTCCCCTTATTAAACTGATAGAGTATTGCCCACTTGGCCTACCCTTTTGCTCTAAAACCAAAGACAAAGACACAAGTGGACAATTTTCCCACCAAATATCCAGTTCCATCCCTGTCTGTGTATCATCAGCATAATTTTCATATTTGTATTATAATTTCTCTCTCTCTCTCTTTTTTCTTTACTTTCCTTACTAATTTGTTAATGAACAAACAAGGCAGTCTGAACTCATTGAGCTTGAATGTGAATCTGCTCTGTGTGTCATTTGATAAATGGAAAAACCATTTTGCAGCAGCAGAGTTGCATTACAAATTTATGCCCTGCCTTTTGCCATTTTCATGACAACTGCAGCTGTTCCACCAACTGTCTGACTACAACAGACAGGTTTGATTTTGGTTGGCTGGTGGGGCCAAAAAAGCCTCGTTTAACAATGACCAAAAAGTAAATAAAATATTTTTGTGTAAAATGTTGGTAGCTCATTGCAAATGCGCATATATCCGATTTATGTGGCACTTTTGAACACAATAATCGGCCGCAAATTTTTGGGCTGGGAGGAATCGTAAAAAAAACGAACCAAATGTTCAGTCACTAAAAGTACATAAAAGTCAGCGAGCGTCTGACTGAGACCACATTGAAAATCCAAAGAAAATAAATTGAAATGCCAATCGAATGTGATCCAGGTTGGTTAGCCCCCAGGGGATAGGCGGTAAAAAAAAGAAGAAAAATAACAGGTAAGCACACACACATACACACACAGCTGCTTACGGAAATGATATGGCCTAGAATGATTATTTCTTTGAGAAATCAACTTGGCCGCAGTTTTTAATTATTAATGGATTTTAATACATTTTCTTAGAAACGTGTTTTGCACAGAGTGTCATAAGCTTGACATTTGGGTCATGCTATTAAAGCTAAAGCAAAATAGAAAATGTGTAGAAAATGTAGGGCGTGGTATGTTCATTTAAAAGTTCTTTTTTATGTTTAAAGGGCAATGTTAAGTGTTGATGTATCGAGAAGCAGATCTAGCAATAGTAAAGGCTGGCTTGGAATACGTAAATGAGTTTAGATGATGTTTCAGCAAAGTATTTTGAATTAGGTAAAGTATTGTGACACAAGACATTGTTCAAAGATACTTGAACAGTGCATTGTGAGTCCATGTACTGTAACAAAGTTTTCCAACCGGGGTTTTAACTCAGCCTGGCCAAGGTTAATTACAAGAAAATTGTAATTCGCGAGGACTATTGGGAATGATAGTGCCATGGGAGAATTGATTTTCTTCTAAAAATCCTCTACTATCAATATCACGCTACTACAATATACTCTAGTAAAATGGGAGGTGCAGACTAATAGACGGACTGAGACGGACTGCCACGTGGTAAGTACCCGACGCAGTTCCACGGCCTGACTGTAGGACTTGAGGGGGATCGGTCACGTGATTAGTACCCAGTGTGTCTGATTCCGGCCTACGGACAACTAAGGAAGGGGACACTACTCTGCACAGTGGTCGCTCCCATACGACAAAAATAAAAAAACCGAAATAAAAATTTTACACTTTGAAGCATGTCGATCATATCATAAATAAATTATATTTTTGAAACAAACTGTTTTTTTTAGTGGGTACCATTCGCTCTCTGCGAAAAAATCCCTTAAAGTTAGACCTCGTGCTAGGCATTTCAGTGCGTTGTGTTTTATCTCAAAGTGACAACAAAGTTAAAAGAAATCAAATTAACAAATTAAAGGTCCAATAGCTTCTTAATGATATGCATATAATTCGAACAGGTATTAACTATGATTTGAATTATTTAACACATTGTTTAATGTGGTATATCGTATAAAACAAAAGAAAATCATAAATGACCTTTTGTGAGTGTTTTTCGTTTACTGTTTGTACTTTCTATTTATTAATTGTTAATAATAATAGATTAATATAAAAAAAGAATCAGCTGCCCGGAGCTGCCCGGAGTTGCCCAGCGTCATAATGTTCCGATCCGAGTGCAGCAGGTATTTGTGTTTTGTTGTTTGTGCTTTCCATGTTATGTGCTCTGGTATGTGTTTGTTATTGTTATATGTGTAGTAAATGTCAAATTCGTTTGCGTTTTATTTATTATTACTAATGTTAATTTTGGTTTATTTGAATTGGCAACAGGCAATTATTTTCAATGCACCATTTCATACAACTTAATTTTTCAAAAGTGGTTGGCTCTAAATGGCACTAATGCTGAAAGAGGTCGTCATATCGTTGATTCGATTAAGCTGGAGCTGAAAAAAGAAGGCTACATTGCAGATCCAGAAGAGTTAAAGAATTGTGTCTTTGCCGTCTGCCAAAAAGTGTTCGTCCGTTGGCAAAAGTGCAATCGTACCAAATTGAATGTTCTGGAGAAGCATTCGGATTGGCTTGATATGAAGCTCTCCTTCACACTGACTGAAAAAGCTAAAAAGTCAAATGATTCTAATGGTCGTTGGCGTCCCAAATCCGATTTTACCGAGTCTTCAACAAGAACAAAGCAACGACAAATCCTGTGCAAACGCTTTACGGAATGCCTGCCAAAAGGCAAATCAAACTTTAACTGAAGCAAATGTTAATAAAGTTGTTGCACTAATCATGGATGCAAATTTAACAAAAAATCAATATTTACTGATTAGACGTTTTGTTAACACAAACATTTCATTTAATTTATTACCCAGTTACGATAATGTTCTGCAAGCTAAAACACACAGTCAGACCTTCTAAATAGATTACTACTAAGTTCAGATCCTCTCATAAGTGGATTAAGAAAATTACCTTGCAAAAAAAAACTTTATTGAAAGAGTCTGTTTTTGAATTATTTGAGGATTAATTAATAACTTTGTTTCTAAAATGCATTTTAATATTTTCTTTATAATTTTTGTTAATAAATTTTGTGTTCAGAAGTATTTTAAGAAAAGATTTTTTATTCAAACTATAGGTATATAAATATATGTAAATGGGTGGTATGGGCGTATGACCACGCCCAATTTTTTCAAAATAGTTGTATACTATTGTTAAAGGCTTACAGTTAAATTATAAACCTGGAGGACACGTATAACTATTTTTGTCGCATACTTCCATACAAGTCGGACCACTGTGCTCTGCTCAGAAGTATCCAGCTCGACTCATTCCTAACTCAACGATATCAAGGATATGGCCTTACACTCAGTTAGTGCACAACGTGACTAGCTGACTGCCTGACGAAACTCAAGAATGGGACAGAACACGTGGTTAATACCCTACGTGTTTCACTAATACCCTTAAAGTCACTCAGTGATGGGTTAGAACACGCGGTTAGTACCCTACGAGTCTCACTAATACCCTAAAGATTCCCAAAGGGAGAGACAGACCACGCGGTTAGTACCCTACGTGTCTCACTAATATCCTAAAGTCACTTAAAGACGGGACAGAACACGCAGTTAGTGCCTCACGTGTCTTACTAAGGGCCTAAAGATTCTCAAGGGTGGGACAGACCACGCGTCTAGAAAACGACCTACAGACTCTCAGGGGGCTCTCTACAATCAACGGACTCAACTTTGTCTTCTGTTACGACACTGAAAATGTCCCAAAAATAATTTAATACCACGCACGATATTCTTTTGAATTAATAATTTTAACAATTACAATTTTGTTTTCATTAAGCGACCTAACTGCATCAGCCCTAATCTAATGTTGAACACGGTGTCTTTCTTGCTTATATAATTATCGGCATCTACGTCGTACGGACTTGTTAAACGTTTTCTTCACTCAGCGGAGTCCGCAAGGTGCTCCATTAGGACTCGCTAAACGGTGCGCTGAGCCTCCTAGGGAGGCTCCGAAAACTGTCCCAAAGGAGCATATCCGCCGGAGAAAAGGGCCTTCTTGATATATATGAAAAAAGTGTGCCTAAAGAACTCCTCATATGAGTGATTTCGACATCCCATAATGCTCACTCAGATAACCCGCAAAGGATCCGTGAGGACTCCTCTATTAGCCTATGGTTTTTTGAAAAGGACTCCTTAAATCATCCAAAGATAACCTAGATGGAGTGTTTCGAGATCGGTTTTGGTGATCCGATAATGGTCCGAAGAGGAGTCCCTACACTCAAAAAACAACTCGCCTTAAAAAGTGCCATTTTCAGCAAAATTTTTTTTTTCTTTTTTAAAAAGAGGCGGTGTCGTGGGGGTGGGGAGACTAGACCAGCGCCGGACCAACGCGTACCGTGGTGTGGGGTTGTTGGTTATTTTTCTTTTTACTCACTTTTACTGGGGGACTTAAACTTGAAACCTCTCACAAATATGCTGAACACACGGACGGACGTCTTCGCCCACTCGGCTATTAGCCTTAAGCAAAACGTAGCGTCAAAACCATAGTTAGGAAAATTCGCAGTTGGTCGAGGCCTGGGATCAATTCGTTAAAAAGTATATCGAACGAATTGAATCAGTTCAGAAGCAATTCTTGCTTTTTGCACTACGTGGCTTAAATTGGGACCCTAACCTTCGTTTACCAACGTACTACGTACAACGTACTTGCACAGAGTCTTCTTTTTACTGCACGCTGCTAATATGTCGGAACCGACCGGATCGGATGACTATATCTTATAGCTGCCATAGGAACCATCGGTCAAAAAATGGGTCTTAGTGAGAAAAACTTTTTTGTTTTCAATGTTAGCGGCCTTAAACTCGGCCATTATTAATATTATATGCTATCAAACAGATTTGCAAATTTTGGTCAAAATCGGATGACTATAACATATAGCTCGGTCGGAAAATGGATCTTAGTGAAAAAAACTTTTTTGTTTTCAAGTAAATCGTTCTTAAAGTCAGTGATTCTTAATATTAAACGCTTTCAAACTAATTTGAAAAAGTTGATCGACATCGGGTGACTATATCTTATGGTTGCCATAGGACCGATCGGTCGGAAAATGTGTCTTAGTGAGAAAAACTTTTTTGTTTTAAATTTTATGTTTCTTAAACTCCGCGATTGTTAATTTGATATGTTTTCAAAAAGATTCGCGAAATTTGGTCGAAATTAGATGTTTATTTGTCGGAAAATGGGTTTTAGTTAAAACATTTTTTCGATTTTTATATAAGCGTTCTTAAACTCTGACATTTCAAAAACAGCATTTGCAAGGGTATAAAAACTTCGGCACAGACGAAGTTAGCTTGGCCTTCTCGTTTATTTTTAAAGTTTACTTTTAAATACTTTTCTCTCCATCTCTGTGCATCGAGTGCAGATTGGCGACCTCGCGCTGAGGCCGTTGCTTCGAGTGGTGGTCGACAAACAAGTTCGTCCAAGCAGGGATGAGGTTGCCTCGCGCCGAGGACTTTCGTTTGCCCCGCGTTGTGGACTTTCGTTTGCCACACGTTTTGGATTTTCGTTTGCCACGCGTTGTATACTTTTTTTGAGGTCGAGAACTTGTAGGTAGACTTAGGCTGGCATCAATTGCCAAGATCCAAATTCAGTTGCGCGACGTACTTTTATAAGTATGAACGATCGTCTGGCAGGCTGCGTACAATGTCAGATCGAAATGTAAGAAGATATCGGTTACATGTAGTTGGCTGAGTGGAATGTGAAATCGAGTAAACTAGTCTGCAGCAAGGCGTTGAATGTTGTAGAATGTTCTGCAGATGTAGGTCAGGCTGGGCGACGAACGCTTTTCACACGTGGGCTGTAGGCGTGGGCAGCGGTTGGTCGATAGCAGGATGTGAATGGGTGGACGTGCAGACCCGGTTACATGCAGGCACGGGGCGACAGATAGTTGCTGACCTGAATTTTTACCTTATTCATCTTATTCTTGCTAGCAACATGGTGTCGCCTTGATTGCAAAATTTTTTAATTGCGGAAAATTTAAAAGTGCAGATAAAATTAAACAAAGGAAAAAAAAGAATATGTGTTCACGAGATTGTTACTGTTAGAGAGACATTGGGTGAATTTCATAATTTATATGGTCAATTACGAATGAACACGACAGAATGGATATTTTATATAAAATTAGAGATCGCATTCAGAAGTCGGAAAGTCTTAATCATTCGCATGTATGTAAGTATTTATGTGAGCTTTTTAATTTTGCATGTAATTTTGTGATAAAAGAGCATATAACACACTACTTGTAGCATTGACATTTTTTGAGATTGTCTCCCAAATTTTATCCGTCACAATTCTATTGGAAAAGTGTTAGTTTTTAATGCAATTTCACTTAAAGTTTTGTAGTCCATGACTGCTGTGTAACTGCCGCCTCTACTAAAAACATCAGTGACCTGAAATAAACAAGCTTGTTTGTTCATTCAAACAAAGCTGAACTTACGGCTGAATTCAAATGTTCAATTAAGCGCATAGTGTGCGCACTTGCATGTTTTTCGAAAGCTTAAAGCTCAACCTAAAGTTCTGCCGTCAGTTCATCTTTCGGCTGCATGTGTGCGCGTCCCCTTAGCCAACATTTTGGTTCTGCTGGCTAAAATACCAAAATTTGTGATAAGAAATGAATTCCTCGAAGTGAGAGTGATCCACTGAACCGAACCGGTGGTTTTAAGCCTCCAAGGCTGACAGAAATCCTCTAACTGAACCCACCCCGAGGGTTTCGGCTGGGCAATGGACACTGTATGCACCTCGGCTTAAAGCGAGCTATACCTAGTGTCACTTGCGCGTCTTACACCCAGGAAATGCAGTGTCTAGCTAAGGCGATGGAGTGCTGAGTGTTGAGTAGCTTCAGTTGAGTAGAGTTGAGCGGGAGCTATGGTTAAGAGGTGCCTGGCAGCAGGCATAAAATGCTATGGGGTGGTTCCCAAGAACAATAAGTAACCAATATGGGTCCATTAATGCACAAAATACAAGACAAAACTCGGGCTCGGATATCAACCCAAACGTCGTTGGAAGGCGTGACTGCTACCACCGGCGGTGAGGTGAAATCCTCTCTTCGTGTCGCCAGCGGTTACACTTCTGTTGCGGTTGGAGCAGGCCAAGACAGTTGTACAGCTACTGCCAAAACGACAACAACTAATGCCAAAGTGTGGCGTGGTACCGCTGCGAGTCGCATGGCGGCTTTATAAACACAGAGGCCGAGGAAAAGCTGCTGCTTTCCCCCAGTCCGGGCGGGTTGTAGCACCTCACGTAAGGTAAGGCCCAAAAAGACTAAGGAGGGCATGCGAGCGAAGACCCAGTACAAAGCGGCGCTCAAGACCAAAGTGCAGCACGTTGGCAACGGTAAGCTCTCCCCAAGAGAGAGCAACAAGTTGGCATGGGCCGAGCAAAAGATCAAGAAGGGTCGCAAGCACTTTGCGGAGAGACCGTCGATGAAAGCCACCTCCTCCGCATACGTTAACAGGGTGGAGGAGAACGGCAACGCTCATCCGAGCAAGCGAAGGTGGAGGCCTCAGTCATCAAACGGCCATGCCCAAGACCGCAGAGCTATGCTTTACCAAGCTCCACCCCAAAACACACAAAAATCTGAAAAGGAGTCCGCCAGTGACGTGGTAAAACGGCATCTTACCGTAGCCCTCGTCGATAGAAGCGACCCTTTTGGTAAAATGACTCAGGAACAGTGGAAGCAAGTGGAGGGAAAGGTGTTCGAGTAGATTTTTAGGAGAATGGATGACCCAGCAGCGCAATCGGTAACATTTTACGGAGCAGGCTGGCTGTTTGTAGTCAAGATCCTCAAATGAATGGAAGATCTTAACCTCAAATGGGTCACAAGCGTCGTTGCAGACCTGGGAAGCCCATGGGAGGGTGCACAGCTGGAGGTTGTTGACAAAACATGTATTCCGTCAGTTCCGAAGGCGAAAGTGCTCTGCCCCAGGGTAGTACCAAAGGAGCAGGCGCTGAAGTTGTTACGGTGGCAAAACCCGGACGTGTCAACAAGCAACTGGAAGGTGCTATATGTTGCTAAGCCCGACAAGAAGGGGCAGCACATGGTCCCCCGAATCAACAAGGAGCCCGACGATTTGCTCTACCCAAGGTTCGGGAAGATGGCATGGGGAGTAGCCTGCGTGCAACTACGACTCAAAAAGCGCCACCCAGAAGATAAGAACGTGCACACGCTGGAGGGCTCCATGAACCACTAAACCGAACCAGTTTTAATTCCCAAACAGTTGACATTCCTGATTTTGATTTTAGAAATATCGCAGGTTGTTCAAATTAGGGCATTTGGGACTGGGAATAGAAGACCTGGTGGTTAGTCTGCCTTAAACTCTATTTCTCTCACTCTCACTCATTCTATCTGATTTGTATCTTTCTCTTTAGTTTGGTGCTTCAAGCAAAGTCGTAAACATCGAAGTGGACATTGAGTTGTCAAGGAGCATACTATAACATAAGTAAAGTGTTCAAGTTGAAAGTTATTCAATTCGCCTTAAATCATATAAAACCATAAATTTGAAATTTTCCGCAAATTTCTAAACATTTGTTCAATTAAACAAAACTTTCAAGTGAATAATTGCTTAATTAAAACTAATAATTTAAAAAACAAAATTCAATGATATTAATTAAGCTAATTATTTCAATCGCTCACATATGCTGCACCAGCTACAAAAAGAGAGCGGAAATGCCTGCCCAGGGTGGCTGCTGTAAAATATGTAACACGTTAATTACAATTAGCGAGCGGAAGTGCGCGCTGGAAAAAAAAGTGTAGCACACTTTTTAGCGCTCAGGCAAAAGGTGGGTGCAGCAGCAGTAACTGGCACTCGAGGCAGTGCATCAACAGAGTTTATCCATCCATTAAACTAATTAACAGCAAATTTGCATGGATCGTAAATAATCCGTGTGCAGTCAGCAGCAAGGAGGAGGCGTCGGCCAACCTGCGTTAAGGTTACTGCGGCTACACACACACACACACCACTCACACACACACACATGGGCCAGATGCCCAAATGCACACACACCATTGCGGCAGAGCTGTAAGGATTTTAATTAGAAAATTCCTGGAATACATTAAAATGCGCCAAGTGGCAGGAAAGAAGCAGTAGGATTTGTGTGTACCGCTGCACTTTTAACACGTTGCCACCAAACCCAGCAGGAAGCTTCTCTCTGGCGTATTTTGTCCATTTTTTTACGTTTTTGTTTTGCTTTTGTTTGGCTTTTGCATTGCAATTAGCGTGTAACTGTTAAGGCCTTGCTGATGTCTTCACTGCTCGGACACGCTGCGATTTAAGCTGCTTTAATGCTACGCAATTAGCTTAGAGTTTATGCTGCTGAAATCGCTAAAGACAACACAGCTAATTGGCAAGGACACGGAAGTAAGTAACACCTGATGATAATAAGGCAATAGACTATAAAAATTTGTTGAAAAAAAAGACAAAAGTACATTTTTAAATGCCTTTTTTCCCGCCCCCCAAAATACATAACAAGACTACAACAAAATGTAACAATAAACTTTAATTACCTCCTCGTGATGATACCAAAAGATGTAGGCTGGCGGCTCGGGGCTGAACTTTACAGTGCAAGTGAGATTTATGGTGCTGCCTTTATCAACATGAAGGTCAGGTCCTCCAAGTATGGTAGCCGTTGGCACTGGCGAAAAAAGAAAACGAGAACGAAGTGCATGAAAAACGCTGTAAAACTGACTCCGGCATAGGTGGGGACGCACTCCTGCCCAGCGTTGATGCTGTAGAATAATAAACTACGAGATAAAATGGAATTATTGTCGTATAAAAACCAAGTCCTCGACGTTCCATCGACATCGCCTTGGCCCTCGTGCGTGTTGCTCACTCGTTTTGCAGTGTGTGTAATTTATTTTTGTTCAACAACTTTTTTTGCTCCTTTGGCTGGGCCCCCTTTGTTATTTGCGACGACAAATGGTTGAGCTTTTTTTTTTTTAGCTCACACACTTACCGACTACGTTCAGGCGAACGAAATAACTGCGCACCGGCTGCGTCGATATCTGGCACTCGTACATGCCCGCATCACGCTTTTGGGCCCACTTTATCTGTAGCGTCCAGTCATCGGTGTCCTGATGATGTGTGGCCTGAAACCGCTGATCGGATGTGTATGTGTACGAGCCGACAGTTAGTATATGGATGTCACGGTGTCGTATCCAGGATACCTGCAAGAGACCAAACGAAACACACGAGCGCACAGATGTGAAATGTGAAACAATTTGTTGATTTAAACAGTTGAAAGGCATATTAAAGGTGGGCTTAATGGGGTATATGCGAATTTTGCATGCTCTTGAAATATTACAAATTTAATGCTCCAGCAGCACAATTGTTTTTGTTAAGCAACGATACAATGGTAGTACAGGAATATTTCTGATTTTCCAGTCATTTATTAATATTGTGATTGAAACCCGCCCCGCCCGTCCTGAATCAGAAATTTTCTGCCCCATTTCACCACTCCCGAGAATTTTAAAATTGTCCAGCATGTCCCAAAAACGACCCATTTTCGTAAATTTTGCCGTAAATTACGATTCAGGCTATTCTCATAAAAAGAAGCCTCAAAATTTTCCCTGAAAATTGAAAATGTCGGCTACAAAGTTCGTTATAAGGCGATTAACCCTCAATTTGGAAAAAAAATTTCGAAATATAATGGCAACCACAACTAAAGGATGCTCTCAAGGAGGAGTACTCTCCCCACTGTTGTGGAGTCTACATGTGGATGAACTCTTAGAAAGACTCGCGTCCCAGGGCATAACATGCCAGGGATACGCAGATGACATCGATATCCTTGCAGAAGGAAAGTACGAAGAAACCCTTTGTGACATAGTCCAAAGGGCACTGAAAGTCTAATGGAAGTTGGGCTCAACCTAAACTCTGCAAAAACCATCGTTGTACCGTTCACTAGAAGATAAAAACTTAGTAGAATGAGGCCAATAAGTCTTTCCGGCTGCCTCATAATACCGGAAAAGAAGGTCAAATATCTTGGCATCGTCTTCGACAACAGGCTAAAATTTGACAAACACTCAGTAAGTGTACTAGGGCACTATACACATGCAGGAGATTAGCCGGAAAATTGTGGGGCATGGCACCACACATACTCCGATAGCAATACCTCATGGTGGTGAGACCGATGCTCATGTATGGATGCGTACCTGTCCGACAGCGGCCCTAGAATTACTGATGGAGCTAACACCACTCCACCATACCATCTGCTTAAAGAAAACAAGAAAGAAAGTCGGTCAAGCCCGACTATAACATACTCTGTACCCTTTCACTTGCATTTGCTCAGGAGTCAAACAGACCACAACCCGCGCACAACGCGGTGCGCTCTCTAAGTTTCTCTCTCTCTCTCTCTCTTTCTCTCTCGCACTAAGATTGCCTGTATTGAACGGTTCGGGTATGTTGCTGTGGTTATTGGTGGGGTGGTGGTTGGTGTTAAGTGGCCGTTTTTTGCCCATAACTTGAGTATCGTTCATCCGGTCTTAATCATTCCTTCAGCAAATCGATAAATAATTTTGTTTACAAGGTATCTCCAGAAGGAACGAACAATCTATCTCCAAAACTGTAGGAGATATGAAGTTTTTTCAAATTGCGGGGGCGCGAGGGGGCGTGGCAAAAATTGAAAATAAACTTGATCTGCCTGCAAGTATAAGAAATATATGTCCCATACATGTCAAACCTCTATCTCTTACCATCTCTGAGATCTCTTCGTTCATACGGACGGACAGACAGACAGACAGACGGACATGGCTATATCGAATCGGCTGTTGATGCTGATCAAGAATATATATATTTTATAGGGTCGGAAACGATTCCTTCTCCCTGTTACATACTTTTGCACAAACTTAATATACTCTATGTACCTTCGGTACAGAGTATAAAAAGCCAAATTGCTCAGACTGACAGCAGAAGGAGTAGGCAGGAACTACATAGTAAGTCTGAGGGAATCTGAGAGGTTGGAGAAGGAAATCCCTATAATCCTTTAATCCAGAGACGAGATGGTGGCAGAGTTCCACTTCGACAGGAACTTCACTGTACACAAAAGTAATAAGAGAGAGTGGATCTCACTAGAAGAGACATATAAAATGCAATCACACACAATTCAGTGGTAAACAGGTATTTGACACCCCAAGGAGCTGGACTTGGGGTAGCAGGGCCTGGAACGAAAAGGTTTGAGTCAATGAGATAATTTGCAAGCATATTTCAAGCCGAAGTATTTGCTATCTCCCTTTGCGCAGACCTAAATAAGGGGAAAAACTACCATAATAAAGAAATTGCTATTCTATCGGATAGCCAAGCAGCGCTCAATGCGCTTAGCAGCAACAAGTTCACCTCTTAACTACATAGTCTTAGACACAAAGAACAACTTAGACCAACTAGGTAGCAGAAACAACCTGTCCCTACGCTGGATACCGGAACACAAAAACATCCATGACTGGCACGTAATGGTAGGACCAGAACCCTGCTGTGGCATAGGCCAACACACCATTAGGAAGCTCCTTAGAAAGGAAGAGAATACGCTTAGAACAGCCTCCTGGGTAAAGACCAGGGGCATGAGACAATCGAAAGCATTAATGGTGGACCACAACCTAAAAAGGTTCCAGAAATTAATCCAACATGGAAAGAATTCCCTCAGGATCCTGATAGGGCTCTACACGGGCCATTGCAGGCTGCGGGCTCACCTGTACAAGCTGGGAATAGCAAACACCCCACTATATAGATACTGTGAAGAGAAAGAGGAGTCCTCAGAACATATACTAGCCCACTGCGATGCTCTAGCGAAGCGCAGATTCAGTAGATTTGGGGAACACAGCTTACCCCCCAACGATATAATTAACCTAGAACCCACGCCATTACCATTTATATGCCATTGCTGATTTATATACCATGGGGGAGATTGTGATTTTGAAATTAAGCCCTTAAATACAGCAACAAAATTCACATCAAAGCCTCGACACTCACACCGGCTGGATTGGGTGTCTATAGCAAATAGTTGCCATAGCAGCAATCGGTCAAAAAGTAGTTCTAATGCGAAAAACTTTTTTGTTTTCAAAAGTAGCGTCTTTAAGCTTTTCAGTTATGAATATTACACTGTGCAACACTAAAAAGTTGATAGAGTCGAGACCAAAAAATTCTGAAAGGGTTTGATGGTAGTACAAAAACATTCGCTGGGTTTGGCCTAGTTAGCTGCCGTTTTCTTTTTATTGCATTTTGAAGTTTTCAGCTTCTGATTGGGATTCGCAACTCCATATCTCGGAAACTATTTGAAGTTTCGCTTTGACCTCTTAGAGGAAGTTATTGCTCTTGGCGTAAGCTTTCAAAACATTCTTAAGTAGCAAGTCAAATAAGTCACATCTTTATACTCAAAATTCCAAAAATGTCTTAAAATCATCATGTTTTCACCTCATTTTGAACTGTTTTTCAACTTTGTCTTGAAAACTGTTACGAATTTGACTAAGCAATGCAGGACAAAAACGTAGCATGGACTTAAATAAACAAACAATTGGAACATACCAACTTCATTCGATTGGTCCTTCGTATAGTTACGGGAACTTAAGCTTGTAGAATTGGAACCAAAACTCGAAAAATGGCAATTTTTGGTACCAATTGGCTGACACAGTCAAAAATTTCGATTGTTTTGTATTAAATCAAGAAAATAGTGACAAAACATAACTTAAAAACTGTTATTAAAAAAATTTTATAATTTTTACTTTTTTACCGAAAATTTTCGTTTTTTCGAGTTTTTATGACAGTTGTACGGTCTTGTGGGCCTATAAGTATATGAAAGAGTAAGTAAATGTAGTTGGTTCGTTCTAACGGTTTCTTTATTTTGGTATAAGCTACAGCTTTGTGCTGTATTACTTGCCCAAATTTGTAACGGGTTTCAAGATGAAGTTGAGTAACTGTAGAAAAGTGGTCAAAACTTGGCTTTTTTGGACAACTTTTGTAGTTTTGAGTATAAAGATATAATTTTTTTGATTTGCTACAAAGAAATGTTTCGTAGGCCAAGCCAAGAGCAACAACTTTGTTAAAGACTCAAAAGCAAAATTCAAAATAGTTAACGAGATATGGAATCGTTAGTCCTACTCTGAAGCTGAAAAGTTCAAAGTGCAATAAAAAGAAAACGGCAGCTAATCAGACTAAACCCAGACAAGGTTTTTATACTACATTCACACCCTTTCAGAATTTTTTGGTCTCGACGATATCAACTTTTTTGAGTTCAAAAATGTGTCACAGTCTTATCGGTTTCCACACAATTTTGGGGTGTGCGATCATAAAGCCTAGTACTCGGGGCGATCGAATTTTCCTTTCGTCACAGTATTTCACATAAATAGAAACACTTTCTAAAAGCACATGAGCATCAAAGCAAAGACAATGTGTTTCTAATTATATGAAATACTGTGACGAAAGGAAAATTCGAACGCCCCCAGTACTAGGCTTAATCTGATGAATATATCGTATAGCTGCCATATAACAACACAACAAAAATTACACAAGGGTATATAATCTTCGGTCGAGCCGAAGCTAGCTTTCCTCTATTTTTATTCGGTTTACATTTCTGCCCTAGAAATCAAACTCAGGATCTGGGACTTAACACGAAACTTACAGTAAACGAGAAGGCCAAGCTAACTTCGTCTGTGCCGAAGTTTTTATACCCTTGCAAATGCTGTTTTTGAAATGTCAGAGTTTAAGAACGCTTACATAAAAATCTAACAATTTTTTAACTAAAACCCATTTTCATACAGGTAAGCATCTGATTTCGCCCAAATTTCACGAATGTGTTTGAAAACATATCAAATTAACCATCGCGGAGTTTAAGAAAGATAAAATTAAACACAGAAAAGTTTTTCACACTAAGACTCATTTTCCGACCGATCGGTCCTATGGCAGCTATAAGATATAGTCATCCGATCCGGTCGGTTCCGACATATTAGCAGCGTGCAGTAAAAAGAAGACTCTGTGCAAAATTTCAGCTCGATAGCTTTAAAACTGAGAGACTAGTTTGCGTAGAAACAGACGGACAGACAGACAGACGGACGGACAAAGCTCAATGGACTTAGCTCGTCGCCCTGATCAAGAATATATATAGTTCATGGGGTCGGAAATGAATATTTCTATGCGTTGCAAACTTCTGGGCAAAATTATAATACCCTTTGCAAGGGTATAAATATAAGGGAAAGCTAACTTCGGCTCGACCGAAGTTTATATACCCTTGTAGCTTGTTTAATTTATATAAATTAAGGTTTTAAATGTTTTTCGTCGAACATTCTTAGCTGAGTTATTTTCCAAACTCAGCAATAGATGGCGCCACTACTTTGAACATTTGCTTGACAGTTTGTTATTTGGCAGCTATACGAAATATTCATCAGATTTGGATCAAACTCGTCAAAATTGTGTGAAAACCGATAATTTGCATAACTGGCAAGAATAAAGACGCTACCATTAAAAACAATAAAGTTTTTCTCCCTAGAACTACTTTTTGAACCGATCGTTCCTATGGCAGCTATATGCTATAGTCATCCGATTTGAATCAAACTTGTCAGAATTGTGTGGTAGCATATAGTATAGATTAGTAAGAAGTTTAAGAACGATAGCAATAAAAACAAAAAAGTTTTTCCTACTAATACTTTTTCTGTGAACTAACTTTTGTATGACAGCTATACTATATAGTTGTCCGATTTTCATCAAACTTGATGGAATTATGTAAAATTATAGATAACTTAAAAATGCGAGGTTTGGAGGCGTTTGCATTGAAAACAAAAAAGTTTTTCTCACTAAAACTAGTTTTTTGACCAATCGTTCCTATGGCAGCTATAAGCTGTAGTCATCCGATTCGGCCGGTTCCGATAAATGTGCAGCGTATTTGTACCAAAAGGCTTCGTGCAAAGTTTTGTTAAACTGACGAAGGAGATAGAAACAGACGGACGAACAGACCGACATGGCTATATGAACTCAGCTCTTCATGCTGATCAAGAATATATATACTTTATGTGGTCGGAGATGCTTCCTTCTATGCGTTACAAACATCTGGACAATTTTAATATACCCTCCACAAGGGTATAAATAGGTAGCCATTGGCATAGCACTAAGGAAGAAGGGAAACCAATGCTGGAAGCTACTGTGGGCAAAAAATACCGGAAAATTTAAATTTAAGTTGTTTTGGGATTCCGAACGCGACTTATGTTTAAATTTTGAAGTTGCCAACACTGTCACTGACATCTGTGCATAATTACATGTATAAATATTGATTATTGTTTGAGATATGCGTCCTTTTTGTAATCAGCTTAAAGCGCATTTTTCGTTTCTATAATGATATCTGAAACTATTCAGCAAAGCAGTTCCATTCAATTTTCTTTAAGTTTTGATGAAAACAAATGAGTGGCACAAAACGTTTAAAGAGGGACGAAATAGCGTTGGAGACGAGGCAGCATTGATGAGCTATACGTCAATAAAAACAAAGAATTGGTGCTCCCAAATCATCGATTGACAGTCCGAGATCTTACTGACCTTGTTGGAATTTCGGAAGGATCAGTGAAAACCATTTTTAATGATCATTTGGGACTCAGAAAAGTTAAATCTCGATTGGGGGCTAAAATCGCTCAACTTCATGGAAAAAGGGAAACAGTAAATCGTAATCATTTTGCCAAAGTCTCGACCCATATCGTTCCGAAACCACCATATTCGCCTTACCATGTGACTTCTGGCTATTCGCTAAACTCAAGAGACCGCTCCGTTGACATCGTTTGGAATCGATAGAAGATATAGAAACCGAGTCAAAGAAGGAAAAGAACTTTGCTGCATGTATTGGCGCAAGTGTTTTGTATACTGGGGGAATATATAAATAAAGTTTTTTTGATTTATAAACAAATTCCCGGTATTTTTGGCCCATTGCCTTGGGAAGGCAAGGATGGGATTTATAAACCATATTTGATCATGATTTTAGAATGTCACAATGTTCCCGACCAGCCCGATATACCCCACATTTGTGTTGGCGCAAGAAAGAAGCCACACTAAAAGGGCGTTGTCGTCATTTAAAATGCAGCTACAATTGAAAATAAATTACCGTCGCAATGGCATCCAAAATCGAATGAGAGACAAGGGCTTGCACTGATTAATCAGCTTTTGCCAAAGAACGAGCGAGCGAACGAACGAAGGGCTCAAAAAGTTGGCATACGTGACGTATGAGTAATGTGTGAGCGCGAACGCTGCTTGACTTTGACAAGTTTATGAGTCGCAATCCTGGCCAAATCTCTGTGGATGCCACTGGATGCGGCTGCTGCCAGTTTTGTGCTTTGCTTTAATTATGGCAAACTTTTTAAGTAGTTTGCGGTGCACACAGATAAGTTTGTAAGCTGTGTGGAAGGTGGAAGGGGGCTGGCTACCTTATTAAGTCAAATGTAAATGCTAAATTATCGCACTTGACAGTTGGCCAAAAAATTTCAAAATGAAGCGTGCGTGTGTTTAATTATACAAAATGTTGTTGTTGTTCTTGGAGGGAAGTTAGAACATGTCGTTCAATGCTCTTTAGGGGAAAACGACAACAACTCTGCTGCCATTAAACAAACATTTTACGCAACAAATTAAAGCGTAATTAACACGCTGCATGCTGCTGTGTGCTTCATGTGGCGTTTGCAATGGAACGCCCCCCACACACACCCGCTCCCTGGGCATATTAGCAGCTGCAGCAACTCGACATTCCGCTTCAAGTTGCAAGTCGTGCCCAGTGGGCACAGAAGGGAGGTGGGTGGGTGTGGCACAACTTTAGTTGGGGTTTTGGGTTCGGACTGGTGGGCCAAGTGCTGTTGACGCGTGCGGCGAGTGCAATTTCATGAAATTGTTTAAATAATTTCGCGCTCAAATGCAATTGAAAGTGTGGAGCAGCGCGCAGCAACGCTTGGGCGTGGCTGTGGGCTCAAAAGAGCGCGCCCACTTGAGGTTGAACAGCTGATGTGTGTGTGTGTGTGTGTGTGTGTGGCACTCGTCGCCCTTTTGTTTGGCAAGAAATTAAAAGTTGCGCCTGCCAGCAGATCCACTTCCTGTCCTGCTGCCGTTGCTGCTGTTGCCGTTGCTGCTGTTGGCGCATTTGTGTCAAGTACTCGCCAGCGTGTTGAAAGTTTGTTGGTTTTTGGCATTTGGGGCAGCTATTTGTTTGCCTTTGTGTTAATGAGAGAGTGCGAGCTGGACACCAGCGCATGCAAATTGGACTTGATGGCGTTTCGCCTCGAGCTGCACGTGCCTGGCTATCATTAATCGTTTTGTCCCTTTGGCCTATCTCTCTCATTCTCTCTCTCCCTACATCTGTCTGCCTAATTATTCATAAACTTAGCCGCCGGGGTGATATTAAAAAAGTTCAAGCTCTTCGCATAAAAATTGTCATTTCTAACAATTAAACATTTTATTTCCTACACAATTAAATTGCCTTTTTGATGCACTGTAAGCAAATTTTTAGGAATGAGAAGAAGTACTTTAGCTTCAGACAGCAATGTGAGCCCCTTTGAATGTGCAAAACTTGAGGGAAAATTTAAAAAAAAGTGTCTCAAAGCACACTTGGTTTTTGCAGTGAATGTAAAAGTAAAAGTGAAAGAAAAAGGTCGTATTTTTGCTCCCCGAATCACCTTTCTGAACCTCAAGCCTTTTGTAAGAGCAACTGCAGACGAAATTCTAGCCTACCCCAGTTCCATTGGTTCCATATGAGCCACATAATAAGACAAAGACGACTTCTTCTCCACTTGTACAAGCGAAACAGAAAAAGTTCTCCACAGCCCCAAACCGCCTCCGGTTCAAGACGAGCAAAAAGTTCAAATAGTAGGTCGTCTTCAAGCTGCATCCTTAACTTCCAGTTTCCAAATTCAGACTTCAGCGTTAGGGCGCACGCACACATGCGTCTTAAAGATAAACTGACGATTGACCATGATATTTTAGTACGGCAGCAAGCCGAAATAAGCAGACATGCTTGATTAAATAGGCATAGCTGAACTTACAATTGCATTTAAAGATCAAACAAAAAGCGTGGTTAATTGTCAAGTTTAGCCTTAAGTTCTGCAGTCAGTTCATCTTTCAGCCGCATGTGTGCGCGCGCTCTAAGACAGAAATGAGAAAATTAAAACCTATTTTATCCCTCCACTGTTTTCCTTGTACTTGAAACTAACGTCTAAGGCGATATTATTAAAACTGATTTTCTTACAAGCTTAAAGCCGGGTATCCAGCACCGCGGAAACTAAAAATTCCTGGCAAACTTCATATAAAAAAAACTGTGCCAGGAATTTTTAGTTTACCTTTTCGTTGCTTGAGTATCCAGCAACATGAACGAAACCCACAGATTCTTATCGATAGTTGGCCTATCGAAAGCGCGTGTGGATCGAGAGAACAACTGATACACAGCTCAGGAATATATTGGTTACAATTATTATGGACTTTTATGTTTTTGTTATGAGCAGTCATCTTGCTGGGGAACCAGCAGGGTGCAAATATTGTTAGGGGATGGTGTCAAGGGGACACTGCCAAATTGCTGAGGCGGCCCGATAGATGCCCTCCATGGACCCAAAGGTCGATAGGATGTCGTAGGTAAAGACGACTTCTGAGCCTGTTTGTCGCCAGATCAGAGGCAAGTCTATGGGAGTGGGCCCCCAGTCGGTCATGATACATAATAATAACTAGACAAACAAACAAACCTGCTGGTGTGCATATTAATTTGGGACGCATAATGGCAAAGCGTCCAAATCGCGGTATATAGCTGTAAGCCTCTCATACCAGGGTCCCCACATAAAAGATTCTAGGTTCTTGAGGGTAGTGGAGCATGCCGTACCCCATAAAGGGATCCCCCAGATACACCACTACGAAGCTTGAGAAGCCAATTGAGCTTGAATGTCATAGCTGCAACCGTAGTTACTGCCCGAGACACATAGACTGTTCAAGCGGCGGTCCACAGATACGCCAAGGTATTTAACCGCGGTATCATTTTGATCCTAGGAATCGCACTCGAGCAACTTTTCGGGAACTCATAGCGATCATGTTGGCTCTTTGAACGGCTATGTTCCAGCGGTTCGGCCATAGATCAAAGCCAAGGTACTGATCCGGCCACTGAGTTGAAAAAATCCTTAATATTAATGCAAATGTATTTAGGCAATTTTTCTATCCGACCATGAAAGACTTCATTTGATTGGCGGCCAACCGAGATGTCATACTACTTTAGAGATTGGAATGACATTATAAAGTTGTGCACATAATTGTGAGCCATCCGGGCCACACTGCAAAGTGTCATTCTTAGCCATCGGCTTCTCATCCCCTAGTATAAAGTAGCACCTACTTCCTCTGGAAATTATATCTTTTTTTATTTAAATTCAAATAATCAAGTGCTTAACAGCTGACTGATCAGAGTGACCACACACACAAGAAATAACTAGCAAATTCCTGTCAGGAATTTTCCGCAGTGCTGGATACAGGCCTTAAGAGGGTAACCTGTCGGACAGTGCACGGTCTTCAGATGGATTCAATTGTGATCGTGCAACTTTTAATCCATTCCAAAAACATAAAATTCAACACTATTAGTCTTACACCCAGAGAAATCCAGTACGAATTGGCGACATTAGAAGTGGCTTCATTAAAAAAAAGAAAAGGTGTTAGTGTCGTTAGCACTCACGAGGCTTTGATGTGAAACATGTGGCTAAATTTAAAGGCTTAATTTCAAAATCACAATCTCCCCCAAATTTGATAACCAAAAGTATTAGTTTGAAATCAAATCAATTTGATACCAAAGAAAGAAAAATGCAAGGTTTCTAAAATTCTGGACAAGGTGACTTCCCTAATGAAAGAAAGATAAGACAGTTTTAAATTGATCACAAATTTGACTATTTATTGGAATTTCGCTAATTGAAGACTTTCTTAATGCAAAGATTACCTTGTCCAGAATGGTAATCTTTGCATTAAGAAAGTCTTCAATTAGCGAAAATTCCAATAAATAGTCAAATTTGTGATCAATTTAAAACTGAAACCAGCGTATTTTTGTTGTCCATTTACTATAGCTATACTTAAGAGTGCCAAAAGATTATTCTTTTATCATTGTGAGTATATCCTATTATTTTGATAACCAAAAGTATCAATTTGATACCCAAAATATCAATTTGATAACCAAAAGTATCAATTTGATTACCAAAATTTTCAATTTGATAACCAAAAGTATTAATTTGTTACCTAAAAAATCAAATTGCTGACCAAAAGTATCAGTTTGATACTAAAAGTATCAATTTGATAACCAAAATATCAATTTGATAACCAAAAGTATTAGTTTAAATTTAAAAAAAAATATCAATTTGATACCAACGAAGAATCAATTTGATACTTTGAGAATTAAGGAAAAGTTCAATGTGTTTCTGAAATTCTGGACAAAGTAATCTTTCCATTAGGAAAGTTTCAATTATAACAAACTCCCAAAAACAACTCACATTTCTTATAATTTTAAAACTGAAACCGAAAGTATCAATTTGATACCCAAATGTATCAATTGATACCCAAATGTATCAATTTGATACCCAAATGTATCAATTTGATACCAAAATAATATCATTTTGATATTGTGAGAATAAAAGACATAAGCAAGTCTTCTGAAATTCTGGACAAGGTAATCTTTGCATTTATAAAGTGTTCAATTAGCGAACTTCCAATAAATAGTCAAATTTCTGATCCATTCAAAACTGAAACTAGCGTAATTTTATTGTCCATTTACTATAGCTATACTTAAGAGTGTCAGAAGATTACTCTTTTATCATTGTGAGTATATCCTATTAATTTGATACCCAAAAGAATCAATTTGATACCCAAGAATATCAATTTGATAACTAAAAGAGAGTACCAACCAAGTATCTATTTGATACTTTGAGAATTAAGGAAAAAATGGAAGGATTCTGTAATTCTGGACAAGGTAATCTTTCCATTAGGGAAGTCTCTATTATAACAAATTCCCAAAAAAAAAAAAATCAAATTTCATATCATTTTACAACTGAATCCTAAAGTATCAATTTGATACCCAAATGTATAAATTTGATACCAAAAGTATCAATTTGATACCAAAATAATATTAATTTGATACTTTGAGAATTAAGGAAAAATGCAAGGTTTCTGAAATTCTGGACAAGATAATCTTTGTATTAAGAAAGTCTTTAATTAGCGAACTTCCAATGAATAGTCAAATTTACGATCAATTTAAAACTGAAACCAGCGTATTTTAGTTGTCCATTTACTTTAGCTATACTTAAGAGTGTCAAAAGATTACTCTTTTATCATTGTGAGTATATCATATTATTTTGATACCCAAGAACATCAATTGGATACCAAAAAATATCAATTTGATACATTTGTGAGGAGTTATTCCTCAAAAGGGGGCAAGGTAGGGTTAATGGTGGCGAATTGAGGAAAGCTCTCTCACGGAGAGCGACAAGAGTGAGCGAGAGAGATGATAAGTGGAGAGTTTGAGAAGAAGGGTCATGGCCAGAGAGGCAAAGGCCCTGCTGCAGCGGAGCAGCGAACTGGATGACTGTGGCGAGCGGTGATTGGTGCAAACGGCCAATTGGAACGGGATCAAGGCCCCGGTACAGCGACAGAGGCGAGACAGGCCCCGCTTGAGAAGTGAAACGGGGCCTGCGCGGCGGCTATAAAAGGAGCGGCTGCCCAGAGGAGGGGACAGTCGGTGAGATACGCGTGCGCGAACGGAAGTCGGAATTGTAAACCCAAGTGCGAGTAGAGGTAAACGTGAAACCGAGTCGGCAGAGTGACCGAGGATTGCGAGTGGTCGAAGCGATACTGCTCGACGATAAGTTGCAAGGAGGTCAGCGGTAGCAAGTGGGGAAAGTGCGAAAGCATCCTGCGAAGGGTCGGAGCGAACAGCACGACGAAAGCAGCGAGACGAGCACTAGGTAACTTGGCGAGTCCACGGTGTGGTACGGGAGCTAGTGCGAGCGGGAAACGTTAGTCATAAAAACCTGAAGTGTAACGCTGAATTGTAAACCTAGGATAAATCTAACATCTAAGTGATTGAAACCAACCCCAAATACAGACTAAAGTACATTTTAACCGTTGTCTTCTTATTTCTGGCAATCCTCCACAATATAAATTTGTTGGAGCGATCCCCGAGCACCCTGAGCGACGCCCGGCTGCAAAGGTTCGTTACACATTGAGAATTATGGAAAAATGCAAGGCTTCTGAAATTCTGGACAAGGTTCGATCCTGGGGTTAGAACCCATTGGAAAGTCTTAGATTCGGTTTCGTACCTAATTCTTGGTTTATGGATCTGGGTCCAGTTCGATGGACCCACAAACCCGAACTGCACCGTTTCCCCGGGGTTCGGTTCATTACCGGTTTCCTGCCTTGGAAAACAGTAGTAATGAAAAGTTTCGTATAGTTTCATGTTTTGATGACGGTTGCCTTAAAATAGCTCATGGAACTAAAGTTGAGCTTATCGCACTCTCTTAGGCTATTTTTTTTTCAATTCTAGCACGAGAGCGTGCGACCTACTGTTTCACGCCAAATTCAAACACCGTTTCTTATGGCTATCTATTTCTTTGCTAACGACAGAAGCTGCCGTAGATAAGGGCTGCTTAAAAGCCTGCAGGAATTGTTCCTTAAATGCTTTAAAAGCTGGAAACCGACTTCAGTTGCAGAGTGCTGATATCCAAAGCACGCCTTTGCTCCCAATTGTAAGCATTGTACCGGGAGCTATTTGTTGGCAACTGGCGTCACTCTAACAACAACAAAATCCATGCGTTTCGAAACTGCAACAACAAAATATATGCAGTGTGTGGATCGATGCTCTTCTTGAGCCTCGCTGGTAATGGTTGACTTTTCTGTTGTTGTTGTCGGAGTGCTCCCCAAGTCAAATTTTGTGTTCAGCGATGCCATAAACATTTGCTCTCGAACCAAAAAGCGGCAGCCGATTTGTTTGCTGTCGCTTTTGCATGTTCCGTCTGTTTTTGTCTCATTTTGTCATACTTATTAGTGTTGGGAAAACAATTGATAGCACTATCGGTACTATCGATGGGGACCACTATTGATATTCAAACTATCAATGGTGCTCACTATTGATGATTTCACAACACTCATATACATGCACTCGTAAGAGAAATGCGCAACTACCCAGCGTGCCTTTTTCGACACTTTCCAGACACTTTTTTTATGAGCATTCACAGTCTTAATGTGCACAAAAAAGAGTCTGGAATGAGCGTTTTTTCCTATGAAAACTATCGAACTTAATGTGGAAGTTTTCCGAGTCTAGTCTGACTCTTTTCTGAAAGAGTTTTCAGATATATGTAAGGGCTTTCACCCTCCCAATGAAATATATAATAACCTCATAAAACACACATCAAAGTTACTTTTCTAGGCACTTGAAGGGCTACTGTATAGAATTCTGGAGGGCTCTTTTTCAGACGCATATTGGAGTGCAGATCCGAAAATGCTCAGAATTGGTGCTTTTTATGAGCCCGTGCTTAGAAAGCACTGAATGTGCTCCGAAAACTCTCAAATTTATGTGTTTATTCCAAAAACGTTCTTAAGCTCGGCGCTGTTCAGACACATATTTTGGAGCGCTCCGAACTTGGCTTGCTGGGAACAGTTCAAAGGCACTGTCACTGTTTAGCCAATGTATAGTCACTGTATAGTCACTGTATAGTCACTGATAAGTCACTGATAAGTCACTGTTTAGTAACTGTTTAGTCACAGTATAGTCACTGTGAAATCAGTGTTTGGTCACCGTTTAGTCAGCCTTTGGTAACACAACACAAAATATGCATGACGTCAGCGTCAAGTGACGCTGAAATCAAATTTTACTTCTACTAAAATCTTCCGTACCGATATTAAAGATGTTTCACAACAAAAACTATGCTATTTTGTATTTGGGCAGTCGCTTCCTGGTTTCGAAAGTGGGAACTGGCCAAGGCGTTTAAACCTATGGAAGCAATATATACCCCACGAGTTACAGATTTGGTATATACCGAAAGAGGTGCAGGTTACCACTGCTCCCCCTGTTCTACCCGACAGATGTCGTAGGTTGATAGAGTTGAGTCGTGAGATGGGCAAGGAGAATCAATTGCGTATGGAAAAGGAGCGAAAACAGAATAAAGTCGGTTGGGAAACACAGAAACTAGTTTCCAACAACTTCCAAAAGAGCCTAAACACTCAGAAACACCAAGATTTAGAGAGTGAACAGCGGACAGAGGGTAGCTATGCTAGAGTAGAGTTTGAATGTGATTAAAATAAAAAGATTTCATAAATATGGGCAATTCCACAGAAAAGTCCACAAAGATCAAAATAATAAAATAATAAATAATAGGGAAACAATAGTCATTGGAAAGGAGAACGTGAGAAAGGAACTGCTTAATGACATTGAAACGCATGTACGCCAAGTGTTTGCCTTGCACGGCGATGAACTCGATGAGGAAAATAAATAAATTGTAAATAAAATAAAATTAAAGAAAATAAGTAAAAAGCTGATCCACACACTTCCGTGGCTCGACACTGACTGAAATTGTAAATTGTTTTGTAAGTTAACTGAAGACAAATCTAGAATGACACTTTAATCATGGCCAAGTTGATTTGATTTCTAATTCCAAATAGTTAAAAATAGTTAAATTGTTAGTTTATTCTTCGGATATTTTGCATGTAAAAGAGCTTTTGCCTTCTTAGCATATTTGCCATATTTGCAAGCATCAACATTTTCGCCACAGCTTAAGAGATTGAGAATGATCCTAAGCCTTTTAATGACATGCAGATAAATTCCTGTTATCTCAGCAGTTGGCTTATTGTTGTTAGAGAACCTTCGAGATGAGTTTCCATCATTCGCCTTGCCATAGCCCTGCTTGAGGCAGTCGACTTTTAGCCCGAACTCCGCCAAGATATAATTATATATACTTTCCCTTGTTATACTCTGTACCAAAGGTACACAGAGTATATTAAGTTTGTGCAAAAGTATGTAACAGGGAGAAGGAATCGTTTTCGACCCTATAAAGTATATATATTCATGATCAGCATCAATAGCCGAGTCGATATAGCCATGTCCGTCTGTCCGTCTGTATGAACGCACAGATCTCAGAGATGGTAATAGATAGAGGTTTGACATGTATGGGACATATATTTCTTATACCTGCAGGCAGATCAAGTTTATTTTGAATTTTTGCCACGCCCCCTCCCGCCCCCTCAGTATGGAAAAAACGTCATATCTCCCGCAGTTTTGATGATAGATTGTTCGTACCTTCTAGCAATATTTAGTAATCAAAATTATTTATCGATTTGCTGAAGGAATGATAAACATCAGATGATCGGTACTCAAGCTATGACCAAAAGTCAGTTCCAGTTGTTACAGTAATGGCGCCATCTACTGGTCAGTTTGGAAAATTAAGTAGTAGCGCCATCTATTGGTCAAGTTATGAAGTTTCGAAGCTGCGGCTATTGTGTCAATTAACTACACTGCCAAATGGATATGTTAACTAAGCGTTTGTTATTTGACGTATGTTTCTGCTATGAAATTCCCTACGAGAAAGCTGCTGATTTGCAGTCGATGGGCAAAATCTACTGAAGATAGAACCGTGGGCTCTTGAAACAGCTGTATGGACGACCATTATGGATCAATATCGGTCTTTGTTGATTGGATCCTAGTGTGGAATCAAGTCGAGTTTGAAAAAACTAGCTTAAATCAGTCCTAAGTGGTTTTGAAGCTTAAATCAAACTCTTTTAAGATAAAGTCAAGTCAATCCTGTCCAACTTGGTTTGAGCAAATCCGGGATCGACTGACTTTTGACATCGATTTGTGTAACTACAGAATTTGTTCAAGTTTCGGTTAGATAGTTAAGTTCTAGAAAATTTTCGTGTATTAAGCGATAGATGAAGCATGCTTTAAATCAGGGGTGGGAACGCGCAATTTGATTTTGAAAAGCAGTCCAACAACAACAAAAACAGATTAAAAGCATCCAGCTTGACGTCATCGTGGACGGACAATCATTTCCCACATGAAAGTACCCAAAAGTTTTGGGTCTCTCCTCTTTTCCTAGAACACCGCTCGTAAGATAAGTGAGAGAAACAGGGCGCTCAAAGTTAGCTCAGGGAGTTCAAGGGGAAACGACAAGGAGACGCTTCTCATAGCCTACAAATCCATAAGTAGGGAACTCTTTGACTATGCTGCACCGGCATGGTACCCAGCAGTCAGTGACACACAGTGGGGAAACCTGTAACGAGCGCAGAGTGCTGGATGCCACTCCGAGAACTAGGTTAGGTTAGGTTAAGTTGCGATGGCTAGGGACAGTAAGACTGTCCCTACACTTAGGCCAAGATAGGCCCATTGCGATACCATATAATTCCCTATTTAAGCCAGGGTGCGTTCCTTCCGACTGAACCATTGTGACAACGTTAAGAATTTCAGTAGAGACGGAATCTCTATCTCGGACACTTCAGAGAGGTTGAGTTTTGAGTCTCCTTCTACTAATGCTACAGAGCTGGGCACAGGCAAAGAAGATGCAGTATTGTCTCCTCCTGTTCCTCACACTTGCAGCTTCTACAGAAGTCGTTGTGAGCGACGCCCATGCTGGATGCATGCCTGCCGTTGAGGCAGTGACCCGTTAGGGCACCAACCAGAAGTGAGATGGTTTCCCTACTTTGGCGCAAAAGACTATTAGTGCGTATCTGGTTAAACGAGGGCCACGTGACCCTAGCTACAGCGCAAACTGGAAGGTTATTCCAGGTTTCATTCGTAATGAAAGCTTTCAAGCACTTCCCCGGGAGGAGCTGAATGGTAGTACCCAGTCTTGGTAGTTTGTCGGCTGACTCGTTACCCTCAATGTTACGGTGTCCAGGTACTCAGATGAGATGGATACGGAGTTGCGGAGCGATCGCATTTAAGGATCTACGGCATTCCGTGAGCGTCTTGACGTTATTGATGTACGAGTCAAGTGCCCTTAGAGCTGCTTTACTAACTGAGTGAAATGTATATGTTCCCTTCTTCGAATCATGAGTGTGCTGAAGTATTTGGTGGCCTCCTGTATGGCCACCAATTCTGCTAGGTACACACTGCAATGATCAGGGAACCGGAATGAGATTTCCGTATTTAAGTCGGTGAAGAAAACTCCTTCCTCATACTTTGTCATAGAGCTTAGAATCTAAGGGGCCGGCGCATTTGGCGTTGTGTGTGTGTGTGTTTAGCTACGCGAGAGCGCGCTCATTTAGCACATCTTTGTTGTTGCAAAAGAGAGCAGTATAAGCTCGTATACTGTCGGTGTGTCGACGTCGCTGCCGCAGAGCACTGTTCAATACACTGGACACTGAGACGTGCCGGACTCTGGATTAGATCCACCTGTGTAGATATTGATGGCATTTGATCTACGGTGGGACAAGTTATCCCAGTCGGGTCTACTAGGGTATTACGTTGTGGGTAAACAATAGTCTGAAATGGCGGGTAGCGCGTTTTGACAATTTAGTATAGTTGAGTGTCCCGAGTTACTCGCGTTTCAGGCTTCAAACTCTCTTAATCTTAGGGCTGTAATGCCCGCTAACTGTTTAGACATCAAGTCTAGAGGAAGAAGATGAAATATGGTGTTCAGTGCTTCCGTTGGGGTGGTTCGGAGGGCGCCATTCATACATATTTCAGCGTATCTCTGTACCGAGGACTACCTCCACAAAGAAACACAGTTTCTTGGAGTCAGAGCCCACTGACACAAGCACGACAAGCAGTTTCTAGCTAGCAGCTAACCACGCCTCGCTCAAGCTCCCCCTACCATCACGCACTAGCAGACAAGATGTCATGATTTTCCTGCCAGAGGTTGCTCAACTGACAAACAACGTCAACAACCAGTCAGCCCTCGAAGCTCTGCACGTGAGATAGGAGATCCACAAGAGGACAGTTGATCACGCCATAAAAGGGCTGAAGAGTAATGTTGTACTTGGAGGTCGAGGCAGAAAACCACCAGAACCACAATTGCTCCTCAACTCCGATTGGGCTATTCCTGCTTACTCAACAGTTACCTGTCGAGGATCAACCTACAAGTAGCAGACGAATGCCCAAACTGTAAAGGAAGCCTACGCGACACTCGCCACTTTTTCAATTGCCCAAATGCTGCCACTACATTAACACCGTTCCAACTATGGACCCACCCAAAGGAGTGCGCAGCCTTTCTGGGACTGGACCCACTACCCTATCATCCCAAAACAAAACTTTAACTTTTACTAACTCTCTAAATCTTACTTTACACACCCAAGTACACTTATAGACTTAACAACAACAACAACAGTTTAAAAGCTTTATTAGTAAGACTTGGTCTGCTTGTGCGTGTCGGCGCCGGTGCTTATGAATTTTGTTGTTTTAACTTACTTTAAAGCAAAGTAATTGCACTTGCTGCGCCGTCTGCTTGTGCTCCAATTTTACCAATTTCCTTTAACTAGATTTTTAAAACAAGAATTTCTCTGGCCTATTTTACCAATTAGAAACTGTAACTTCTGCTCATAAAATCGGCCCTCTGTGCTGTTGGAATTCCCAAAAAAGGTTAGGCCACGCTTTCTCCTGCTGCTCCTATTTTTTTGGTTAATTAAATGTTACAAAAATGTTGCATATAAAAATACTTGCCCCCACGCCTGCTCAATATCTTTTTTTTCCACTTTGTTTTCTTTGTTTGGTTTTGTTTTTGACAGCGGAAATTGAAACTTATAAAGCTCAAGCAGCAGCAGGTTGCCCTTAAGGTTCGTAGCAATTAAACCAGATAAACAAAAGAAACAATAGCAAAAATTTTTGGAAAAGACAAAACAACTTAATGCCCGCTGAAAGCAAAAAGTCGCCCCGCCACAGAGGCAAACTAATTAAAAATTTTTGCAGTCCTGCCAGGGGAATTACAATTTTTGGCCCAAAGTTGTGGCACAACTTTAAAGACGCGGCGCATCGCGTCACGCACGGCAACACGAAACTTTCGTTTAGCTTGGCAAACTTACCGTTTTGTTGGCCAAATTGCGCACACGGCAGCTGAGATAGGCAGACTTGCCCATGAGGGCGGTGACATTACGCGGCGTTGAGGGATCAAAATACGGTTCCATCCATTTGGGATGAGTGTAGGCGGCAGTGGGTGCGGTGGGCAGCAGCAGGGCTGGCTGTGTGGTTGTTGTCATCAGGTCGTCCAACGAATTGTAACCCTCGATGGGTCCGTGGACGCCGCCATTTGTCATATCTGCAAAAAACAGCAAAAAAAAAAAGAAGAGCGAGAAAGTCAAAAGCTGCAAATAGACACAAATGCAGCTAACCCTTTTGCACTGACTTTTGATTGTGTGTGACAGCTTTTATCTTTGTGCGGTGCACCACGAAAAATATTAAAATCCAAAGTGCAGCTGTTGAAAGCAGTTTTTAAGCTGCAAAAAAAAAAAATATTCATTTTAATTCCTTAGGCTTCATCTGCAGCTTTAAGGTCTTGATTTTTGTTTTTAAAATGCAGTTTTCGTCAGACTTCCCAAGGGAGTTCACTTTAAGCCCGAAAACTTTGCTCATTAAAAGCGCATTGTGGTGCAAAGGTGCGCAAGTGGCCACAACGGGCAATGCCAATGGTAGCCACTGCTCAGGCTTAAGTTTAAATTTGAATGCTGTGGAGAGGCTGTAGGCAAATGCATTTAAAAAGCCACAGACAACTGCAAAAATGAACGTAACCCAACACCCTCACATATACACAGTGGTGCGAAATCTATGCAAAAAATGGTAGAAATCGAATAATAAACGAAAAGAACGACCCGAATCGAAAGGACAGAGATGAAAGAAATATGGACAATTTATCGATTGGAAATAAGTGGGTCAAAAGGACCCAAAAGTAGAGAGATTTAAGAAACCACCAAGACCAAGACGAAAAGAACCAGATAAAAGTACCGGTAGAAATGAACGAGATGAAAATACCAATACAGAGGACCCAGTGAAGAATAAATGACAAAAGGAAAGGAAGAAAAGCATATTAAAACTCTGTGTACCTTTGTTACAGAGCAGGGCTTAATCCCGAAACGAATTTCGGTTCCGGTACCGGTTCCGGTACGTCCCGAAATGAATGTTTCGCTTAAAGGTTCTATTTCGGTTTTCAATTAATTTAGGTTTTCGGCTTCAATACGGTACCCAGATTTTTATTTCGGTATACCGGTACGTACCGGTACGTCCACGTTTGATGAAACTAATATGTATATCATTCTTGTGATTTCCTCGGGGTAACATAACTGCATTCTATGTGGTTAAGTCCATACAACTTCTTAGCGGATTCATTATAAATTTATCGAACCTGCGTAGCTGGTACAGTAAGCACGACTTCTCGAAATCTCATACAATTCTGAGAACTTTGTGGAGGATTCTGACCACCAGTTTAGAATGTTTGAATACTTTAAGAAGCAGTCGTGCATCCGCCTAAGGTCTTTCATAGCTTGGAGAGTAACTCTGAAATGAACTCTGGAGAGCCAATCCTCCCCAGAACTAGGATACAAGCCGGACCAGAGTGGGAATACCCAGCAGGAACTCGACATCTAACTTTCTTTTCTACAACGGGACAGAGCAACCGGGGCCCGAAGACAGGAATAGCAGGTACCAACGCCTACGAAATGAGCCCGCCAATCAAAGCCAATCCCGTGAACCCACAGCAGATCTCGTAACCCAGCGTATAAACTCTATAACTAAGCTTATCTCATAGATTATCTTGAAATAAAACCCGTAAAGCAGCCTTTACACTTATTATATTTCTCTAAATAGAAACTCTATTAGCTATTACACTTTTAATAACAGAGAATCTGGAACTAGATCTTAGTAGCTAGTTCTACAAATTCAGTACTGGTTCAACAATTATTGACACAAAACTCAAGAGAAAAAAAGTAAGACATGTTTGTGTGAAAATGGACAACAATCAAATAAATGCATTAACATTAATGGTTGCGGTTTTGGCTAAAGATGAAATGGATGATCTGGGACCAAAAAGAAGACGACATTATAAAAAGCGTTCCATATGGGGTCGGCTTTTGCGTCGCTGTAAAGCAGAGATGGGCATGCACACATATCGTCACACTTTTCACACGCATACAAGCACAATTTGCGTGCGCCGCATTCGTGTTCTATAAATAGCTTTCGATGCTTATAGCGTACGTGTGATTTTGTGCAGTCGGCCGCGGCAGAGTCCTATGCACACGCAGGCAGCGCGCTGCCTCGTGTGCATACGAACGTCGCGACGCGCCCATCTCTGCTGTAAAGGCACGGATATGCCGCAGCTTGTCTTACGTGAAATCAACTTTTCACAAGTTAATTGAGTTTGTAACACCTAAAGTTCAAAATGAGGATACATTCTTAAGAAAAGCCATTCCCACACAAATAGGGTAAACAAACAACTACATTTTCAAAACATAGCTAAAGTGTTGCTGCGATTTCTGCGATCTGTTGCATTCAGAATTTTCCAAACGACAATTTACTTATTTGTGTCAAAAGTCATGAATGCAATCAACCACAGCAGGAATATCGAAATGTGCAAAATTACACTTTTTAAAATTTTTTCTTTAGCTGGCAAAGATAGTGCATTTCGAGCTAGAATAAATGACGGATCATTTGATTACTATTATCAGGGATTCCACAGCATTGTGTTTCTTGCTCTGGTAGATGCAGAGTACAGTTTAGTTTATGTTGATATTGGCTGCAATGGAAGAGCAAACGACGCACAGTGTAAGATTTTGCCAATCTAGGGGGACTTAAATCAGTAGGAGTCGTATTTTTTGAGATGTCGGCTTAAAAATTGGAGTGAATATTCTAGTAAGTCCAAAGATTATGTTGGACATAAAAAAATGGGCGCGGCGTAAAAATATGAAAAAAACTGCTTTTTTAAGGATACAAACCCCAATAAAAATAAAAAAAAAAATTTTCGAAACTTTCGTATTTTTTGTTATAGTTTTTGAAAATTAAAAAAAAGTTTTTTAAACTTTTGGAGACAATTTTTTTTTTTTTTTGAAAATGTCCGATTTTGGTTATATGCTCATGCTTTTAGCTGTAACTTTGATGTTATAAGCTGAACAGCTGAAAATAAGGTTTTATATTGAAGATAATTGATTAGAAAAACAAAAAAACTTTGGCTCATATTTTTAAGATTTTTTTTTTGTTTTAAATGGTAACAATTCAAACTTCAAAGAAAAATTTTACTACATTTTTTTGCCAAGCTAGTCCGACTCCGAGTTCGAGTCACAGCTGTCGTCACTGTATAGTAGTTGGGTCACATCTTCTGGAAGCTCTAAGTGTCTAGTTTTTGGTGGTGGTCGCAAACTTGCTATAAATGGATCGGATGATATCAGTAACCTGTGCATGAGATCAGTATTTGTGTGTACGCGCGAAGCTTTCCTAGTGAAATGTTCACGAAAACTTCGCACTTCCTTATTTCTTGCCTCCTGGGCTTCCTCTGAGAAATTGCCAATGGGAAGGATGCAGGTAGAAATAATTTCCTTTCCATGAAATAAGATTTTGTGCACAGTTACTGGCATGTAATACCACGAATATTCCCGCAAGTAGAACTCTACAGTTTTAGCTAGGTATCGCTGAAAAGCTGATATATTGATCGGGCAACAGTTCGCTATACACGTGAGAATTGTGCGAAACCTGATTATCAAATCAATATTTATTCGTGTGATTTTTGCAGTCGTTTTAGCGTCAGAGAAAAATCTTCGTGCGGTATTGCCGTCGTTGGTATTACCTGCCTTTTGCTTGGGCATATCAACCAAGATGCCCATTTCTTTCTTAAAGCAGTCTTGTATTTCCGATTTTCGTGCGGCTTGTTTTGCCTTATTCTCTTCGCCAGACACATACCAAGTCTTTATGTCAATTCTATACGAAATGTGCAGCAAACATTCCATAAATCGAATCCACGCATGTAGGGGTGAGAGACCAAAGGCAAGCATTTCAATGTCGACTTCACGATTCTCTAAGGCAGCTAAAGAGTTCAACATCTTTGGTGTAGCTCCGCATGTATAACACACTTGTGATGATGTATATGTCGACAGTGCATTGCAGACTTTTCCGTCGATCATGCAGAGGACAAGTGTTGGTTTAATATTAAATTTCAAATCCTTCGACTTAATAAAAGTGGGAATCAAAAATGATATTTGTTCCTGGATATGTTTCACCTCATCTTTGATTACATCCCGTGTTTCTATTGTGAAAACAAATCTTATAGGTCGGCAGTATCATGTGGACGAAGGAGCTGGATTTTGCCAATATACAGACTTCGTCGCTCCACTTAAAGAAAACATTTGCAGAGGAACCATTGATACAAAAAATATCGAACCATCTTACATATCCTGTGTAGTTTTTTGTTTGTATTGGTTCTGTTCAGCTCCATCGCATCCCCATTTTATTATTATGTGTACATCGTCTAGTGGAGACAGTGACTCAAAAATGTTTTCTTGAGCACTTATCAACCGTTTTACGGTATGATCAATAAGGGATTGTCAACTTATTTCAGCATAAGATTCTGTTACTTTTATACCAGTAGGATAGCATAACATTTTTGACTCCTTAGCGAGATCATAACATGGATACAATTTTGGACAGACAATTTTTGTATGCTGCCTCAAGGTATTGTATTGGTGCATTGATAATTTACTGTCTATCATAAGGGCAAGTGCTTGATCTGCTGAAAGGCGTTTTGAAGTGCCATTAGCAGATAATTTAGCTTTCTTAATTATAGTCCCCGTTGACGCGGGAGCATTTGATAATTTATTAATAAATTTAGCTGAATCCCATTTTCCTTCCGCCCGCAAAGCCTGTTCTGCGGCTGCTAGCAATTGATCATCATCCATCGTTGACAACAAATCTTGGCTTTTCCTTTGTGGCGTTTTAAGACAACACTCAGAAAATGTTTTTTGTACCCTCCCTCTTTTACTTGAGATGGAAGCAATGACATCAATGCGATAGTCTTCGGCATTTAATGTGACCTGAAGGCAACTTGAATTATGAGTAAGAAATCTGGCTTTATCTCTCCTAGATTTGTCAAATCTGTTTTCAAACTCAAAAGACAGTTTAGTCATATGTAATTTCAATTTGGAGTGATAAATGTCATTGCCAAACACCATCACTGCGTGCTTTACAAGTGCGTCTCGCTTAGCGGTTTTTATGTTCTTCGACCAAACCTCGAAAAATGCAGCACGGCTTATTTCACTTATTTCTAAATTGAAGGTCTTTGGGCAAAATATGGGCAAGATTTTATTTTTGATTCTGAATCAGAATGAATGCCTGCGAATGATGTATGTTCTGGTTGGATAGAATACGATAGAATAATGTAAGTTTTTTTCCACCAAAAAAAGGAAATATGAAAAAATACACTTACTTTTTGGCATTTTTTTCAAAAAAATGAAAAAAGAAATTGTTGGTTCAAATAAAATATTTTTGTTTTTGAAAGTGGATCAAAAATTGCCTAATGATAATGGAAAAAATAATGCAATTGAAAAGGCTAAACTTTGTCAACTCGTTCCCCAGTGCAAATTTGCATGCATTTCTAATGCACAGCCTTAAAAAGCGTTAACTTCCAAAAAAAAATTTTTGTTTTTTTTTGTGCCTGTTTTCTTAACAGTTGAACATTTCTAGAAGTGCTGCTTAAAGTTCATCGACTTCAAATATAGTTCAACTTTTGCTTAAAGTCCACCTGGATTGGCAAAATCTTACACTGTGCGACGCCGCCGTTTGCCGCAATTCCACGCTATGAACAGGAATTGAAGATAATCTTCTTAATTTCGGGGATGATGAAGTTTTACCTGGCGGTAATAGGAATGTGACATTTGTTATGAAATGCATGCCGAAGATGCATTCAAATTAACTACTCGAATGACATATGTTATCATCTTTCAGAGTTCTCAATTTAAATCAGTCGGACAGACAAAGAATACATGTTCTGCGTCTTAAATGGCCCCATGATTATGTGTATTTTTTCATGCATTTGCTAGCCGTTTACATAAATGAACTAAATGATCAAGCTGGAACGAACCACTGTGCCTGAAATAGTAATGTGTAATGGTGACTGGGTAGACTGCTCCTGGTCTGATGGCTAGGCAACCTTCAAGCGAGTGAAGTGTTTGCGGTTGGCAAGTACAAGTGCACACACACACACACACACACACATACACTTTTACGCATGGCAAGCGGAATTGTGTCACTGCTCACATAGACTCGCACACACATGTTAAAGAAACCGCAAGTTCCCCTTTCTATCAACTCTATGCTCCGAGGCTCTTGGTTATGCAAAATATTTGCACTCAAATCATATTTCAAGGATTAAAACTTGCATTCATACGAAAACTGTTTTTCCACATGCACACACCCAACCACACACACACAGACACACACGCCCACAACTTCAGCTTCATTAAACAAAAGGTTCTCTAACGCGCATTTGCATGCATGAATTAGGACGTTGGCAAGTGGGTTGATGTGTCTTTAAGAAGAAAGTGCCCAAAAAAGTAGGCAACAGATTTGGTTAACAAAAAATTCAATTCAATAAAATCATGAAGAACAATTCGACTGCATGTGTACGTGTGTGTGTGTGTGTGTGTGTTCCCGTCCAGTCACTAACTACAATTCTTTCGCACAATGACTGTGCATATTTGCGCTTAATTTTCGGCCACGTTGACGAGCCGCTCGCAGAGCAATTAAGAAAACTTTTGCAATTTTCACGCTTTTGTTTTGGCATTTTTTTTTGTCTGCGTTTGAAATGAAGCGTAATGTGCAACACTTTGAACCCTGGGCCACATAAATTGGCTTAGAAGAGAGGGAGGACGCACTTAATTGTATTTTATGGCATTGACTTTCATCGTAAATATGCTTACATTTCGTTGGGTTTTGTAATTAAAAATCAACATGTCTGGAATTGCCCAGAGTTGGCCTTAAGCTTTGCTTCAACCAACCAACCAGCTGCCACTCATTTGGCATGACGTGGCTGCTGCTGCTCCTCCTCCTCCTCCTCCCATCCCACTGGGTGAATAATGATGCCTTTTGACATTGTCTAAACGATTTAATGCGTGAGATCGTGAGTTGGCTAGAAATCAAATGAATGTCGAATATGGATGTGGCACTCAGCCACTTAACCACTCACTCACTCATTTATTTATGTGTGCGGCGCACAGTGTCCTGGTCCGAGGTCTGCGTCTTAATTAAGCTTAAATGATGCTGCAAAATTTATTTCATTTCACACTCGAGACACGAGGAGAGACTCAACACAATTGAAGGCATCTCTGCTGCTTCTTTCTATACGCACGCCATGCATATAAATTATCCACGCAAATTACATGGCACAGCGAAAATTGAAATTGTGGTTGAGGCCCACACCCCAGCATGCCAAGGGGCACCCCGGGCACACACGGTTGTGGGTGTGAGTGAATGAGGTGGGTGGTGCCAGTCGATGCTACTTGACAGGGAAAAGCTGTCATATTTGCTTCATTTCTTTCGCTTCACACATAATTATTTTTAATACTTTGCCATTAATTAGCGTCAATCGGGGAGGGGCCCAACATTATTGTTCGCATGATTACATCGAAACAAAAGAGAAATGCACACAAAATGAGGTATTTAATGAAAAGTCTGCGAAAGTTGTTAATTGTTGACCTTATTTAGAAGGTGAAATTAAAAATATGTGCAATCTCAGCAGAAACGATGCGAAAAATGTTTAAAATGTTTTAGATTTCAATTTTCAATATTTAAGCCACACAAAATAAGCAAAGTTTGAAAATATCTTCCATAGATATCGCTAACTATCGAAGGCAAACCGACAAAAGGCTTTGGGTGGCGTGAGCCGTAAGCGATTTAGATTTAATATAGAAAAAAACGAGGAGGCCGAGCTAACTTCGTCTGTGCCGAAGTTTTTATACCCTTGCAAATGCTGGTTTTGAAATGTCAGAGTTGAAAAACGCTTACATAAAAATCAAACATTTTTGTAACTAAAACCCATTTCCGACAGTTAAACAGCTGATTTCGACAAAATTTCGCGAATCTATTTGAAAACGTATCAAATTAACAATCGCTGAGTTTAAGAAAGATAAAATTGAAAACAAAAAAGTTTTTCTCACTAAGACTCATTTTCCGACGGATTGGTCCTATGGCAACTATAAGATATAGTCACCCGATGTCGATCAACTTTTCCAAATGAGTTTGAAAGCGTTTAATCACCATATAATATAATATTAATAATGGACGAGTTTGAGGATGCTAACATTGAAAACACTAAAGTTTTTCTCACTAAGACCCATTTTCCGACCGATGGTTCCTATGGCAGCTATAAGATATAGTCAGCCGATCTTGACCAAAATTTGCAAATCTCTTTGAAAGCATATAATATTTATAATGGCCGATTCTAAGGACGCTAATATTGAAAACACAAAAGTTTTTCTCACTAAGACCCATTTTTTGACCGATGGTTCCTATGGCAGCTATTAGATATAGTCATCCGATTCGGTCAGTTCCGACATATTAGCAGCGTGCAGGAAAAAGAAGACTCTGTGCAAAATTTCAGCTCGATAGCTTTAAAACTGAGAGACAGTCGGACGAACAAAGCTCAATGGACCTAGCTCGTCGCCCTGATCAAGAATATATATAGTTTATGGGGTCGGAAATGAATATTTCTACACGTTGCAAACTTCTGGGCAAAATTATAATACCCTTTGCAAGGGTATAAAAAAAGTTATCATGATGATGATTTAAAGTTTTATTAAAGAAATAATTATTTATTTAATGCAATTTCTTTTGAAGAGAAAAAGGACCAGCGGCCTAAAGTGGACAGAGTCTTAAGTGCTTGGATTTGCAAAAGCGGTCAGTCTGCAGGCATTCACCGGCTCGGTGGGGAAGGAGAAGAAACGGAAGATGCTTAAAATTACATTTCCCGCCTACCTACCGCCAAAATACACATCTCCGAATTGAATGGATTTGGAGCCAAAATAACCAAGAACATAATCCTGTCCGGCGTCAACTCTGTGAAGCTGCACGATTCTCAACCATTTCGCGTTGTCTGTTAGAAACAAGTTTTTGTGCTACACATTGAATAGAGTGAGACAATATAACTTTTGTCATGAGAGGAGAGAAACAGTTATGGATCGACCAACTCACAAAGAGCGGTGTGCTTGTGTTGGAGGCAGAGCTCCCAAAAAGTCTTCCATTTTCACAGGCTGTCAGAAAAAATACACAGGCAACATTATATCAACTTTCATTGCATTGATTTTTTTTTTAATATCCTCGGGAACTCCAGTATTTTGTGTTTCAAGGGGATCGATTTGGAGTCGATTTGTTCAAAGTCCATACATCTTTCGTCAATTTCGTTTGAAAGTGTATTGACTGCATCTGCATATTCTTCCAATCGGCTATTGTTTGGGTGTAGTTTGAAATTATGATCGGTTCTATTGAGACTTGACAGATCTTTGTTTTTTATTTGATGACTGATTTTTCTCTGGAAGTTATGAAATGCTGAAACTAATTGAAACGGGGTTTTATTGCGGCCCTGTAGTTGGAGATTGAGTTGGTTTATAAACAGAACTATATCAGTTAGAAACTCCAATCCCAGTACAAGTAATGGACTTCGGAGAGAGGCTAATAGTTCAATATCTCGCATCGCAGATATTAAAGTTATAGTCGATTGTTCGAATGCAAATGACCATTTGACTAATACTATGTTTGTCCACACTTTGCAAATTTCCTCAGTTCTGCGAGTAATTGTATTGGCCGATTGTTGAATTTCTTTCAACAAATTGAAAGATTCTTGGCCGTAGTGACCGAAAATTTTCAGCACTTCAAGAAAAAGTGCTTTAAAAAATAGGCCATCCTTGAAAGGTCGACTTATTTTTGGTAGTGCTAGAGAAATTGCAAACGAAGCTTTAAGTTGAATAATTTCAGTAGCATTCAAACATTTTCTTGCGATTGCGAATTTGACTAGTTTTTATATTAAATTAGTGTTTTAATTCTTTTAGCAAGAAATGTCGCCCCGCTTCGCTTTTGTTATGCAACTCCTTATGAATGTCATAGTGGCGCTATATATTATACAAGAATTTTTTCCCTATAATGCGGTTGCATACCATGCATTCAGCTTCATCAGTAGCATTTAATGAAAAAAAATATTTGCTTTCCCATTCAGGATCCCTCATTTTCTTTTCGCTTATCAAACAACCAGCACAGTTGACCATCAAAAAGCGAATGAAAGCTAAATACATATTCCTAATGACACAACCTCTATACTTTTGATTTATCGATGAAGGGTTGCTTTCATTTCCACATCGATAGTTATTAACCAACACTAAAAACATAATAATAAAGTAAATAAACAAAAATCAATGATGAAAGAATTATTAAAAGAATATATTTAAAAATATGTAGAGTAGATATCGTGGTTTTTGCAGTGTAGCACGGCTGCAAAGTGCCGTCGATGTGCTCGACTTGACGCACAAACTGCGACTGACAAATTTTATTTTCTACACTCAGAAAAAAGTGTTTCCTAAAATTTTAGGAAACTGGTTTTTATTACCTAAAATTTTATTTCTAGGCAATAATGGCCTTAAAAATGGTCAATTTAGCCTAGAATTGTAAATTTTAGGTAAAATAAATTTAGGAATTTATGTGTTTAAAAATAGGTCAATTGGCTAAAAATATATTTTGAATTACCAAACGGACAAATTTTATATTGTTTCCGGGTAAATTTGGTTAAGGCAAGTGGCTTCTACATATGAAGAGGATACAACATTAAAGTTATGTCAGTGGCTTTGCCCTACAAATATTTATTCAGCTTTCATTTTTTGAGTTAAATTTAATATTAATGAATTCCTAGAAATTAAAATATGTTAGATGTTTATTTTTTCAATAAAAGGTTGAAAATTGCGACGGATTTAATTGAACCTTTAAATATGATTAACAAAATCAATTTCAAACAACAGCACATTTTTTCTCATTTTTTCAGAAATGTTGCACAAACAATTTTTGTTAGTTTAAAAAAAACAATTATTAAATTGGGCAAAATCAAAAAGAGATTTTTAAAAAATTTACTGCGTTGTTTATAGCACAGGTATCGGGTTGATAATACTGAATATTTAAATATTTTAGTTCATCTATTTATTGCCCTTAACATAACTCAACTTAAATTATGGCACTTGCCAAAAGTTTGAGACTTTTACGGTTTTAAAGAAATTATTTAATAAGGTTATAAGCACTTATAATATTTTTTCACGCAGTCAGTTTTAATTGTATTTGATTGAAGCTTCAAATATGTCAAGATGAGGCAGATCGGACGTCTATATCATACAGCCGCCATAGGAATGATATGATTCATTGAATTTGGTTTTGGTTAAATTCACTTTTCAAACTTTGGTCACACTATACCACAAATTTAAATTAATATTTTCCTTGCAAAGTCCACCATGGTACGCTTTTATGAATATTTAATTTATTGTCTTAGTCATGAGCTCATATATTGTTTTTAAAAAGTTATCAAGTTATAAACAACAAAAAAAATCTCTAACAGGAGCTTCGCCCTGCAGTCAGTTTCAAATGTATATCAGTAAAACTTGGCAAGCGTGCGTTTTTTTTTTTGTTATGTTTTACTAATCAACTGATTGCTTTGTGGTTTTACCAATAATGCCAACTTAAGCATAATCGGCCATCTAGCTACATAAGTCGCATTCGGTTGTGCAGAATTGTGACCAGAAAATGGCGACTAAATTTTAAACAATTTTAACCGTGGCGCGCACTTTTTTGTCGAATTTTGTTATCCTAATCTGGTCACACTACTTTGAACAAGGAACCAAATGTAAGTGCAAGTGAAGGCGACAAAGCCGAAATTAAAGTTAAAATCAAATATAAAAATATTAATAAAAGTGATTGTGTTGTTCAGTGAATACAGGTAAGTTTAATTAAAAATGTTTTTGCATGCATTCTTTTAGTACATACATAAGTACTTTGATTGCTTCGGCACAATTAACACATACATATGTACAAACACATTTACACACAATGTCTCGTAAATGAGTGAACAGGCCACTGTATACATACGTATATATACATATGTACTAAGTACATATGTTCTAAGTACATACATATGCATATGTACAATGTACATGTTTTAATTTATGTACATAAACACTTCGCCGAAGCAGCCAAATTAACAATTGTGTTTTGGTCAATGCGCGCATGTTTCTTCATGTCGCTTTCTTCTTTTGTGGTCTGTGCTGAAAATTTAGCTTTAATATCAGCTTTTTTTTGCATGCGTCTGTTTAACTGCTAGCTTGGCATCACATATGCACATGCATTCTTCTCTTCAGAAATCAGTGATGAAAGCTTAGCTTTATAAATTGGCTTTTGTTTTTTAATCGGCATAAAATTTTGATTATTATTAATTTTAACTTTATTCCAGTGCGTATGAAGAATTTTTCATCAGAAAGCCAATTGGACGTAATTCTGAGTGACTGGGCCATTTTGAAGCAATCATTTGGCCCTGAATTGGTAATTAAATCAAATATTTAATATTAATCATAAAAATTAATTTATAAAACTCATATATTTGCAGATAAAACAAGACTTTGCGACACGATTTCCTGAGAAGCAAGAGCTGCTGCTAACCAAGTTTGACCACTTTAAAGAAATTGTGATCCCCCTTGCAAAAAAGAGAGTAACGGAAGAATTCAGCGTGAAGTTGCTCAAAAGCTTTGAAGAAGCTGATGAAGGTACATAACATTCGTCCAATTAAATCCCTTATATTAAACTAAAATAAAAGAATAATGTATCTAAAATATATGGTTTCTTTTTGGGATCAAAGATTACCTACAAATTTAGGTAATTATGGACAAACTTTAATGAGCTTTATTGCCTATAAATGAAGGCGTTGAGGGACTTTTTTCAAGGAAGTTATTACCTTAAATAACTGCCTACATTCTAGGCCACATATTTCATAAAAATATAGACTCAATTTTAGGTCAATATAAACTCGATTTTAGGCCATAAACGACCTAAACCGAAAAAAAAAATTTAGGTAATGCCTCTCCTTAATTTTAGTCCAAAATTCTTTGGACGTTAGTTTAGGCAAAATTGCTTAAAATTTTAGGCAATTTTGGGCCATTTTAGGTCATTTATTTTTCTGGGTGTAGGACAGACAGTGAGGCATGAATTCGGCATGCAATCGGCTCTCTGATCTAGTGTTCTGTTGAGAGAGTGAGCGAGTCTGTTAAATTTTTCCCTGTCATTTCGGTGAGCAGACTGCATAGAAAAATTTGGTTGACCATATTTTTCGAGCTCTGGTTGGATGGCATACGAAAGCCAACTCATTTGATTTCTGTCCATGCACTTTGCTCTTTGAATTTTAACATCCACTGTTATTGGGTTACAGTCAGAAAGGTCAGAGCTGTTTTGTTCAATCAGAGCCACTCAACAGTAAGTGAGAGCAAACAATTCTGTTGTGGACAGACCGGGTGATTTGTAACTTTTTGTGTTAAGTTGTTTACAATGCAACTCTTAAGACTTCAATAAAGCACTTTGCCCATGCACAGCACTATCAAGAGTTTCTATCATAGTAAGTAAGCAAGTCAATTTATTTCAGTGTTTTTAGTCGGATCTTCTTAGGCTTTTCTAAAATAGATAGATTTGTCCAAGAGGTTCTTGCTTTCCAATTGTTAAATACATAAACATAAAATTGATAAAAAACATTTCAATAATGCCTGAATAACCATTTTCTTATCGTTTAAGCATTCCTCTTACTTTAGTATTATGAAAGCCCAAACTATTTGTTATATCCTTCCTAAACAATTAGCAAAAGCATAGTTCTTTTGCCTTTGGCCCAAGCAATTCTCTCAAACTAAAGTATTTAATAAATTTTAAAATATTTCCTTAGAGTGAAAACCTGGCTCGATTGACAACATTTTTGGTACAAGTCTTTTGTGTTGTTGTTGTTGTTGTTGCTGTTGTTTTTGGCCCCGTTCTGGTTTGTTTGTCTTTGCTTAGCCACTCTTGGTCTGACAAAACATGCGATACGACACGACAAGAGTGGAACACCCCCTCCTAACGTACATGCATAATTCTTGTTATGAAATATTCGTAAAATTTCATACAAAGTACAAGCAAATGGCATGTGAGTGAGTTGAGAGTGTTTGGGTAAGTGTGTGTGAAGAGAACTGAAAGCCAAAAGCATAAACCATAAAGTGAAGTTTATAGAAGAAGTTTGGCTGCCTGACTCGGAGCTTTGGCTTGGCTTATCACCTCCGCCCTGAGTGGATTGGCTCACATAATGAAGCAAGTTTCAGAATGAAGATGGATCCTGATATTAAAATAATATTTGTTGATGCCTGAGAAAACGAGGCCTGTCGAGTGTCTGATTAGAGGCCGGGTCCTGCTCGTTTATTATGGTTTGCCATTTTTCGATTTTTATTAATGAACATCATAGATTTTCCAATCAGAGTGTGTAATGCCTGGTGGCCCTAATGGGGGTCCCTTTTTGTTCGCTCTGCCATTCAATGGCTTGGAAAAAGGGTCAACTGTGACCTTGGACTTGGGGATTTGCTGTAGAATTTTAATTGCGTGTGTTAATTTTTGGGTTCGTTCATTCAATTTGAATTTATAGTTTTTTTTTGGTTTTTGCCTTTTTCTTTTGTGGCTGTGGGCCATAAATTGATGTTGGGCGACAATTTATGTTTATTGCCGAGGCGAGAGCATGGAAATTGCTTGTCCTTTATCGATTGTTTCCAGGTGTTGTGTGGTCTGAGGCATTATTCATTAAACTTAATCAATCAGCAGTTGGGGACAGGCTGGTCAAGCAGCAGCAGCAGCAGCAGCAGCAGCAGCTTGATGTATGCCAGCAGCTGTTGATGCCCCAAAAAACCGCAATATAGACATTTATGGTGGGACTTTTAATTGAAGCCTTGCAAGTGACATGTCCTTACTCAAACACACAGACAAACATACAAGCATATTTATAGAGTTGGTGGCAAACCGCAAAAGGCAAACTCGTTGGCAATTGCTTTTATTATTGTTTTTACTGCAACAGCAGCAGAAGCAACAACAATAAAATATTTAATTCGCATGAAAACACAATAGATTTTTGCGCTTGTGTCTGTCTGGATCTCGTTTTTGTCATGAAATATTCAACCAGAGCCTGGGCACAGTTGGAGAAATGGCTTTATTCTTTTGGAATCAATTGAACAAATCAAAATTTTTACATAAATTTAAATAAAATACATTGGGGTTTACGAATCAGTGTCGTTAGCAAGTCTAAATTGAAGTTTCTGGTTCGAGAGGGTCATATGGTAAAGTGTTTGGTACACCATCCGGCTCGAGGGACCGCATTATACGGCACCAAACTTGATCTGAAAGGTTCAATTGCATATTTTAGGTACAGAATTCCTATTCAGTGGTGTTTGGAAATCTTAATTGGGGATTTTAGTTCATCATCCGGCTCGAGGAACCGTACAATTCAAAACCGAACCCGACCTGAAAGGTTGAATTGCATATTTTAGGTACTGAATTCGTATTCAGTGTCGTAAGCAAATCTCAATCGGGGTTTAGTTCATCATCCGGCTCGAAGGACCGTACAATTCGACACCAAACCCGGTCTTAGAGTATGCATTACATATTTTAAGTGCAGCATTCCTATTCAGTGTCGTTAGCAAGTCTCAATCGGGGGTTTAGTTCATCATCCGGCTCGAGGGACCGTACAATTCCACACCAAACCCGGCCTTAGAGTATGCATTACATATATTAAGTACAGAATTCCTATTCAGTATCGTTAGCATAGCTCAATCGGGGTTTTAGTTCACCATCCGGCTCGAGGGATCGTACAATTCGACACCAAACCCGGCCTTAGAGTATGCATTACATATATTAAGTACAGAATTCCTATTCAGTATCGTTAGCATAGCTCAATCAGGGTTTTAGTTCACCATCCGGCTCGAGGGATCGTACAATTCGACACCAAACCCGGCCTTAGAGTATGCATTACATATATTAAGTACAGAATTCCTATTCAGTATCGATAGCATATCTCAATCGGAGTTTTAGTTCATCATCCGGCTCGAGGGACCGTACAATTCCACACCAAACCCGGCCTTAGAGTATGCATTACATATATTAAGTACAGAATTCCTATTCAGTATCGTTAGCATAGCTCAATCGGGGTTTTAGTTCACCATCCGGCTCGAGGGATCGTACAATTCGACACCAAACCCGGCCTTAGAGTATGCATTACATATATTAAGTACAGAATTCCTATTCAGTATCGATAGCATATCTCAATCGGAGTTTTAGTTCATCATCCGGCTCGAGGGACCGTACAATTCGACACCAAACCCGGCCTTAGAGTATGCATTACATATATTAAGTACACAATTCCTATTCAGTATCGATAGCATATCTCAATCGGAGTTTTAGTTCATCATCCGGCTCGAGGGATCGTACAATTCGACAACAAACCCGGCCTTAGAGTATGCATTACATATATTAAGTACAGAATTCCTATTCAGTGTCGAATGCATATCTTAGTCGGGGGTTTAGTTCAACATCCGGCTCGAGGGACCGTACAATTCGACACCAAACCCGGCCTTAGAGTATGCATTTCATATATTAAGTACAGAATTCCTATTAAGTATCGTAAGCAAATCTCAATCGGAGGTTTAGTTCATCATCCGGCTCGAGGGACCGTAAAATTCGAAACCGAACCGGGCGTAAAAAGTTCGGCAGCATGTTTAAGATATAGAATTCCTATTCAGTGTCGTTAGCTAATCTAAAACGAAGGTTCAGGTCCAAAAGTTCTTAGATGCGAAGAATTCGGTACATAAACCGGCTCGAAGGACTGTACAATTCAACAACGAACCGAGCTTAAGAGGTTGGGTTGCATATTTTAAATATAAAGTACCTATTCAGTGTCGTTTTCAAGGCTCAATCGAAGTTTCAGATACAAGACGTCAATAAAGTGAAAAGTTCGGTACTTGATCCGGTTCGAGGGATCGTACAATTCGGCACCGAGCCCGGCTAAAGAGATTCGGTTGCATATTTATAGTATAGAATTCCTATTTAGTGTCGTTTGTAAATCTCGATCGATGGTTGAGTTTCGAAAATTCGGTCAATGATCCGGGAAAAATAGTCATCGATCCCGGCCGTAGGGATTCGGTTGCATACTTTAGGTATAGAATTCCTATGCAGTGTCGTTTTGCAAATCTATATTCAAGGTTCAGGTTCGAAAGTTCTTAAATGTGAAGAATTCGATGCATGATTCGGCTCGAGAGATCAGATTAGTTCGGCAACGCGCCGCGCTTTAGAGGTTCGGTTGCAAACTTATGGTACAGATCGATCGAGGGTTGAGGTTCGAAAATTCTATAATGTGAAGTGTTCGGTCTATAATCCGGCCCCAAGGACCTAGAACTTTCGAACTTGAACCATCGTTTTAGATTTGCTAACGACACTGCATTGGAGTTCTATACCTAAAGGACCATAAAATTAGTCATCGATTTCTATTCTTCTAATTCTAATTCTATACCTAAAGGACCATAAAATTAGTCATCGATTTTATGGTCCTTTAAGTATAGAACTCCAATGCAGTGTCGTTAGCAAATCTAAAACGAAGGTCCAAGTTCGAAAGTTCTTAAGGGGGTAAGGTATTAAAATTTTTTTTTAAACTTTTTAATTGAATGCATAATAAGAAAGAAATGTATTGTGTTAAATTTCAGTCGATGTGAGTAAAATTTGACGAAATTACGAGTATTTTTATAAATGTCGGATTTTAATCATTACCCCACCAGAGCGCGCTATTGTTACCTGGCAGATGTTTCGTGTAAATGTTTCATGTTCATGTAAATGTGTAGGAAATGTTTATAAAAGAGTGGGCACTCGTCTATGTGAAACAGTCAAAAATAAATTGGTAGATACTGAAACTAAGGCTGGAAAGAAGATCAAAAGAAAGGGTCTGTCTGGTTAAGGGAAGCTTACGGCCAAAATGATTGATAAATTGACGGTAAACTACGATTTGGCTATTTGACGTTACTCTGATTCCATGGAAAATATGAAGAATGCTATGTGGACCACGTTCTTTTTCTACAGTTCGACGGACGAGAATCCAGAGCATAAAAAATGCTCAAACGACGCGAACTTCTGGTTCGAATGGCAAAAAGCTGCAGCTGCTAATGCATTGGATTCGTTCAAACACGCGTACAGTGTTCTTCCCGAGGATGTTTTGAATGCCATCGAGGCTATCTATGAAGATCTGAGCAAAGATAAGCTCCTGCAGCGATGTATCGGAGGCTTCGGAGAGTTTGAACCAACTTATTTGGAAAATCTCACGAAAGCACTTGAGTGGAACCTCTGTCATCGTTGAAATTGCAGCTTTTGTGGCAGCCTGTGTCTTCAATGAAGGTTCTTTTGCTTTACTTACCTTCATGCAAGACATGGGAATCAGTAGTGGATCAAGTGCTCATGACTGGGCGCGATTAAATGACCCCATAAGCCTATCAGAGCAGAAAGCTGAAAGACAAACTAAAGAAGGCAGAATTCGTCGTAGACATTAGCAAAAAGGTCCTTTAGACATCATGGATGATATCAACATCATTTATGGACCTATCATTGATGATTTAATGTGAGTTAAGCCCATAAAATTAGCTTATGAACGTTTTATACCAGATTTTATAGTGTTCAAAACTTTAAAGCGATTTCCTTACAACTCACTTTTTCAATTTCGAAAAACCCTCCCAGCGTTACCTGGGGAAAACAATTATCTAACTTTGAATGAACTTTGATTTTTTGATTTCAGTTGATCCAGGATTCGGTCAATTCGGCACCGAGCCCGGCCTTAGAGTTTCGTTTGCATATTTATGGTATAGAATTCCTACACCAATTGTTATTCCAATGTTGCCAATTTATTCCACAGTTTGCTGGCAAACAGAAAACCGCAGGGCCTAGTGTAAACACACTTGCCATAAATCATTTTTAAATAATTTACAATATGCCAGCCAGAGCTGTAAACTGCCCCAAAATACTCAATGTGCAACTAAAGTCGTTGCTCGTTCACATATTGCCTCGAAATGGAGCGCAGAATATTGTAAACAAAAACCAAAAAACAAACAAAAAATGGAAAAATATTTCACAAAATTGTGGTTTTTCCCGGTGCGTCGGTTGTAAATGGCTTTAGCCAAAGCTTCACTTTTGCCCGTCACGAATTCGATGGCAGATTCACAAAACGTGCAGCCGTCGCTGATGGCCCAGAGGGTGGCTGCTCTCGGACTTTAAGACAGACGACAGTTTTGCAGTTTTTCCTTCTTTCTTTTTGTATTTTTTTTTTTGGTTTTTAGTTGAGCCATATGCCACTTCGATGGAGGTTTGTTTTAAAGTTTCAACGCGTGCGCTGGCTGCAAGTTTGATTGAGTGCTACTTCGGTTCTGATGGCCGCAATTCGAATTGAGTTAAAACGTAGCAAATGACTTGGAAGTGCCAACTATGCTGTATGCTTAGCCATGTCTCTGTCCTTCTATACTCATCATGGACAGGAGCAAGTGTGTGTGCAGTGGCAGTTATTCACTTACATGGTGGCACTTAGTTATAGACGTATGTAGTACATATGGAAGCGGAAGCAACGTGCACAATCATTCCGACAGTCACGTTTTGAATTGAAGAAATTCATCAGACAATTTCGACTGCGACACGAGAGCTCATACACTCCTCATCCACTCATTTGTTGCCCTTAGCTTAAGCTGATGATGCTGACTGTGCTGGCAATTTGTATTCGGTTCGGGGAAAGGAAAAGAGGAGCAGACGAATCCATTGATCCGAATTGATTGAATTAAATTGCGATTTTTCTGCGTGCATTGATTGCATTAATAAACACAGCTGAAACTGCCGCAACTCGGCTCACTCATCATGCTTGATGGTTTTAAATTTTCAATTTATAGTTTGTTTTCATCCTGTCTTTATGGTTTTCAATGGAATGGCGGTTGGTTTTGGGGTTTTAACCATTTTATGGCATACTTTTGAGTGCAACGAAACTCATTGAATTGAATAATTTATTAGCAGCTTATAAATACGCACTTTTTGTATGTTTTTATTAACAAATGTGTCAATTTAAAAACTGATTGTATGGGAAATTAACCACAATGAAAATTATAATGGACAATTAACTAACGATTTTTCCGTCACCGAATTGATAGAGTCTTTAAGAGTCAAAGGCAGAGAAGTGATGAAGCGAACATAAAAAGAAAGAATTTACGGAAATGGGAACAATTTTGAGTTGTAAACGAGGGGTGTTCACGGTTTTGGGTTCTTTATTTGTTTACTCACTATTTACACGGTTTTCTATTTACAATGTATTGAACAGGTTTTATCTGTCTGTATGTATGTCTGTCAGCACGATAAATTAAACGAGTTCCAAGCAGGATTCCGGCGTGGATACTTAACGGTTGACAACATATTCAACTTAGCATCTATAGTCCGCATTAAATTTGAAGAAAAAAGAAAAGCTTATGCTTATTTTGTAGATTTTAAGGCTGCGTTTGACCGAGTACCTCGTAAACATCTTATAAACAAGCTCCAACGACAAGGTTTATCCACAAAAATAATACAATTTATAGAAAAAGTATACTCGCAAACGTATTGCGCTGTTTGGACTGGGAGTGAGCTTTCTGAGAAGTTTGAAACCATTAACGGATTAAAGAAAGGATGCCTTATGTCACCGTTGCTGTTTGCTATGTACTTAGATGATCTGCATGAACACTTAGCAGGTGGCCTGTATATCGACAACACAAACATTAGGGTATTAATGTACGCAGATGACATTCTGATGGTAGCGGACAATCCCTCAACCCTCCAGCAAATGATCCATAACCTCGAGACATACTGCATATTGTGGGGCATGGAAGTCAATAAGACAAAATCCGAGATTATGGTGTTTAGAAAAGGCGGTAGACTGGCGGCTTTGGAGAACTGGACGTATCAGGAGGAGCAGGTGAAGGTGGTACCGGAGTACAAATACCTTTGGGTTATCCTGACACCTACAATGAGCTTTAAGAAGCATGTGGCAGCCAGGACAAAAGAAGCAAAGGCGAGTATAAACTCTGTGTGGGCGAATTTCATCAACAAGGGGACAGTGAACCTAGCATCTAAATGGAAAATCTTTAACTCAGTCAGCAGAACGGTACAGTGCTATGGAGCTCAAGTGTGGGGTGGAGAAATGAAGGAAGAGGCAGACCAACTGCAGCGATATTTTTTAAAGAGGATACTCAAACTACCAGATAGCACACCCAACTACATATTGGGAATTGACGCAGGGCTAGAAGATGGACACATCTTACACATCATCTATAGTCTAACACTTCATCTCAAATATCTATCAAGAATTTTATTTGAGTATGAAGATTCTAGACTCCCGCATATCCTTGCTGAAAAAATGATGCGAAATAATTTGGGGTGGTTTGCGAGGCTTATAGAAATGTTCGCGCATCATGGCATATCACTCGGAGACAACCAATCGCATGCAGATTGGATTGACCGCAATGTTCGGTTCCTAAGCGCATCAAAAGCAGATAACCACATGCAACACATGAACAAGGCGTCAGTAAGTGCATCAAGCGTGTATAAAGACCATAATTATTCAATAAGGCCCACATACTGCAACGAGTCTTTCAAGCAAAGCGAGATAACTTGGATAATGAAGACCAGAGGAGATCTTTTATGGTTAAACAGCTGCCCAAGAAGAGTTGTAAATGGAGGTATATGCTCACTATGCAATATGTCTGAGCAGGAGGACATGCAGCATTTTGTAGGACGATGTCCAGTACTGCGGGAATTTCGTTATTTCAAAACTTGGAGGAAGAGTTGCTGACGGCCCTGAACTGGGGGATGGGATGGAATAATCTGGCGAATTACATAGAGATGGCTACTAATTATAGAAGAAATGTCATAAATGTACATTTTTAAATAAAATGTAGAATATGAAATTTTGTTAATTATATGTAAAATAAGTATATGCTTATATTATATATGTAATTGTTTTTTATGTCATACAACAGAAGGAAGGCTGACGTTTTTAAACCAAGCTTTAAATGTTTGTTTATTATTAGTTAATCAATGTAAAGCTGTAAGCTATGAAAATTATCAAATGAAAATAAACACTTATCTATCTATCTATCTTATCTATGTCTGTCTCGTTCATTTTATCGAGCTGAGATGGCTGGCATATGGAAAAGGTAGAAGAAAAAAATAGAGGAAAGCTTACTTCGGTTCGACCGAAGTGTATATACCCTTGAAGCTTGATGATATTCAATCGATTTTGACCAAACTTCCCAAAGTTGTGTGGCTACTGATAATATCCACAACTGGAAGGTATAAAGACGCTACCATTGAAAACAAAACAGTTTTTCTCACTAGAACTTCTTTTTCGACCTATAGTTCCTATGGCAGCTATATGCTATAGTTATCCGATTTGGATCAAACTTGGCCGAATTGTGTGGTATCATATAATATTGATCAGTAACAAGTTTAAGAGCGATAGCATTGAAAACAAAGAAGTTTTTCATACTAAAACCTTTTTTGAGACATATCTTTTGTATGGCAACTTTACTATATAGTTGGCCGATTTTCATAAAACTTGGTGGAATCATGTAAAAGCATAGAAAACTCAGAAATACGAGAATTGGGGACGATTGCGTCGAAGACAAAAAAGTTTTTCTCACTAGAACTTCTTTTTCGACCTATAGTTCCTATGGCAGCTATATGCTATAGTTATCCGATTTGGATCAAACTTGGCCGAATTGTGTGGTGTCATATAATATAGATCAGTAACAAGTTTGGGAGCGATAGCATTGAAAACAAAGAAGTTTTTCCTACTAAGACTTTTTTTGAGACATATCTTTTGTATGGCAGCTATACTATATAGTTGTCCGATTTTCATAAAACTTGGTGGAATTATGCAAAAGCATAGGAAACTTAGAAACACGAGGATTGGGGAGGTTTGCGCTGAAGATAAAAAAGTTTTTCTCACTAAAACTATTTTTTCGACCGATGGTTTCTATGGCAGCTATACGCTATAGTCATTCGATCCAGCCGATTCCGACAGATGTGCAGCGTATTTGTACCAAAGGGCTTCCTGCAAAGTTTGGCTAATATTGCTTTAAAACTAACGGAGAATATAGCATAGAAACCGACGGACATGGCTATATCAACTCAGCTCGTCATGCTGATCAAGAATATATATACTTTCTGTGGTCGGTGATGCTTTCTTCCATGCGTTACAAACATCTGGACAATCTTAATATTCCCTCTACAAGGGTATAAAAATTGATCAAAGCTAACTTCGAGTCGACCGATGGGTTAATACCCTTGCAGCCTGCCATATGCCTGCCAGTTTGTTATATGTCAGAAATACGATATATTCATTCGATTTTGATCGATCTCGCTGAAATTCTGTTGAAACACATAATATTCATAACTGGAAAATATAAATATTTTACCATTGAAACAAGTTTTTCTCACTAAACCCAAAAAAAATATTTATCAATCTCAATTTGATACACGTTGTCTCAAATTGAAACTGAAACTAGGATCATTATTGTTGTATCAATATTAACCTTGTGAGTTTCACATTGATATTTTGCATAGTAATTTGATACGCAAAAGTATTATTTTGAAACCAAAAAATTTTCAATGTCAACAAATATGAGTTCGAAAATTTGAAGTCATTATATGAAACGAAGCATGCCACATGTCGCAGCTGGCAATGCTTGACGTGTGTCACATTTAGTGGTTTTATTTTAGTGTCTATGTTTATACTTCACTGCGCACTGCGCAGTTTCGATATTCTCAGTGCACTTTGGTTCGATAACCCAAAGTTGTAGTCTGGTATATCAAACCAACATGGTCGCATTCGATTTTCTAATGTAGTGAAAAAACTTCTATCGAATGCTGTCAATAAATGTGTGTCCTGGTGTCCCTGGTTTTTGTATGTGTTGTAGCCCTCTGTTTCGATAAATTCTCGCCCATGCGAAAAGGCACTACCAGTTGCGCTACCTTGCAGTTATTGTATCATGTCTATACTTAGTTAAAAGTGAATGCTATGGAGGTCACAGGTTTCGCACACGATGTAATGAAGTTAAATTAATACAGAGCACGGACTTTTATATTAACTATATACCACGCCACAGTGCCGCTGTGACTGTTTCCGCGCTTTGAAAGATAACGACCCATGCGAGAGATTCGAAACAAAGACAACTGCAGAAGAGACGTTTTTCACTCAAGTTCTCAGCGAATGCGTGAAAATCTGTATGTATGGGCACAGCATGAGGCATACCATTACAATGACTTCTGCTTAAACAAAATCCGCGTGGACACGGAACATGCATAGTTAGAGAACAACACTTAACGATTTCATTTCTTTAATGTTAATACAATACATTTTGTAAGAGTCGAAAATGAAAGTAAAAATGTTTCAATATGTTATGTTTTAATGTAAATATGTAATATATTTATACTACAAACTTGATAAGAAACAAGAAAGAAAGTCGGTCAAGCCCGACTATAACATACTCTGTACCCTTACACACACATTTGCTCACGAGTCAAACGGCCAGTTAACACCTCCCACCCACCCCACCCATAACAACAACAAAAACTGTGGAAGATACACGTTTTTTTTCCAAATTGCGGGGGCGGGAGGGTGCGTATCAAAAATTGAAAATAAACTTGATCTGCCTGCAAGTATAAGAAATATATGTCCCATACATGTCTAACCTCTATCTCTTACCATCTCTGAGATCTTTTCGTTCATACGGACGGACGGACGGACGGACGGACAGACGGACAGACGGACATGGCTATATCGAATCGACTGTTGATGCTGATCAAGAATATATATACTTTATAGGGTCGGAAACGATTCCTTCTCCATGTTACATACTTTTGCACAAACTTAATATACTCTATGTACCTTCGGTACAGAGTATAAAAATATTAGATTGATAACCTTATTAGTTGGATCTCTGATTACCTAAGTTCTACAACACAAAAAGTTATATTTTGTAATTCATATTCGAAACTAATCCAGGTTACCTCTGGAGTACCCCAAGGTAGTCACTTGGGTCCATTGCTTTTTACTCTCTTCATAAATGATCTTCCGTCTGTCTTGACTCACTCTCGTGTGGTTATGTACGCCGATGATGTGAAACTATGTTTCACATATAACAATTTGGTTTCCCGCTATAATTTGCAAGCTGACTTGGATGCATTTCAGTCTTGGTGTAAAGATAATCTATTAAACCTTAACAGTTCCAAGTGTAAGGTTATGACATTTTACAGGAGCTTGCCACAATTCTTCACTTATTTGCTTGATATTGTCCCACTTGAGTGCTTAAATGATTCAGCCAATGAGGTAAATGATCTTGGGGTTATTCTTGATCACCGACTTGAATTTGACTCTCATGTTACTGCTACTGTTTGTAAGGCCAGGAGTGTTCTTGGGTTTATTAAGCGTTGGTCAAAGGAATTTTATGATCCCTATACGACGAAGATTTTGTACACTTCTCTTGTCAGTCCGATTCTCGAGTATGGATCATGTGTGTGGTCTCCGCAATATTCGACCCATCAAGATAGAATTGAATCTGTGCAAAAACAGTTTTTATTGTTTGCTCTTCGTGGTTTGGGCTGGAGTCCTGAGGTCCGTTTACCATCGTACTCTAGTAGACTTCTTTTGATTAACCTTACCTCCCTTATTAAGCGTAGAGTTATGCTTGGAGTAATCTTTATACATAGACTAATTAATGGTGAAATCGACTCAACTGAGTTGGTTGGCCAAATTAACCTCAACGTTCCTATTAGACCGACTCGTAATTTTATCCCCCTATCACTACATCGTTGTAATACTAAGTATGCCTTGCATGAACCGTTTCGTGTCCTCTGTGCTGATTACAATAAACTCTACCCAATAATAAACTCTGAACTTTATGTTCTCCCTTCGCGATATCGTGTCACACGTTAGTGTCTGCGCCTCTCGGTCGGTTGGGCGGGAGGTGGGCTGCTATTTTGAATGGGGTTCGCGCGTAACAAGCTTTGGCTTGGTGTCGCATGGGCCACTTGAACGTACTGCGCGTTGTACGTCAACGTCCATATAAAAAAACAAGAAAGAAAGTCGGTCAAGCCCGACTATAACATACTCTGTACCCTTACACTCGCATTTGCTCAGGAGTCAAACGGCCAGTTAACACCCCGCGCACAACGCCGTGCGCTCTCTAAGTTTCTCTCTCTCTCTCTCTCTTTCTCTCTCGCGCTAAGAGTGCCTGTGTTGAACGGTTAGGATATGTTGCTGTGGTTATTGGTGGGGGGGTGGGTGGTGTTAACTGGCCGTTTTTTGCCCATAACTTGAGTATCGTTCATCCGATCTTTATCATTTCTTCAGCAAATCGATAAATAATTTTGTTTACAAGGTATCTCTAGAGGAAACGAACGATCTTACTCTAAAACTGTAGGAGATATGAAGTTTTTTCCAAATTGCGGGGGCGGGAGGGGGCGTGGCAAAAATTGAAAATAAACTTGATCTGCCTGCAAGTATAAGAAATATATGTCCCATACATGTCAAACCTCTATCTCTTACCATCTCTGAGATCTCTTCGTTCATACGGACAGACAGACGGACAGACGAACATGGCTATATCGACTCGGCTCTTGATGCTGATCAAGAATATTTATACTTTATAGGGTCGGAAACGATTCATTCTCCCTGTTACATACTTTTGCACAAACTTAATATACTCTATGTACCTTCGGTACAGAGTATAATAAGGAGCACGGACTTTTTTTATTTTAGCCTGCGTCGCAAAACCACGGAATTTTTCTTCTTCGTATGGTGCATCTATAATATTTAACAAAGTACACAGGAAGAGGGAGAAGAGGAAGCGGTGAAAGAGGAGGAATCGGCGGGAGGATTGAAGAAGGAGAAGGAAGCATTGGATGAGGAGGACGCAGTTGAAGGGTCTTAATAGCAAATGTCCTGAATGCTACTTTGAAACCAGCGAAATAAGTATTTTTCTCTCCTGGCATGCCTCTTCATCTTCTTCTGGTCTAGGTCAACGTAAACCCAGCATATGTACATCAAACCGGAAGGACGGTTTGTCATCTTGCACATATTACCGCACTTTGGACTCAATTTTCTTGACGGATGACATTGTGTTGACATAAGAACTCCATTAACTCATCCGAGCTCATATTCAAAAAACTTGAGCAACAAACGCCCATTTCTCAGCAATGTTCAGCAGACTTGGACAAATTTGAACGAAATTTATTTAAAATAAAACACATATTTCGAAAAGTACATGCGATTATACACATTTTGTAAGTGCAAAAATGCAAACTTTGAAATTCAATTGCAAGAGAACCGCGGGTGACCGCCAACTGTTTTCTGCACGTAAATTCTTCATAATTCGTGGTACATCGGGGACATTTTTTGTCAAAATTTTAGGCCATGATGGACCTACAGTAAACATTTACCGCGAAGACAACGGCATATTTTCCAATTTTCAAAACATGCTTCAAAGTCATCTACTGGTAAAACCTTCAATTCCTTTTTCATTTCAGATTCTATCTCTTCTATCGATTCAAAATGGTGTCCACAAAGTTTTGTCTTGAGTTTAGCGAACAGCCAGAAGTACTAAGTCACGAATTACTGTTTCTGGTTTACCATGAAATTTAGCGAGTTTGGCAACAATCGAGATTTCACTTTTCTGAAGCCCAAAAATAGTCACTCAAAATGGTTTTCACTGATCCTTCTGATATTCTAACAAGGTCGGTAGGGTCTCGGATTGTCAATCGGCGATTTTGGTAAACCAATTCTTTGATTTTGTTGACTTGACAATGGCGAAACCTTCAGTTAGCACAAAACGCTGCACTGAGAGTAGCCACGGAGATCCTTCCAGTCCGGAGCCACAACCAACTCGTTACCCAGCATTACCTCCTCATCGGATGCCGCTGCGAGGCTCACCCAAACCGTGACTGCACCAAGGATAGTGTTTGGTTCTGTCATTTACTTAATTTAATTATTTATGTATCAAATCTCAAAACTAAACGAGTCAGCCTCCTATGTAAGCTGTTAGAGTTGCGCTATTGCATTCTCGCTCTCTCTCTCTTATATTCTTGTACATATTTACGAATTGTAAAGGTGGCTGCTGTCTTTGCCTGCAGTCGCCAAATTAAAGTCAGTTGAACTATTGGAAACATACAAGAAAGAAGTGCGTGTTCGTAACTAAGCCAGCTGGGTCCAAGGGTCAACTTTACCATTCCATACTAGACGATTAGTTTTTCCGTTCGACCTAAGAACGGAACTCCCTAAGGGCGCGCGCACACATGCGGCTGAAAGATGAACTGACGGCTGACCAAGATATTTTAGTATGTCAGCAAGTCGAAATAAACAAACGTGCTTGATTGTTTCTGCAGAACTGAGCTTATAACTGAATTGTGGAGCTCAAACCAGTGCTTGTTGTCTACACTTGCACGGAGCGTGGTTAATTGTCAAGATCAGCCTTAAGTTCTGCCGTCAGTTCATCTTTCAGTCGCATGTGTGCGCGCGCCCTTAAGTTCAACAGCTGTTTGGAAATGGCATTGTGACAACAATCATCAAGCGCTGAGGCCAAAAAGACGGTACACAGAGACATGGTTACCCATACTAAGATAACGTTGTTCTAGGAGGCAGATCCTGCAGAGAAGACACTAGAACTAGACATATCAGAGCGACACTGAGCCAACTTCGCTCGGGGAAGAATAGGCACCTCAAAAGTTACTTAGCCCGCATCAACCCCGAAGTAGTCGACGCGTGTAACAAATGTGGTCTCAGTCACCTCATTAAGTGACCCCTAAATCTCACTGATCTTACTCCCTTAAACTTGTGGTCCCACCCAGTAGAAGTAGCTTTCTTCCTCGACCTGGGCAGGGGATAGTTTCTCTACATCATACTAACTCATTTACCCTTTTCTTTCTCTTTTTTTCTCTCTCCAAACATACTAAAATTCCCAGCTGTACAACAAGAACAACCAAGTTTGATACTGAAAAACAACGAATTATATAAATTTTAAATTTCAAACTTTTTACTTATTTTGGTATTGAAACTCAGGGACCTTGGACTGAACACGATTGGAATGCCGTGGCCAAAGTACATCCTGACTAGTACACGCCTAAAATACGATTTGTAAGGAATTCCATCTAACATCATCCCAATCCATGCATATCGAGAAATCGAGACCACTTGTAATTCTCAAGTTTGAATTCCATGCATAGTCATTCTATAAGTCAAATCAAAGTACTCCATCATTTGATTTCAAAAGCACATGCTTGATTATGCAATTTATAATCTAATTGAATTGTAAACTAAAACCCATAGCTTTTATATTTAATTGGTGTTCCACTTAAACAAAATAAAAGCAAGAATTTTGATTATTCCGTTTTAAGCTGCTGCACAATTCAGCTGAAACCATTTCATGGGTCATTCCAAACCACTCCAGCTGCACTCACGGATGGCTTTATCCCTCTCTGGTTTCGTGTTGCCCCCCAGCGATAAGTCAGCGGCAAATAAGCAATGACTTGCCCTGATAATATTTATACTGTAATTTAATCGAAGTCAGCAGCAGTGGATGGGAGTGGAGGTGGAGTCGTCGATGGTGGGCAGCACTCTCAATGCCAGAGTCAATGCCGCCGCCGCGCCAGGTAAAAAGTAAAGTTGAAATGAAAGACAAACAACATGGCAAAGGAGGGAAGGAATCCCCAATGCAGTGGTAATTACAAGTCGCGACGAGGAGTGGAGTCGTCGAATCTTATTTGTGCTGCCAGTTGGAGGGAGTTCACTGACGGGCAGCAGCTGCAGCTGCCAGTGCCAGGCACGCGCTGGAGCCGAAGCCGGAGCTGGAGCATGTGTGCATTCCCAGAACGAAATCACAACAGGAGGAGGAGAGTCACCCAAGGGATTGCCATTTAACTGGCTCGTCGTCGTCGTCGTGTATGAAATATTTTTCGCTTTGTTTGCTTTTTTGTTTCACAATTTTTCTCCACCTGCCTTTTGCTGGTTGTTGTTGTTGTTGTTGTTGTTGTTGCCTTTGTGTTATAAATTTTGAAAGTGCACACACGTGCTCCGGGTACGAGCTTTCCCGTGTTTGTGTGTGAGATAACGTATACTGGCAGAGGCAGCAGCTCTCCTGGGGGCAACTCAAAGTGGAAATGTTTGCCTTATTAGTACCTTCGGCAGTAAAAATGTGTTAATCTATAAACGTGCCCAAAAGTATGCAACGGCTTGTGTGTGTGTGTGTGTGTGCACAGCACTATATTACTTTCCCAGTGCCCCGCGAGACAAGCCAGAGCCAGATTTCAGTTGCTGCAAGCCTCTGCCGCACTCTTTAATGAATTTATCGCGTGCTGGGCCCACATTCCACATACGCCTCGTATGCCAGGCGACCGTTAAGCAACGACTACTTCCACCCATATTTTAAGCAGCCAGCCGCCAGCCGCCAGTTTCATTAAAACTATGTGCTTTTTAATGTTTATGACCTGAGCTGAAGCCTCCAACTGACAGGCTGAACACGCTGATGCCACTTTGAGAGCCGCCTGCCATGTAAAACATTAAAATTTGACAGGTTTTAATGTGAGGCGAGCGCACAGCTGGCACAAAATTTTCAGCACTACCTGCTGATGACGGCTTTTAATCGCCGCCAGCATACCTATGTATGTATGTACATAGCTAGATGTTATCGCTCTTAAAATAAATCATCATCATCAACAACAACAACAACAACAACAAGAAATGCCACTTGGCAAGCAGCCAAAAAGCGATAGCTACAACAGCATTGGCACTTTGGCAGGCGAATTATTGTTTTCCAATTAATAAATGTCAATTACGTTCAAAGCAAAAGCAACAGCAACAAGGCCAAAGCACGCGCACTGTCCACCCAGACAAGCAACAAATCGTTTATACGAAATTGCCAATAAAGAAAAAAAAAGTCAAGAGTTAAGCAAGTGGATAAAAATCTACCAAGATGCTTCATTTCCTGAACTTGTTTAAACCATAGAAAGAGAATAGTTTGAAAATTTAATATCTCAGAAAAGCTAAAAAGATTTTAACACAAAGAATATTTGAAATGAAACAAGTGAGAAAGTTGGTCAAGCCCGACTATATCATACTCTGTACCAGTTCATTTGCCCCCGATTATAATATTATAATCAGGGAATCAAACAGGAACCAGTACCGGAACCGTATACCGAAAAGAACCGATTAAAACTCAGAACCAGAACCGGAACTGGATTCGATATTTGAAATTGATTGTGTACCGGTATACGAGTACCGATATTTTTGGAGCGTAAAGGACCAAAAAGAACCTAAACATTGTACCGGCAACGACTAGACTTCAAAGCTGACACTTAGTTTTGGGAGACTTATAAGCAATTTCCAACAAAAAGGAGTCTGGTCTTTCAAAACTTTTGTATAGTAAAATAGAAAAACACGAGACCAGTCTCTTGAAAAAAATTTTGCATCCTTTATTCTTAGGCCCACATTATAATGTCATGCTAATGCTAAACTCGAAACTAAAAACTACTTGTGTTATCCATTTCTGTTCAACTTAAAACTTAATGAGAAAAGCAGCACAAATACTTTAGGCTGGGATGACACATTCAATTTCTAGACACAACTTATTGTTGAGCGAAACCGACGAATTCGCCGCAAACTTTAAAAAGTTATCAAAGAAAATCCCCAAAACGCGAAAAAATGTTACAAATCTAGTATTTTGGGTAATTTTTTTGGTATTTTGAAATGCCAGGGTCACTCTCAATGTATGTAACAGATAGTTTAAATTGCCTTTTTGACACTGTCAGACGCGGTTGCTTTGTCTAGGACTCATCATCAGTTGGTTATAAGAATAATCAACAAATATATCTTTTCTGGACATCCGCTGCAGACAACATCAATTCTGAATATGTGGATTCTGCATTATTCATTGTCCGAATTTTGAAATGTTTGTCTTAAAAAAATGTTTCTATTTCTATTTGTGAACATAATATATATTTGTTCAAACAACTTTCTTTTGTTGTACCATCAACAGCGCCAATACAACTTGCGAAAAAGTCGCTTGCTATGCTCTCCCAGTTTGGGCATTATATAGAGCTAGAGCTAACATGCAACTGAAAACAATATTGATATCATCCATATCCATACCTGTGGATAGGTAGCGTAGGCGTGATCCGAACTCATTCTTTAAGATTTTTGTGGCTGAATTCTTCCGGATAATTTTTCTATCACCAAAATGCAATATGCCTTGTATATTTAATTCAAATATACCGTCTGCTTCCCTTTGAAGAAAACTTATTTTTGCCATCTTTCGCGATTTCATTTTGAGCAATGAAATAATTACAATATTTAATAATAATATGGAAATCTCCTAGATTTACCAAATCCATTAAATGTCAACCGAATTGTTACAAATATTGAATCTAGTAGAATCAATTTTGCCTACTGCGCTGCCGGCAGCAGCAATGCCTCTGTCACTCATCCACAATATTGTGAGGCGAATTCAATAATACTTTGTCTCGCTCACACCAACGCCGTTTCCCCATTATCAAAAAATTGTGACAATAATTGTTCGTAAAAATTGAATGTGTCATCCCAGCCTCAGAAGCAGGACACCACAAATAGTTCAGTATTTTCACAAAACTGATTAATGGCATTAATCGTGATCAATTTTTCTAAGCTTAAATCGTTTTCCAAATTGAAAAATGACCGCCAAGATGTATAAATGTATCGATATTTAAGTGTTAAGGTATTGGTAAAAAATCGAATGATGGTCTTACTGTATAGAGAATGGACGATGACGAAACCGAGAGTAGAACGCATTAGATTGTAGAAGTTGGACGAAGACAGAAGCTGTAATTAAAATGACATGCAGACAGACAGAGAGATAGAATGAAAAATCCATATCGACAAACCGTGAAGAGAAAAAACACGTATAGAGGCATTCTAAATAGAAAACCGTGTTTAAATATTGTAACCCAAAAATCCGAAAAAACTCTCGTTTATAAAAATAAAGAAAACTCTACACAGTTTCCACAATTGTGTGGCATTTGAGAAGGGCAAGTAAGCGTATTACTTTTATTAAGTCTTTGCTAAGAAATCGAATAAATGCATAATCAATGCATGATCTTTCTTCATATTTTACCAGTTCATACCGGTACGTACCGGTATACCAAAATAAGAAAGCTGGTACCGGTACGGAACCGAATACCAAAATGACAAAAAAGTCTTGCGGTATTTCCGCAAGCTTGTCTTTGCAAGCGCGTAGTTCTAGTTGTATTCGTCGCATCAGTTCACGCTAGAGCTTTTTGGAAAGCTCTTTTCACGCGCTAACACGTGTTTGATTTATTGTTGTTTGTTTTTAGTCGTTCGTGAGTTATAGCGTCGCAAACATGGAGCAAAATAAAGAGAAAATACGGCATATTTTACAGTACTACTACGATAAAGGCAAAAATGCATCTCATGCTGCCAATAAAATTTGTGCAGTTTATGGACCCGATACAGTTTCCATTTCCAACGCACAACGATGGTTTCAACGTTTTCGTTCTGGTGCAGAGGTGATCGAAGATGCGCCACGGTCCGGAAGGCCTGTCGTCGAAAATTGCGATCAAATCGCTGAATTGATCGAAAGAGACCGGCATAGTAGCAGCCGTAGCATCGGCCAAGAGCTGGGCATGAGTCATCAAACCGTTATAAACCATTTGAAGAAGCTTGGATTCAAAAAGAAGCTCGATGTATGGGTGCCACACGACTTGACGCAAAGAAACATTTTTGCCCGTATGGATGCATGCGAATCGCTTCTGAATCGCAACAAAATCGACCCGTTTTTGAAGCGGATGGTGACTGGCGATGAAAAGTGGGTCACTTACGACAACGTGAAGCGCAAACGGTCGTGGTCGAAAAGCGGTGTAGCTGCCCAGACGGTGGCCAAGCCTGGATTGACGGCCAGGAAGGTTCTTCTGTGTGTTTGGTGGGATTGGCAGGGAATCATCCACTATGAGCTGCTCCCCTATGGCCAAACGCTCAATTCGGACCTGTACTGCCAACAACTGGACCGCTTGAATGCAGCACTCATGCAGAAGAGGCCATCTTTGATCAACAGAGGCCGAATTGTCTTCCATCAGGACAACGCCAGGCCACACACATCTTTGGTGACGCGCCAGAAGCTCCGGGAGCTCGGATGGGAGGTTCTTTTGCATCCACCGTGTAGTCCGGATCTCGCACCAAGTGATTACCACCTATTTCTGTCCATGGCGAACGAGCTTGGTAGTCGGAAGTTGGCCACAAGAGAGTCCTGTGAAAATTGGCTCTCCGAGTTTTTTGCCAATAGGGAAGCGAGCTTCTATAAGAGGGGCATTATGAAGTTGGCATCTCGTTGGGAACTCGTCATCGAACAAAACGGCGCATATTTGACTTAAATCGCATTATTATAACCAATTTTATGAACAATTGAAAATTCAATAAAAATACCGCAAGACTTTTTTGACAACCTTATACATTCAAGTAGTCACGCGTTTATCGTGCGATATTTTTATTATGCGCTCATCTTTAAGGTTCTTTCTCTTTCTCTCTCTCCCCCAAAGAGTGTGTTTGTTTAAATGCAGTGTTGGTTGGCTGGGTGGGCGGTGGTAGGGGTGTTGGATATCTTTTTTTGCTCATAACTTGTGTATCGTTCATCCGATCTTTATCATTCCTTCAGCAAATCGATAAATAATTTTGATTACTAGACATCTCCAAAAGGAACAAACAATCTATCATCAAAACTGTGGGAGATATGACGTTTTTTCCTAATGACGAGGGCGGGAGGGGGCGTGGCAAAAATTGAAAATAAACTTCATCTGCCTGCAAGTACAAGAAATATACGTCCCATACATGTCAAACTTCTATCTTTTACCATCTCTGAGATCTGTGCGTTCATATGAACGGACAGACTGACAGACGGACATGGCTATATCGACTCGTCTGGTGGTGGATAGGGTCGAAAACGATTCCTTCTCCCTGTTACATACTTTTGCACAAACTTAATATACTCTGTGTACCTTTGGTACAGAGTATAACAAGGGAAAGTATATATAAGTATATCTTGGCGGAGCTCGGGCTAAAAGTCGACTGCCCCAAGCAGGGCTATGGAAAGACGAATGATGGAAACACATCTAGAAGGTTCTTTAACAACGATAGTCCAACAGCTCACATAACAGGAATTTATCTGCATGTCATTAAAAGGCTTAGGATCATTCTCAATGTCTTAAGCTGTGGCGAAAATGTTGATGCTTGCAAATATGGCAAATATGCTAAGAAGACAAAAGCTCTTTTACATGCAAAATATCCGAAGAAAAAACTAACTATTTAACTATTTGAAATTAGAAATCAAATCAACTTGGCCATGATTAAAGTGTCATTCTACATTTGTCTTGAGTTAACCACTGAAGTGTGTGGACCAGCTTTTTACTTGTTTTCTTTCCACATTAGCTTTATTTTCTTTAATTTTATTTTATTTTAAATTTATTTATTTTCCTTTCAAAACCAGGGTGCGATTGCCCAAATACAATAGCTTAGTTTTTGATGTGAAACATCACTTACTTAATTTTCCAGACTGACCAGTAGATGGCGCCACTACTGTAACCACTGGAATTGACTTTTGGTCATAACTTGAGTATAGCCGAAGGTATGAGTCATCTCGGGTATTTTAAGAATCAAAATAAGCGATGAGATGAGCTGATTGTGTGGGATCAAAATTTTGTACTCCTTTTTCTTTGATAGTTTCAAACAGTTATAAATATATTATATTATATAATCTGGCTATAACGGGGGGGAACTATTACGAAATCATGTTTTTTAACATGTGGAAGTTAAATTTTGATTTAGAATTGCAAAGTTAAAACAGCCAATTTGTGGTTTACTTTGACCAGTCACGTGTAAACGTGATACACATTTCCTTTAACATTCGAGAATGTTGCTAAATGTTTCCCAGTGGATCAAGGCACATATATGATTTGATTTAATAATGCTGGGGGGTTCACTTTAAGCAAAAAGCATTTCATCAAAACTTTCTTTGAGTCAAGATTAAAAACAGTTTTGTTGGCATTTGAAATTGAATTCTTTTTTGATCAATTAGCAGATTTGTGATTATACCAAAATGTTGTAGATTTCATGAATATTTGTGACATAAACTTGTAAAGTCGTAACTCACACACTCACATACTCACACATATGTTTGTACGCTTGACCGCAACCCCCTAGAGGGGTAGGGAGGGCATGTTGCTGCTGCTGTCATCTTAAATAAACGACATGGCTACCAGGGGCTTAGCCCGGAGAACTGAACTGGCACTTGCTTACAAATGTCCCTTATATTCCTCTATATATGTCAGACGAAGCGACGCTCGAAATGCAGCTTAATGGAAGCTGTAACGGCCGAAAGTGTGTGTGTGTGTGTATGTGTGTGTGAGTGTGTTGATGCAGCATATGTAAATGCAATTTGTAACATTTTTGCACAATTTTATGAATTGACAATGATTTCATTTTCGGTTTGTTTGACAGCCAGCAGCAGCAGCAGCAGCAGCAGCAACAACAGCAGTTGCAAACTTGTACAGTGTGTAAACTTATACGACTGACTGTGCCCCAGAATTGTGTATATTTTTTATTTACTTTATGGCCCACCCCCACCACCACCCTGCCTCCCTTCCTTCCACTTGGCCATAATTGTATTCTCCGAAATTTTTGCTTTTGCCTTGGCTTTGATTACAGCTGCAACAATTGTGGCACTTTGTTGTAATTGCAATTTACGTTTGCGCTTGCAGATACCCTTCATCTGCTTTTAGCGTGGAGTTTTTTGGATTTGGTTTACGTGCAGGCAGGCAACATTTCCGACTTAAATTATCACCAACCAACCAACCAACCAACCAGCAAAGCAAGCAGGCAAAATTTGTGGTGCCTCGGTGCAAAACTTTTGTGTGTGCAAAAGGAAAACAGCACCAAAATCTAGCACGTAGCCACAGCAGTTGCATCCTTCCATACACACACACACACACACACACACACACACAATATATAAGGATTTGGTTTGGTTTCGGGGCTTTTTCTTTCCTGCAGAGAGGAACTACTGTTTGTGCAAATGTTATGCAATCACCCTAATGCTCAGTTTATGGTTAGTAGCCACACACACACACACACGCACACACTCCCACACGACACGGATATAGAGATACAGTTACCTGCAACACTTTTTTATTAATGGTTGCCACAGCAACAACATTAGAGACCGCTAACAAGCCGTTTCCACATTTACAAATGTGTCTCCACCTAAGCGCAAAAGGTTATTAATTGTGTGGACACTTTCTTTGACATAAAAACAGTTGTCTGACTGGGAATTCAAAATTTTAGTTGTTTACAAGTAACATTTATCTGTTTGGATGGCCTTTTTAAATTTTGAAAATAGCCAACTTTAAGTATGACTTTTTTGAACAAAACCAAAGTCCGTTCTCATCTTTCCTTATATTTGTTATTACACTGCCAATTTGTTCGAATAAAAACGTAAGTTTTCACACATATTGTTGTTGTTTACGCGATCACCTTTTTCAAGTTACTCTCTTTCTCTGAATGTGAATGAAAAAGGGAGCCTTAAACATGCTTAAGTATGAGAAAAAAGTTTCTGGCACTCCATCATTTTGACAGCTTGACGCCGCTAACTTGACAAGTTGCGCTGTGATCTTGACAGTGAATGAAAAAAAGGAATGCACAATTTTTATTCGCGTTTCGATTCATGATAAGTTTCCTTGTGGACACTACTGTTAACCTAACATTTTTTAAGAGAGCGATACTTCGATCAAAAACAATAACGAGCAATGTAAATTATATCAATCACATATGTACATTGGGTTGGAGTGAAACAGGAAAAACTGAAAATAAAAATTTTTTTTTAGATCTCCTGTATGAATAATCGATGATCCTATAAGAAAGCATGATCTGGCCAATAAATCAGAGTTTTGTGATTTTATCTTGAGTTGGCGCATTAGCGGTTTTGTTTGTTATATCATTCCCAAAAGTCGATTTTTTCTTTATCTGCAAAATCGCTTTAGGGAAAGATTGTAGTGATCGTAAGTAAAAAGCTCGCTAAGTGTCGGCATTCCCGAGTGTACAGGCTTTAGATGCCATTCCTACCAAATTGCCGAATATCAATGAGGATTTACTAAGCAACGATCAGAAATACTTTTATCAAATATGCTCTGCAGTTTCAGTTGGCAATATCTCACCAAACTTGGTTAGCAGAGACCCAGGAGCACTGGCACATTAACGATGGCTAACTTGCGCGAATAGGTATAGCTAAGCCAACATAAAGCTTGAGCGAACTAGCTAGTTTCATTATGAAAGTATACGCACCAACCTGGTTTGACATCAAGACAAAGTCTTCTTGTAAAGACGGTCCGGATCACGTTTTTAACATGGTTAAAAAGAGTTTACTTTTGAGAGATGACCTGAAGAGCATTGTTTTGAAAACCATACAAAGAAATTCATTCTTCGCACATTCAGAAAATATTTTGTTGGCTATGTTACAAGATGATGCATCCCACATAAGGGAACTATCTCTTCGAAAGATATTGATGGCGCGAAAGGAGAGAGAACTATTATAATTTAACAGATTGGGCGAAAGAAAAGATCACAGAACATCCAATGACAATGAAATATAATAACTAGACATCGGATTTTACATATTTACATATTTTGAACCGCATGTGCAATTTAAGTTCTGATTGCACACATCTTATTTTTATTAAAAAACGATCTAATTCCGCTAAAAACCATTTTGCATAAATTGCATATTTGCATAAAAAAATATGCAAAATATGCAGAATATGTAAAATATGTAAAAAACATATTTTTTTTATGAAATGACATATTTCAGATACATTATTATCCTAGTAGGCCAGGGTTAATGTGTTCTTTTTGTGATTCTGTGCTCACCATTTTCTGATTTTGTTGCAAGTCCGTTTCACTTTGTAAATCAACTTCATCAATTCAACTTTTAATTAATTAAAATGCCGAAAATAAGCGATAAAAAAACCCGTTTGATTCAAAAATGGCTAAAAGAATTGGAATCAAACTGTTTTGAAATACAGGAAGACAACAAGACAAACAAGACAAGTCTGTCTTACTTGCAAAAACTTTCAAGCTTTTATCTGAAGTAAAGGACATTCTAAATGGTGTGAAAGGAGAATTCGGTATAAAACTGCAAAAAAACTAAAGGACGTATTGGATCGGAGTCCGGACTATGGTTCATTTGATAACCTTAATTCTGATTGGAAAATAACTGACGCGGGGAAAATTAATATGTCTGACATATTTAAATTCAAATATGCACCGCTTACATCTTGCGATGTGAAACGCAGTTTTTCGGCCTACAAGCTAATTTTTTCTGAGAAACGCCAAAAATTTACAATGGAAAATTTAGAAAAATGCTTAATTGTGTACTGCTACAACAATTATAATAAAAACATTTTTGAAAAATAAAATTTGCTTTCTAAGTTTACAATGTTGTTGTGCGGGAGAGGTATATTCTCAGCATTCACATGACAGGAAGGGATTAATAAATAATTCTGGAATTTCCGAGCGCCTATAAAATTTGCTACGCTTTCGTAAATAGTCAAATGAAAATTGGACAAATTTCGCGGTTTTTGGTCTAAGCCTCTAATATACGCGTCTTCAATTGCCATCTATCCAACCTTCATAGTTATCTTAGGTCGGTAGAAAATTTTGCAAATTTCGCGATTTCCTTGACCATTTGATATACTCCTCCTATTTACCAGCCGGCTTACCGTTCTTTATGATAATCTAAATTCAAATGTGAATTTTTGAAATTTCGCGATTTTTTGACCATTTATTCGACATCTTCTTTATTTATCCGTGTACTTTAGCCGTCCATAAAATCTTCATAAAAATCTGAAATTAATGAACAATTTAGAAATTTCCCCATATTTTAGAACTTCCAAGGCACACCTTTCATTTGCTCGGTCTACAACACCCATTTAACCGTCTATATAAGCCATCTTTATATTTTTAACAATAGTCTAAGCTCAAGAATAAGAATTTTTGCAAATTTCTTAATTTTTATACATTTTTTATACATTTACATATTTTACATATTTAGTGCATATTTGTCTACATATTTTACATATGTAAAATATGCAAAATTTGCATATATTGAATATGCAGTTTCCAATGGAAAGTGGGTTATTTAATTAGTATAAATCCAAATTTTCACCTCAATCAACCTTCATTTAAAAAAGTACATAAAATCCGATGTCTAATAATAACAAGGATATGGAGGACTTGATTTTATGAGGAACTAGTTTACTGAAATTTGAAAAGTTTCCTTGCCACACTCAAGCTGTGGAGAGATGTGTAAAAAGCTTGTGTCAAAAGCTTCATTGTCTGTTTGTGGACCCAAAACTAGGAATGGATTTATTCGTACTCGGGTGAAAGCAAGGCAGGAAATACCCTTTTTCAATACCAAAAATTATTTTTGTAAACCAAAATTGGATGGTAAGTATATTTTAAAAATTTCGTATTTTAAATATCTAATAATATGCTAAGAATACCGAAATAAGGTGTAAAAACATATGAAATGAAATTTTTACTTGTACCACTGAAATTTTAGTTTTTTAAAAAGTTCAGGTCTACTGCGTCAACTGAATATATTGGTTTAGAAAGCTGAAATTTGGTACCAATGCATTTTAGACTATGGGTCATCAATAAATAACCCAGGAGAAGCGAACTAAAAAAAAATTTCTCACTTCACCCTAATGTACATGCAGAGCAGATTCGTTTGTGAAATAAAGTGTACATGTGTATTGGCTGAGTGTTGTTGGGATTAACTTTGCGTTTAATTTCGAGACGGGCATTTTTCAAATCACTATCACATGTGCATAGGCCAGTGCCAGTTGTTGTGGCTTTTCTGTCTCACTTTAGCTTAACGAAGTTGAAGATGTTTTCCGATTGATTGATGAACCCGAAACAGAATAAGATTAAGGTAACCCATATCACACAACCTTAAATTAAACGTAAACAGTAACTGTTGCGTATTCACGCGTTCCAATGTTCGTTTGTGCGTTTATTAGTCTTCTTTTACATCTTTGATCGTCATTTTTATTGTGTTGCCAGAACATTCATGTGGCCGTATTTCGAACATATTAGTTAATATCGATAGTTCTAAAGGTGACATAAGTGCCGTTGCAGTCGTTACTTATAACATTATTTCTTTACATTTGTTCTTAAAACTTTGCCATCTTGACGTTTCCTTAAATTTCATTTGGGAGTTATGTCATTATTGTTATATCAAAACGAAGCATCCACACTATTTTCAATATTCAATGCATTAGCAACCTTGTGATCATTTGCTAGCACTGGTTCCTAGTTTCCTGTTGTACCGTCTGTATCAACTGGTGCTCTGAACTGATCAGTGTGTCGCTTAATTATGCGGTTATTGTGAAAGAGATTACATATATATGTTCGAGATGCTAATTGTTTTTTGATTGTGGCGGGTGACCATGCAGGCTCTATAATCTCGAATGATAACTTTCTGACCTTCCTCAAAGATTGTAATACGATTAACTCTGTAATTGTTCCCGTTTCTTCAAAATGGTTTGTCTTACTGTTGGCGGAGTCGGAAATCTAACCTGAAAAGTTTTGCTGGAGTCTCCCCTGTAATACAGTGTTTCGTGTTTTTGTAATCAGCTAGAATTCTGTTAACAACAGTTTCCAGTTCTTCAGTAGGATACTGATGGAGTGTGGTCAATACCGACTTCTTGAGAGTTTTTACGAAAATCTCTGCTTGACCATTTGAAGATGGATGACCTGCTTAACTCCGTTCATCCCCAAAAAGATCTTAAACTCTTAGGATTGATGTAACCAATACACGAACTAATCCATATCTACAACACAATTCTCTTAATTTTGCCACGGTAAAATTAGATGTAATCTGTTCTGTGATCATAACTTCTGCCCATTTGGAATATGAATCAACTATGACCAAGAAATATCTAATTATTATTGGTCCCGCAAAATCAACAATAATTCGTTTTCATGCTAAGACTTCCGGTCGCCACGGAATTAATGCGCTTTTATTGGGACTTTCTTGAAACTTTTGACATGTCTTACACTGACTTATCATTCGTTTTATGTTTTTATCAAGCCCTGGTGAATTCAAGCCCACGACCTCAAGATTCTAAGGTAATGATCTTGCCATCTGCTCCACCGCGCTTGTTGCATGCTGAGTGCTTCTCAAATGGATTGGCTGCATTCTCAGAAAGCTTATGTTGTCAGTCAAAAAACAACCAATAGAAAAAGAACATCAAATCTTAAAAATCAAACGGTTTTACCTTAAAGTTGAGTATAAACCATATTTATTCCATATTGTTGATTGTAGAATAAATATTGCGAATGTAACCTTGTTTTGAGATTTGTTCCTCTTTGTGGACTTTGACATCGTTTTGTATCGGTTTCGAGACTATAAACTTAAAACTAAGACTTAGTCTTTGGAATTATTTGAAAATGGCCGCCAAGTTGTAAATATATCAATATTTTAGTGTTAAGGTATTTTTAAGTAATCAAATGATGGTCACAGAGTTCATAAATTTGGAAATGCGATAGAAGAAAGATTTTACATTAATTATTTTTTCCAAGTGTCAGAAATGCTTGTAACATTTGCAAAATGTCAGAACGCAGTCAAAAATGTCAAAATTTTCCATACATCAACTCGAACCTGGCCTCACCAAAAAAAAACCTGGCTATACCCAAAGGCATCTTTCGTATTTGTTTACCCGCCCATTTGACTGAAAAGGAGCGTCGTTAGGACGCTATTGAGGCACTAAGACAATGCGACAAATTGAAACGACCCTTTCATAAAATATGCAGCTAATTAAGTGTAAGTTTCCAAAGACTCTTCCCCATACCCAAGCCCAATTGTATATAATTAGTGTAAAAATCAGAGCTGACATTGTTCTTGGCTGTCAGGCTGTGTATGTATTTGCTACCCGCATGTTCTTGTTCTGTCAAATGGAGCATGGACTAGGCCACCCTTCTCTGCCGTAAATCTTTCAGTCTTAAGCAGCTGTTTCTCCCCCCCCCCTCCCCCCAAAAAACCCCACAAATTGACAATGACATTTCGCTGGAGCAAAACATTGTCAACGACTTGGAGGTTTGGCTGTGTGCGCAATTACAGAAATTAGCTTTCGTTTTTAATTTATTAACGCTATTGTGCGTGCCCGTAATGGCGACAAGCGAGTGTAGTAGCTCCTTCTCCTTCAAAACGTATGGCAAGACAAATGCTTTGGCTGTTGTCGGGGCCAAATTAATGTGCATATAACTTACGCCTTTAGCGGAGGGAGTGAAGAGAGAGAGAGAGGAGGATGTAGGATACGGCCATTAAGGTTGCAGCATTTGTTTGCCTTTTCCGGGCACTGTCTCATGCATTTTAAAGCATCAAGGCATGGCCAATGAAGTGTGCAGTTTGGTTAAATTTTCATGATGCGTACAAACACACACCCCGCCCCCCCCACACACACACACACACACACACTCTGCTCTGGCATATGCATAAAAAATTGCACTCCCTTGAGTGCAGCGCAGCCATTGGGCCAGTTTTTGTTAAGCACCCATCCGGCCCCAGATTTATTTACTGAACATGAAAAGTGCACATAATTGAAACAAAATATGTACAACCGAAACGAACTATGCCTACAAAATCCAGTCTGAGGTTAGCTTAACTTAACATGTGTGTGTTTGTAAAAGGAGCAGCTTGAAATTGCCAAGCTTGAGAGCTAAGAGAGAGTATAAAAGAAAATTTTTGTAAATTTTGAGGTGACTTTTTTTTTTAGCCCGTTTTACACATGAATATGTGGGGGGTGGCCTTTGTCAAGTTGTTTTCGTTTTTAATTAAATAAATGCTTGGAACATTTTGTCACACGAGTGAAATTTCAATTGTTTGCTGCTAATCCTCAACTCAACTTAAAATAAATTTGTTTTTCAATTTCCTTTTAACTAATTAGTTGAACTTCCAGTGGCTGGAGTTGAGCAATGTTTAGCAATTGACAGCATAGAATTTAGTAAATTTCCGAACTAGTTTAAAAAAAATCGTATTATGTATTAAAAGATGCCGGGTGTGGCGCAGCAGTAGTATGTGTGCTCGATACTGAATGGGGCTGTTACCACTCAAGAAGTTATGAGCATAGTACAAAAACTAAAGGAGAGAAAAGCAACTGGGCTCGACAGAATCCCTGCAGAATTTTTTAAGTTTTGCCACACAGCTGTTCCTGGAAATGCTTACAGAAGGATTTAACAAAATTCTAGAGTCGAGGAGTGTTCCGGAGTGGTTTAAAAAATCAATTATTCAATTCAATTTATTTTCTCTTCGCCTAGACTTAACATCTTGTGAGATCCTATCATTACAAAATTAACAGTTACAAGCAATTTTACTTTTTATACTCTGTACCGAAGGTACATAGAGTATATTAAGTTTGTGCAAAAGTATGTAACAGGGAGAAGGAATCATTTCCGACCCTATAAAGTATATCGATATAGCCATGTCCGTCTGTCCGTCTGTCTGTCTGTCTGTCTGTCTGTCTGTCCGTCCGTCCGTATGAACGAAGAGATCTCAGAGATGGTAAGAGAAAGAGGTTTGACATGTATGGGACATATATTTCTTATACTTGCAGGCAGATCAAGTTTATTTTCAATTTTTCCCACGCCCCCCCGCAATTTGGAAAAAACGTTATATCTCCTACAGTTTTGATGATAGAAGGTTTGTTCTTTCTAGAGATATCTAGTACTCTCTGCGCTCTCTAAGTCTCTCTCTCTCTCTCTCTCTCTCTCACTAAGATTGCTTCTGCAGAACGCAATGCTTAGCTTATGGGTGGGGTGGGTGGTGGGTGTTAACTGACCGTTTTTTGCTCATAACTTGAGTATCGTTCATCCGATCTTTATCATTCCTTCAGCAAATCGATAAATAATTTTTACAAGGTATCTCTAGAAGGTACGAACGATCTATCTTCCAAAACGATTTTTCCAAATTGCGGGGGCGGGAGGGGGCGTGGCAAAAATTGAAAATAAACTTGATCTGCCTGCAAGTATAAGAAATATATGTCTCATACATGTCAAACCTCTTTCTCTTACCATCTCTGAGATCTCTTCGTTCATACGGACGGACGGACGGACGGACGGACGGACGGACGGACAGACGGACAGACCGTCATGGCTATATCGACTCGGCTGTTGATGCTGATCAAGAATATATATACTTTATAGGGTCGGAAACGATTCCTTCTTCCTGTTACATACTTTTGCACAAACTTAATATACTCTATGTACCTTCGGTACAGAGTATAAAAATGCCGGAAATTTTTTAAGCCCAAAAAGTGTGATTTGATCCCGACAGTAGGATTAAATTTTTAAGTACGAGTGGGCATGTATCATTCCGAAAGGGATTGTTTTATGTACGATTCGTACGTAACAACCAATTGAGAGAGTGAGAGAGCAAACAAACTGAGAGCTAAAGCAAATTTCTTCTCTTTGCTTCTCACGTCGTTGTTCGATCTCCTTTTTGCATGCAGCACTGACCGCTTCGCCTGCATTCTTTGTGTGACGCTTGCTAGAAGCAGTTCAAGAAACAAAAGTGTGATGTGAAAGCGAAAAGGTTAACTAATTGGAAAAACTGAAAAAAAGGTGAAATGGCCGATGAACCATTAAAACTATGGTGCGAAAGCAACAACCTGCACCATGTTGTGGAGAATTTGGCAGGTGAGTGTAAAGTTTATTGTATAAAGTGTATGTGTGTTTGTTTGTATGAATGTGTGTATATGTTAGCGGGTAAGAAAGCGCATTTCTCAATTTTTTTCTGTTTTGTGACTGTGTGTACACGCAAACGTAAGTTTGGTGTTTGATGCGTGCTTCTGATTTTCGGCTTGGGTGTGAAGACATACATACATATGTACATACATACGTAAAACCCGGTGTCGAAGCAATGCTTTGCCTGCCTTAAGCTCACATATGTATGTGTGTGTATGAAAAATGCGCGCTTTACTCAAATTTTTTCTCGCAAAAAACCCATTTTTATACCCGTTACTCGTAGAGTAAAAGGGTATACTAAAGTCGTGCAAATGTATGTAACAGCCAGAAGGAATCATTTCCGACCATATAAAGTATATATATTCTTGATCAGCATCAACAGCCGATTCGATATAGCCATGTCCGTCTGTCCGTCTGTCTGTATGAACACCTAGATCTCAGAGACTAGAAGAGCTAGAGCAACCAAATTTGTAATGTAGACTCCTATTGTCTGCACGCAGATCAAGTTTATTTTCAATTTTTGCCACGCCCCCTCACGCCCCCGCAATTTGGAAAAAACGTCATATCTCCTACAGTTTTGATGATAGATGGTTCGTACTTTCTAGAGATATCTAGTACTCAAAATTATTTATCGATTTGCTGAAGGAATGATAAAGATCGGATGAACGATACTCAAGTTATCAGCAAAAAACGGTCAGTTAACACCCACCACCCACCCCACCCATAACCTAAGCATTGCGTTCAGCAGCAATCTTAGTGAGAGAGAGAGAGAGAGAGAGAGAGAGAGAGAGAAAGAGACTTAGAGAGCGCACTGCGTTGTGCGTTGTGTGTTAACTGGCCGTTTGACTCGTGACCAAATTCGAGCTGCGACATTAAGGGTGCAGAGTATGTAATAGTCGGGCTTGACCGACGTTTTCAAAAGTTTTGTTGTTTGATCTGTTTATCGTGATGAATTTGGAGTCATTTATGTTGGATTTAGTAATTGACAAATGTCTATTAATATCTGGCGGATAATAAATAGCCGAGTTAAAAAATGTTGCATACTTTTCGGCTGACCCTCCTCAGGCATACAGGAAGGCTAATAAACATTTGTTTCCATGAGTAACGGGTATATCGAAGTCGGTTAGAGCCGACTTTAACTTACGCTCTCGTTTTTTGCAGAATAAGTGAAAAATGTTTATATTTTTTCATTTGACATACTGTATGTATCCACATATAGTGTATCACATCAAGTATCAAGTTTAAGAACTCATTAAAAGATTTAGTTGAAATAAGCTGTAAGCCACTGCAAGCGTCTTCGGCTTTATTACAGTGTTTAAATGTTCCCTAATATTATTTCCATTATTTACAGATGCGGGTATTAAGTTTGAGCACTTAAAGCTCATGACAGCGGAAGACCTTCGAGAAGCAATCCCTGCTTTAGGCCCTCGTATGGACTTTGAAAGAAGATGTTCTTGTGATCTGTGTGTTTTAAGAACATAATCCACAAGCTTTTTCAATGATGGGGTTTCTAGATATTATAGATAGATACATATATCCACTGCCCACAGAACAAGCAGAGAAAGAGAATGGAGAGCCTTACAGCTCGCTGACAAGTTTTCTCTGCTGACTCGCAAAATATGTAAAGTGAGTTAAATTCATTTTTTTTTTGTTTGTTTCTTATTCCAAAAAGGACATCAACAGTTCGTATACACCGACTTTTCTTTTTCCTTAATTTTTTATTAAAAATGCTTTACCCACATTGTGTCCAAAGATGCCTCTAAATGCAGCCTCGGACGTTGATGACAGCTTCGACCAAACTGGTTTTCTCTCTCTCTCTCTCTCTCTGGGTGTGTGTGTAAATGCGGTTTTTTCCCACTCAAAACAAGGATACGTGTGACGAGCAGAGCAGAAGCGTTCTTGTTGTTCCTGCTGCTGCTGCTGCTGACTCACTCACTTATGCATTCACACTTCAATATGCAATGCCCCACAAAATTGCAATTTCCACTAAGATTGATGAAAAAGCGCCTCATGGCCCTGAGAACCTTCTGCCGCCGCCAGGCTGTTGCTTTTGTTGCTGTTGCTGTTGCTGCTGTCTGCCTGGGAATCATGTCATCAATTGAATTTCAAACGATTATTTCTGCACGTTCACAAATCGCAGCAAAAATATTTGCAACGTGTGCGTATGCGGTTTGCATATGATTCACGACGCGTCGAACTGCGATTCAGCCACCAACTCCACCCTGGCTGGCTAACAACAATACGTTTCGATTACGAATTCAAATCAAATTGATGACGCTCCTGTTGTTCGTCGTGATGAAAATATGAAATATCTACCAAAGACCCAGTAACACTTTTGAATGCAGTTGCAAGGTGAGGCGGGGAGTGGAGCAGAGAACTTTTGTGTGTGTTGGTTGCTTAAAACCCAAAAGCGACTGTACCAAATTGCATACTTGAGGCTTAAAGGAAGCCTCGTACTCAGAATGACAGAAATTTCTTCACTGAATATCACATAATTAGAAACACTTTCTTAAAGCACTCAAGTATCAAAGCAAAGCCAAGATGATTTTAATTATATGAAATACTGAGACGAAAAGAAGTTTCTGTAGTACTGAGTACGGGGCCTAAGATAGTTTGTTTCGTAATTGCTTCGCGAAGTTTTAAGAAGAAAGAAACTTGGAAAAATGCTCAACAGTTGGCGCTGTAGGTGCACATTTCATTTTTCATTTCAATTCAATAAGAGTTTAACACGTGGCGCAGTAGGCGGTCATTCCATTTGACCTGCTTCCCTATAGCAGTAGTAGTAGTAGTAGTAGTTGATTTTATTCATCGCTATTTTCTTAAAGGTGCGTACATATAATAAAATTCTAGACATTTTTAATTAACTTTAGTGGCTTGGTGTGTAAACCTTCAGGCACATCTTCTTTTCTTCTCTATGCTGGTACTACACACAATATTGTCTCAAGATACTGCATCGTCCCCAGCACAAAGAAGATCGGAAGATCATCAGTCTTATCTAATATATAATATTTATTACATACAATTTTTTTTTTAACATATATTGAATAATTAATTTAATTTAAATACAAAAAATATGAAAATTAACATAAAGTAAAACTAAAATAAATAAATCGATTAAGTCTTTTCTTTAGACTATTTATTGCTTGCTAAATGTAAATTACAAGTTTTGACCAATTTTCATCATCACTCCCATTTAAAACCTCCACAATCTCTACCTCAGTTAAATATATCTGTTTGAAATATCTTCATCTAAATTCCCGCAGCACTGGGCATTTTCCAATAAAATGTTGCATTGTCTCATCCTCATTGAGATTACAAAGGTTGCATTGTCTTGACCGGGTATTATTAAAAGAGTTTCCCTTTAACCATAGAAGTCCTCCGCGAGCCTTTATAATCCAGAATATTTTCTTATGGGGGGAGTTTTTCACAGCAAAATTCAGATGCCTTGTTATAGTCAAGGTATTTGTATATCCAAGTTTCGCTGGCTCGTGCACTGTCAATTAATTGATTTGACCTCTCAAGTTTCATTTGTGTTAGTAGATCGACACATATATTGCACCATTCCGTTTGATTTACTTCATCAGGTAGTTGGATATCCGAAGCTTAAAGGTGCATAGCTAGGTCGTTGTACTAATAAATTTTCTCCCTTCTGATTACATTTGACAGAATGTGCGGTAGTTGGGTGGGTTCAAATAGAGTTTTGGTAATGTATCTAAGGTGCAAATTATATGTTTAGTGGAACGCCTCTTTCACTCCAGTTTCAAGGTTCAGCACATAGTTTGGGGTATTCGCAGGTAACCTCAGTATTTTCTTTATAAAATATCGTTGCAACGCATCTACTTCATTAAATAAAGAGTTGCCCCATACTTGCGCGCCATCAGCTTGAAAAAGTTTCCATTTTGCTTTTAGGTTTATGTTCGGCTTGCTTAAGAAACTATTCCATGTCATGTTGATCCCTTGTTTGGTCTCCTGGTTTTTTTTCGCTCAGGTGCTTGTTGAAAGTCAGGCTTGGCGTAAATATAATTCTCAAGCTTTCATGGAGATCATACGTCATACCTCCCACAGTTTTGATGATAGATTGTTTGTATCTTCTAAAGATATTTAGTAATCAAAATTATTTATGTATATAGTACAGGGGATAACAAGCATTCTTGCTTTACTTCATTATAAGTTTCAAAACTTTCCGACAACTGGTTTCCGTTCCATACAGCGCTGCTAGATACTGCGTATACTTATTCAATAAAGCTCACGATTTTCGTTGGTTCTCCGATTGAGTGTAGCTTAATTATCAAAAGTCGCCTTGGAACTCTGTCAAATGCTGCCTTAATATCAACAAAGTATGCATACATTTTCTTATTTCTTGCGAACCTGATTTTGACTATTCATGCTAGAATGTAGATATTGTCGCTCGTAGAGTACTTCTTGCGGAATCCTGCCTGATATTCGTTTAGTTTGCCATTTCGTTACCCATTCCGATGGCCCATCGTTCAGGATGCCCATCATTATTTTTGCTCCACAGTTCATAAACGAGATCGTCTAACATCATGAATGTACGACGCTAAGCTTAAGTCATTACATTTTTCCCGTTCAGAATACGGACTAGGTCTTTCTCTGAGATTAATGTACGCTGGAAGTGCAGGAATCGTAAAAATGTAAATTTTGCTCAAACAGCACCCCCAAAGGAGGGCCAGGGCCAAGCTTCTCTCAATCTCTGGCATCTGTGCTTATAATTTTTCGCACAAGAGAAAGAGACATACAGTTTAACGCCGAATCCGAACGGCAATAGTTAGAGAATTTTTTCTTTTTCTTGGCTAGTTTTACTTCACAGCCGGCGGCAGTAGATAATGAAGGTGACCAGGTGTGTAAAGGCTTTTTTCTAAAAAAAAGGAAAAACTTTTTCTATCAGATGATCCGAGGCTGGATCGAACCCACAACCTCCCGCACCAGCAGCCACACATACCACTGATGCGCCACAGTGGGGAGGTGCAGGAGGTGCTCCTTTGCAATAGGGCGATTTCCTAGAAAAAGCGTTATATCCACTTTTTCGCGCATGTGGCAATGGCCGCATAATTCATAAACTCCAGTTCTGTATGGTTTATAGATAAGATTGTTTTCTTTCTGGCTTTGGTCTCTGACTCAAAACTCTCCTTTAAAAGAAACTCTAAGGAAAGAATGAGGAAAAGGCATTGGGCGCATATTACGCCTGCAAACGACTTTCGGTAGGAGATGTCAGACCTATCCTTACAAATGGATTACGAATCCAATCTAAACAACCTCTATAAGGTTTAAAGAGCGGCTTGCCCGGGTGCATTCAAGGGCAAAGTGTACCGTGGGTGTTGAGGACGTCAATCGTGTGTATATAACCTCAAATCGCCTAAAGCCAAGAGCGTCGTCGGCGAGCTGGACTCCCTTTTGAATGAGCAATGGATTATTGAAATTCACGAATTGCAAAGTGACAATCACGCTATTGTTATCAATACTGATAAAACATACGCCTGATGTTGACGACGTTGCTGCAATAATGGTTGGCGACCGTACAGCGACGAGAGAAATTGTGATTCGAAGAAGAAACAAAACTCTGAAACACATCGCCGACACACACCGTTCATACGACGCACTCCAATATCCGCTAATTTTCTGGAAAGGACTAGATGGATATTGCATTAACATTAAACAACGTGATCCCACAACAGGTAACTCAACAACGTTTGCCGGGTGAGCTAGTTGTGTCATATATATGCGTTCAATAGTTCATGCTTTATCCATATACAAACTACCCGTTAAGTATTTAAGCACACTTTCTTATCAACAAGTTCTGGAGAGGACCTATAAATTCAAGCCGACTCAGTCCTGATCGAGCATTGAAAGAGATTACAAGTGTGTGTTTTAAGTTCTTATTAAAAAAGTTTTGTTTTGTAACTCCAGCAAGCAGACTAAACATTTTGTTTATCAATCATACGCAGTGTTGCCTCACCTTGTTATATCCAAACTCCAGCGCCCAGCATGCAATTCCGTAAAGTGCATTCATGCAAAATTCACCTGCCGCAGGTAGCTCAAAAATCATCACCAACAACAGCAGCAGCAGCATCGGCAGCGGCAGCAACTTGGTCCTTGCTGCATATTTTACAACTTAATTTAATGCCATTGCAATTGCATATTTTGGGTCGAGGCTTTACATAAAGTAAATACTCATATTACTCGTGGCAGTGCATGGACTTGCCTCTGCAATTTGCTGATATTAATCTTGCAAATAAATTCCTAGAAGCACTCAAACGTAAAATGTTTACCCCTCCACTTTGCCGCATACTCAAATATTTAATGAATATTAGTTTTCTTTAGTATCCACTCGCTGCTCGGCTCGTCGGCTCGTCTGTTTTGCGGTTTTCTATCTTTTGGGGAGGGCGCAAAATTTAACGAGCCGCCTCGAGCCAGAAACAGCGTGAAATGAGCAAATTTATATGCTTAATTTTTAGCATTTAAATTGCGCTTAGATAAAATGCCAACAAATGGCAACGCTTCAGGCCCTAAGCCCAGTTTTGTGGTTTGCTATTTCAATTCTCGAAATTGTAGCCAAAGAGTCTCAACGCAGACCATAAATTCCAACCACTGCTGCCGCATTATGTTTATAATTACGCTATTCAATTACAACTTCATAATTCATACCAAAGCAAGACTTTAAGTGGCACTGCTCTGGCTTCAGTAGGCGATGTCTTGTGTGTAATTATGCAATGCCTGCACGCGATTCTGCCATGCATCTTGTTCAGGTGGCCACATTACACATGTTCCAACAGTCAGCGAAATCACAGATGTGTCTTGTCCATGGCGAGAAGTGTTTGGGAATTAAGTCTGATTAATTGGTATTTATTGTACTTGACCGGCTAATGGCATAATTGAAACTTGCACTTGTTAAGTCAATACAATGAATCAATTTGTTTTCAAATATTAAGCTGGGCTTATGGGGGAAAAAGTCAGATGCTCATTTGTGAATTGAATCAATTTAAGAAATTTGAAATACAAAACCAATTATTTTGTTGCATGGCAAACAATAGAAAATTGAATTTGTCCACATTGTGTGAGGTCTACACAAAAGTGGCTAAGCTCAGTTTTAATTTTATTTCAATTATTTTGGTTTTCTTTTTACAATTCTTCAGTAGTTTATTGAGTGCACTCAACTAAGGTAGACTTTTTGATATTGTTTTTGAGTTTCCGGTAGGATTGCGACCGCTTTTGCTGATGCTAGCACTTATTTTAGCTTATATTAGTTTCAGAAATTAATTGCGAAGGATCTGGAGAGTAATCTTGACTCTCAACCTAGAGCTTACCTTTTCTGTTGTTTTCCGTAAAGGGATAGCTACGCGTATATCCTCTATGCATAGCATATGGCTAAGCGTAGAGCAACAACAACTTCATATGTGTTTTCTCTTCTCTATCTCTCCGTGCGAAAGTTTTGTTGTTTGCTGCGAATGATTTCCCACACAAACAAAAAACGGTTTTCTCTTTCTATTTATTCTGGTTTTTACTACTGATGGGAGTACAAATACTATCCTCAATACAATAAGAATGCCCCTGGCAAAGATGGCCTTGCCAATAGATTCATCAAAGCTATCCCTTAGTTAACCTCCCTAGTCTTAGTAGTCAACACTGGGTCACTTTTCAAAGGCTTGGATGACCTTCAGAACGTAATGATTCATAAGGCTGAAGAAAGTCAGTCTGAAGTCGTTTTATACCGTCCGATCGATCAGACTCCTATCCACAGCAGCAAAAATTTTCGAGTGGCGTCTACTAGACCGAATCATGGCAATCAATGGGGAAAGTAGTAGAATGCCTCCCATCACTTCGGGCTTGGAAAGTCACACGAGACCCCTGAGCAGCTGAGGCAAAGTAAAGTCCTCATCGAAGCAAAATAAAGTCCTCATCGAGGCAAAGTAAAGTCCTCATCGAGGCAAAGTAAAGTCCTCATCAAGGCAAAGTAAAGTCCTCATCGAGGCAAAGTAAATCCTCAACGAGGCAAAGTAAAGTCCTCATCGAGGCAAAGTAAAGTCCTCATCGAGGCAAAGTAAAGTCCTCATCGAGGCAAAGTAAAGTCCTCATCGAGGTAAAGTAAAGTCCTCAACGAGGCAAAGTAAAGTCCTCGTCGAGGCAAAGTAAAGTTCTCAACGAGGCAAAGTAAAGTCCTCATCGAGGCAAAGTAAAGTCCTCATCGAGGTAAAGTAAAGTCCTCATCAAGGCAAAGTAAAGTCCTCATCGAGGCAAAGTAAAGTCCCCATCGATGCAAAACAAAGTCCTCATCAAGGCAAAGTAAAGTCCTCATCGAGGCAAAGTAAATTCCTCATCGAGGCAAAGTAATGTACTCATCGAGGCAAAGTAAAGTCCTCATCGGGGCAAAGTTAAGTACTCATCAAGGCAAAGTAAAGTCCTCTTAGAGGCAAAGTAAAGTCCTCATCGAGGCAAAGTAAAGTCCTCATCGAGGCAAAGTTAAGTCCTCAACGAGGCAAAGAAAAGTTCTCAACGAGGCAAAGTAAAGTCCTCAACGAGGCAAAGTGAAGTCCTCATCAAGGCAAAGTAAAGTCCTCATCGAGGCAAAGTAAAGTCCTCATCGAGGTAAAGTAAAGTCCTTAACGAGCAAAGTAAAGTCCTCAACGAGGCAAAGTAAAGTCCTCATCAAGGCAAAGTAAAGTCCTCATCGAGGCAAAGAAAAATCCTCTTCGAGGCAAAGTAAAGTCCTCATCGAGGCAAAGTTAAGTCCTCAACGAGGCAAAGAAAAGTCCTCAACGAGGCAAAGTAAAGTCCTCAACGAGGCAAAGTGAAGTCCTCATCAAGGCAAAGTAAAGTCCTCATCGAGGCAAAGTAAAGTCCTCATCGAGGTAAAGTAAAGTCCTCATCAAGGCAAAGTAAAGTCCTCATCGAGGCAAAGTAAAGTCCTCATAGAGGCTAAGCAAAGTCCTCATCGAGGCTAAGAAAAGTCCTCATCAAGGCAAAGTAAAGTCCTCATCGAGGCTAAGCAAAGTCCCCATCGAGGCAAAGTAAAGTCCTCATCGAGGCAAAGTAAAGTCCTCATCGAGGCAAAGTAAAGTCCTCATCGAGGCAAAGAAAAGTCCTCAACGAGGCAAAGTAAAGTCCTCAACGAGGCAAAGTGAAGTCCTCATCAAGGCAAAGTAAAGTCCTCATCGAGGCAAAGTAAAGTCCTCATCGAGGCAAAGAAAAGTCCTCTTCGAGGCAAAGTAAAGTCCTCATCGAGGCAAAGCAAAGTCCTCAACGAGGCAAAGTAAAGTCCTCATCGAGGCAAAGTAAAGTCCTTATCGAAGCAAAATAAAGTCCTCAACGAGGCAGAGTAAAGTCCTCATCGAGGCTAAGCAAAGTCCTCATCGAGGCAAAGTAAAGTCCTCATCGAGGCAAAGTAAAGTCCTCATCAAGGCAAAGTAAAGTCCTCATCGAGGCAAAGTAAATCCTCAACGAGGCAAAGTAAAGTCCTCATCGAGGCAAAGTAAAGTCCTCATCGAGGTAAAGTAAAGTCCTCAACGAGGCAAAGTAAAGTCCTCGTCGAGGCAAAGTAAAGTTCTCAACGAGGCAAAGTAAAGTCCTCATCGAGGCAAAGTAAAGTCCTCATCGAGGTAAAGTAAGGTCCTCATCAAGGCAAAGTAAAGTCCTCATCGAGGCAAAGTAAAGTCCCCATCGATGCAAAACAAAGTCCTCATCAAGGCAAAGTAAAGTCCTCATCGAGGCAAAGTAAATTCCTCATCGAGGCAAAGTAATGTACTCATCGAGGCAAAGTAAAGTCCTCATCGAGGCAAAGTTAAGTCCTTAACGAGCAAAGTAAAGTCCTCAACGAGGCAAAGTAAAGTCCTCATCAAGGCAAAGTAAAGTCCTCATCGAGGCAAAGAAAAATCCTCTTCGAGGCAAAGTAAAGTCCTCATCGAGGCAAAGTTAAGTCCTCAACGAGGCAAAGAAAAGTCCTCAACGAGGCAAAGTAAAGTCCTCAACGAGGCAAAGTGAAGTCCTCATCAAGGCAAAGTAAAGTCCTCATCGAGGCAAAGTAAAGTCCTCATCGAGGTAAAGTAAAGTCCTCATCAAGGCAAAGTAAAGTCCTCATCGAGGCAAAGTAAAGTCCTCATAGAGGCTAAGCAAAGTCCTCATCGAGGCTAAGAAAAGTCCTCATCAAGGCAAAGTAAAGTCCTCATCGAGGCTAAGCAAAGTCCCCATCGAGGCAAAGTAAAGTCCTCATCGAGGCAAAGTAAAGTCCTCATCGAGGCAAAGTAAAGTCCTCATCGAGGCAAAGAAAAGTCCTCAACGAGGCAAAGTAAAGTCCTCAACGAGGCAAAGTGAAGTCCTCATCAAGGCAAAGTAAAGTCCTCATCGAGGCAAAGTAAAGTCCTCATCGAGGCAAAGAAAAGTCCTCTTCGAGGCAAAGTAAAGTCCTCATCGAGGCAAAGCAAAGTCCTCAACGAGGCAAAGTAAAGTCCTCATCGAGGCAAAGTAAAGTCCTTATCGAAGCAAAATAAAGTCCTCAACGAGGCAGAGTAAAGTCCTCATCGAGGCTAAGCAAAGTCCTCATCGAGGCAAAGTAAAGTCCTCATCGAGGCAAAGTAAAGTCCTCATCGAGGCAAAGTAAAGTCCTCATCGAGGCAAAGTAAAGTCCACAACGAGGCAAAGTAAAGTCCTCATCGAGGCAAAGTAAAGTCCCCATCGATGCAAAACAAAGTCCTCATCAAGGCAAAGTAAAGTCCTCATCGAGGCAAAGTAAATTCCTCATCGAGGCAAAGTAATGTACTCATCGAGGCAAAGTAAAGTCCTCATCGGGGCAAAGTTAAGTACTCATCAAGGCAAAGTAAAGTCCTCTTAGAGGCAAAGTAAAGTCCTCATCGAGGCAAAGTAAAGTCCTCATCGAGGCAAAGTAAAGTCCTCATAGAGGCTAAGCAAAGTCCTCATCGAGGCAAAGTAAAGTCCTCATCGAGGCAAAGTAAAGTCCTCATCGAGGCAAAGTAAAGTACTCATCGAAGCAAAGATAGAAGAAAGTTTTATATATGTTTGTTACAAAAGCTTGCTTCAACTAAAATTTTAGAATTAAATCCGAATCTACCTCGTAATACCCTCATAAAGCAAGCCACTGAGCAGCAAGAAAAAAACCCTTTCAAAGGAAAATAAGAAAAATGAAAATGTTCAAAAAAAATCGACATTCAAAAATGAAATGAAACGTGAGACGGTCTACATATGACTGGCTGTCATTCTCTTTTACTTACGTATGTGCGAGTGTGTGGCTGTGTGTGTGTGTGTGTGTACACTGCATGAATTGCAGTTGTTGTTGAAAGCATTTGCATGTCATTCGTTTGCAATATGTGCACCTGTATTGGTGTTGTCAACGCGCCCGCGATCCTCCCTCACTACCCTATCACCATCTGCTCAACCTGTTCGCATAGTTAATGCTGCCGTTTTATATGCATGAGCCATGTGAAGGACAATTCCCTCGCAAAGACGATGTGAAAATGAATTGCCAACATTGGGACACAGGGCCAGCAGCCATTTAAAGCTTCCATTCGATTGATTTGCTCGAAGTAAGCTAAAAACTTTAACCAACTAGCAGCAGCAGCTGTTCCGGGAACAAAAACAAACAAAATATTATGCAATGAAATTAAATAAAATACCAAAAGGTAAGACAATATGCCAACGCTCACAAGTCAAATACAACAGGGGGGCGGCGGCAGGGGCAAAGTTCAAGTTGTTGCAACACAAAATTTGCACATTGCATACGATTTGCATTACACCGTATAGCCGAAAAAGGTGAGCCGGGAAATCAGTAAAATATTATGAAGCAAAGGCAAAAACAAAGACTTTGCTCGCTTCAAGTTATAAATATGTAAATAAGCAGCAAAGTTGCCAGTTTCCAGTTGGAAAGAGATTGCAGCTGAAGGCGGAGACGGAGACGGAGACGCAGACGGAGTATGATGGTAAAAAGTTAACAATATGCTTCACATGGCTCATGTTTGGTGAGCGTAAGACAAGCCAACTAAAAGTTGATGGCAGCAACAACATCACTGCCGCATGTTCTGTGGCCTGCAACTGTGAAGCTGTGGGAGCAGGGACCAAACTTTACTTTACACATACACATACACACACACACACACACATGTGCATACATATGTAAGTGAAATTGTAATTGCAATTAAGATGACAACTAAAGGAAGGAACCATTTTTTTTAGCATAACAATGTGGCACCATTAGGGGAAATCTTTTGAATATTGTAAAATCAGGACTAAAAGTTTTGCTAAAAATCTAAAAATTGAGTTCTGTGACCCTCGATGTTACAGTTAAAGTGCAAAATTTTAAAGAAAAAATGACAATGTTTTAATCCTAACTTCCGACAAAGGAAACAAAACGGTTGAAATAGAAAAAGATAAATATAGGAAGAAACTTGTTGACATTTTTGGGGATATGTGGACCTCAAAGCGGCAAAATGGAAAAAAGTAGGTCTCATCATTCCCAAAGCAAAAGCAATCAAGTCGTCTTTCAGTCCTCAAAGTGCCCAGCTGTGTGCCACTTGCCAAACTATCCAACATATCTCTTCAACTGGGAGATTTTCCTAGTCTTTGGCAGAAATCCTACATTATTCCTATTCATAAGAAGGGTCCAAAGTCAATTATATCGAACTACAGGTGTGTATCGAAACAATCGGACATATCCAAAGCTTCTCGAAAAGATTCTGACTTCCCAACTACAACATTTTAGTCGCTCGGTAATATCTAAATCTCAGCATGAATTCATGAAGAATCGATATATATCTACGAATTTACTGGAATTTACTATTCTGGTAAACAAAGGATTTGTCAATAAGCGGCAAATTGATGTAGTTTCTACTGATTTCAGCAAGGCTTTTGACTCTGTCAATCATGAGCTTTTAGTACATAAATTGTGTTTGCTCGGCTTCCTTTCACTCCTTCTCAACTGGATCAAGTCATATCTAAGCGATCGATCTCAACGAGTTTGTTTCAAATCAATACTATGCAGCTCCATTAATGTACTATCTGGGGTTGCCCAAGGTAGTCATTTAGGCCCCCCACTATTTAGGTTTTATCCCATTCGCATGCATTGATGTATGCCGAAGACCTAAAACTTTGATTGACCCGGCGCACAGTGGTCGATTTCATAGGCCAAAAACAAAAAAATCAAAGTCAAAAGTTTGCCTCCAAAAGGTCATCACTATTTCCTTATAGAATAAGCAATTCAACGCAAAAGTGGTTTTTGCTCTATTGTAACCAGTCCAGTTACAAATAGCTTCAAAAGAGAGAATATATTGAGACGTGGATTTTAACGCATGAAAATTAACTCGTTCTTCCAAAACTTAATTAAAATATTAAATCACTTTGAATCGCCGGGAATTACATTGAATATTAAAAAGATAGGGATAAACTATATGATTAATCCCTTTTCATGCTATAACACGTTGTAGTTTTGTTATAAAATTAATTTTCTCCCCAGTGTCATAGTTAGCGATGTACACAGTCAAATAGTTACTTTTTAGCTACAGTTAAAGTTGTGTTCCCCCCGATCCCCCGAATGGAACTTTTTTATTAATATTCGTTAATGTCTTCAGAATATATATTGTAAATTTCAGCTGCCGCTTTTTGCCGCTCTTTGTCTTACAAACGATATAAAAAGGTGATTTTACAATGTTTTTTCATGTGAATTTTTGTGCCTTGTTTGTGGTTTCTTAAGCTGTGCGTTTTGTTACTGCTGCTGATATGTAATTAATTTCTTTGTGTTTTGGGTTCTATATTTGTTTGTGCTTTATTTTTTAGATTATTATCTCTTTCTTAATATCATTTAACGATTTTTTCATATATATATAGGCACATCTTATCAAAACGAGAATGTAAGTTACAGACGGCTCTGACCGACTTCGATATACTCGTTACTCATGGAAAGAAATGTTTAGTAGCCTTCCTGTGTGCCTGAGCTGGAACACCCAAAGTATGCAACATTTTTTTAACTCGGCTATTTATCATCCGATCATGATGAAAATTTAAGAGCTTATAGATGAAGAATATAAATGTAATTTTGAAATTTGAGATCGATATCTCAAATATTATGTGAGTTATACAACATTTTTTTTTGTGGGGGCGAAGATGGGCGTGCTGACAATAGGAGTCTACATTTCAAATTTGGTTGCTCTAGCTCTTCTAGTCTCGGAGATCTAGGTGTTCATACAGACAGACGGACAGACGCACATGGCTATATAGACTCGGCTGTTGATGCTGATCAACAAAATATATACTTTATATGGTCGGAAATGATTCCTTCTGCCTGTTACATAAATTTGCACGACTTTAGTATACCCTTTTACTCTTCGAGTAACGGGTATAATTAGCGAAATGTAAGCAAACTGCAAGCGTGCAGCATGCGTATTGAACATGCACCAAGTAGTATTGATTGGATAGAGCTCTGAAAAAGCTGCTAAGGCTAGAAAGAAAGATGTTAAAATGTATCGACTCCATCACAGGCGTCAGATTTTAATTGTCGCAACATATTTGCTTAATCGTTCACTCCTGAGCTCAGATCCTTTTCTAACTGTGCAGAGAAAATTAACTAGCCAGAAAAAATATACTATAAATCAATCTTAACTTGTTCATTTTCATCATTTTGTATCTGTTTATTTCTTATATTTATTTTTAAATTTCCAATTTGGTGTCTTATAATTAACTTGTAATAAATTATAAAAAATTAGTTTTTTTTTTAAATTTTTGTTGTTTTTTTTTTGGCTTGATGTGGGTGGGTGGGAGATGGGTTTAAAGCAGTGGCCGGCACGTCTCAGTCTCCAGTGTATTGAACAGGGCTCTGCGGCAGCGACGTCGACACACCGACAGTATACGAACATATACTGCTCTCTTTTGCAACAACAAAGATGTGCTAAATGAGCGCGCTCTCGCGTAGCTAAACACACACACACAACGCCAAAATGCGCATGTATTTTTTGCCGGCCACTGGTTTAAAGCTGTGTAAGCATGACAATTCTATGATTTCTTACTTATAAGAATTTTCAAAAGCTGCGACCAAAGTTTCACTTTTATATCTCTTCTGAAAGTATTTTTGGCCGCCGACTCCGTACAAGACCGACCACTGTGCGGCGTCTCCGCTCCTCCTTCAACCCGATTTCAGCTCTCTTCACACCAGGTGCTCGGTTAATAGGCTTCCTCTTAATCTCAGCAAGTGTAAATGTATGACTTTCAGCTTTAATCAACCATATGAGTTTGATAATATGATTGATACTATCCCATTGGAACGAATCTATAATGTGAATGATTTGGGTGTACAATTTGTACCCAATGGGAGTTCTCGGGTTCGTTAATCGATGGTCCAAGGAATTTAATGACGCCTGCGTCACTTAACAACTGTATGTTTCCCTAGTGAAACCAATCCTTGAATATGGGTCGTGTGTCTGGTCTCCACACTACCAAAAATATCCAGATCAACTGGAATCGGTTCAAAAGCAGTTCTAAATTTTCGCTTTCCGAGGCTTAAACTGGGATCTTTCCACCCATTATCCTCCTTACGAGTGGTCGGGTGTGGCGTGCCAGTTGTATGTGTGGCTGCTGGTGCGGGAGGTTGTGGGTTCGATCCCGCCTCTGACCATCTAATAAAAAAAAAAAGTTTTTTCTTTCTTAAGAAAAAAGCTTTTACACACCCAATCACCTTCACCAGCTACTGGCGCCAGCTGTGAAGTAACTAGCCATGAAAAAGCAAAATTCTCTAACTATTTCCGTTCGGATTCGGCGTTAAACTGTAGGTCTCTTCTCTTGTGCGAAAAATTATAAGCACACACACCAAGAGATTGAGAGAAGCTTGGCCCTGGCCCTCCTGGAGGAGCTGTTTGAGCCAATTTTACTTTATCCTCCTTACGAGGACAAACTACGCCTAATCAACCTGCCTTCTCTTAAGAACCGCAGAACTTGCCATGGTGTTCTTTTTATACTCTGTACCAAAGGTACAAAGAGTATATTAAGTTTGTGCAAAAGTATGTCCGTCTGTCTGTCTGTCCGTCAGTCTGTCCGTCCATATGAATGCACAGATCTCAGAGATGGAAAGAGATAGAGGTTTAACATGTATGGGGCATATATTTCTTATACTTGCAGGCAGATCAAGTTTATTTTCAATTTTTGCCACGCCCCCTCCCGCCTCTGCAATTTGAAAAAAACGTCATATCTCCTACAGTTTTGATGAGATATCCTTCTAGAGATATCTAGTTATCAAAATTATTTATCGATTTGCTGAAGGAATGATAATGATCGGATAAACGATACTCAAGTTATGAGCAAAAAACGGCCAGTTAAAAGTTAAAAGTAATTGTCAAATCTGTAATTGAGAAGAACTGTAAACCAAATTCTAAAAGTAAACAATAACCTAAAATTTACCGATCTCTCAAATATGTTCCAAAGCTTGCGGAACTTTTCGTCCATTCCGATTGCTTCAACAAACAAGATATCTTATAGAAAACTTTTTCAATAATCAAGTATCATGTAATGAAAATGTGTAGTTGTTTGCCTTTTCAGTCGTCAACCGAGCAGGACTAATCTTTGTTAGGTCTTTGTTGGCCAGGAACTCAGAGCAATAGAGAGGGAAGCTAAGGGTACTACACCAATTAGTAGTTGAATTACATCCAAAGGAAGGAAGTCCGCCAACTAATCAATTGAAAATTCAGACAATTCAAAGTGAGGGAAAAATGATTCAAGTTACAGTTCAATCGTCATCGCCCGTCATCGATGTATTTGTAACACATACGTGACACTGAGCCCAATTAGTCAACGACTGCCACCAACAACGGAAAGTTAACTTACTTTTTGAACACACCTCGTTTAGTACTGCAAGCGTGTGATTTAAGTTTTATAGGCCATAAATTTGCCTGAGTACCAGAGTATAGAGCACATACACTCGTGTGCAATAAAGTAAACTTTTGGAAAATTCTGTCCCTCTCTTGATTTCTTATGCATTATAAAGTAGATATAAATCAATAAATAGGAAGAAACACTTTTTCGTATAGCAAAAGGAAAGGATGATAAAATTCGAGAAAATAAAACAAAAGAGCTGAAAATAAATGACAAATTGTGGAATCAAATGGAATTATGGAGAAAGAAAAATAAAGCTGAATGGAGGTCAAGCTTTTTTAGTATTGAAGGAAATAGAAAATGAAGCGAAATGGTAGAGTAAGTAAATGGAATTACATGAATGGCAGCAATGTATTAAAATTGACTTGAGAAATATTGAAAAATTGTAGCCGTTACTCTAACAAATTCGAGAGTTAAATACCCAATACCTTAGCCAAACCCCAGAATTTCATCATTTATGATTTCATCAACTAAAATGCAAATTCTTTTCCAAAGTTGAACACATTTTTTTTTTAAGTTTTTAATTTTATAGTTTGCCCCGTAAAAGTTTAAGCTATTCCCCAGAATGGGCAAGACAGACTGTTTCTTCTTCTTGCTCCCTTCACCTGCTGCCAGTGTGGCACACAATTTGCTTTATATTAGTTTCCCTTTGAAGCAGTATTTTCCTGTACCTTAACGATTTTCCGCTGCAGTTGGGAAATTTTGTGACTGCTATTTGTCATTTGAATGTTGAAATTAAGTTGAGAAATTCTTCAAATGTCACTTGTTGTTGTTGTTGTTGTTGTCATTTGTGTAGCAAAAACAAAAACAAATTCAATTCTTTTGTTTTTCCAGCTTGTACCCCCATCTCTTTCTCTCACTTTCCCTATCCCTTTTCTCTCGCTCTGACTGTTTTTTCATGCGCATTCAATGAACCATAAATTTCAAAGTGCGGCACTGCCAGACGCGACGGCGACAACGTCAACAACGAGCCAACAACCACAACAACAACAACAACAACAACAGAAATATCCATCTAAAGCAGCACGACAACAAGTTTAAAGTTACGCAAAAATATACATTCAGGGCCTCATCCAATGCATTTGAGATTAGCTGGAGTAGATTACCATTTCAACAATTGCAACAATTTCAACCCCAAAACTATTTCACCCACCCCCAGCCCCCAAAAAACTTTGCACACTTTGACAGGTGCAATAAAAAAGCAAAATAATACAAAATGAATTGGAAAGCAGGAATGGGGCATTGTAGGCGGCAAGCCATTCTGTGAGTCTCCATTTCTGCTATCTGGGCAAACAATTTGATACTTCCGCCTGAGCGACAAACAATGGAGCGTAAATATCCCCCCCCCCAAAGCATAGAAGCGAGGACAAAAACTACATTTTACCATGAGAAGGCCTCACATTGTACATCAAAACACATACATATAAATGTGCAAATGAATGAATGAGTGAGTGAGTGGATAAGTGAGACATACACGTACATATATAGCCCTGATGCATGCATGTCCGGTGCAAACAATTCAACCCGGCTAAGGCATCGTTAGGCAGGGACACATAATGGAACAAGTGAACAGAATAATATGGCTAAAGAATGGACTTATTGGTATCCTGCAACTATTTCTTAAGAAAAATGCTTGCATCTATCGTTCCGGGGAAGTTCTCTTAGGTGTGAAATAATTCCAAAAAAAAACACAACAAATTACAAAACTTCAACAAAATTTTAAAAAAAATACTGAACCATACTAAAATTTCTCAAAATTTCACAATTTGATACCAAAAAAAACAGAAAATCCATCAAAAAATACTGTAGCGAATTAGTTTCCACTTGGGAGGTGTTCCTTGGGAGGTATAACTAATTTTTGTTAGGTGATGGGGGCTAAATCAACCGCCGGTTGGCCAGCGCACGCAGCGGGGAGGAGATAGAACAGAGGGAGATATGCAGCCAAGCTTATCCCAAGGAAAAGAGTCAGCCAATCAATTCAGTTAACAATTCAGAAAAAAGGATTATAGGCACATGTGTGATTTTCAAAACGAAAAATAGAGGAAAGCTCACTTTGGCTCGACCGAAGTTTATATACCCTTGTAGCTTGTAGTAGTAGATATTTATTAATATAAATTTTTGGCTTGATTTTTAACCGTCAGCCATAGCATTTGAGTTTTTGTACATTGTTAACGATATAAATAAACAAAAATTTAAAACAAAGAAACATAGTTTTCGATTTAAGCATTGACCAAGACGAAATAAACTAGGTAGAAAAGATACATAATTTAATTTACAGAAAAAGTTACAAATATTCATTTCTAATAGCGGTTCTACATTTTAGCGCCTGTTGTAGAAAGGAGGATAATGTTATCCAGTTTAGCCAATTTATGACGTCTGCTTCTGAAAGGAAACGGCTTCCCCCCAGATGGGCGCTTCTTATCTAAGCTAAAATTGAGCATACCCCAAGCAAATGCATGACGTCTTCAGTTGCGTGGAAATTACAGAGGCTACAATCTGTGTTAACAGAGCTCCAGTGCGGCCTGTAGTTGAGCCCGACATATAAGTGAGATTGCTTAAGTGTCATAACGGTCATGAAAATAGTTGAGCGATTCCAGTTTCCGCTCTAGTTTTTTGTAAGTGTTTTGGACCACACTTTGAGTGGCTTGACTTAGAAAAGAGTCTCTTTCTCTGATAGCAGCTTTCTCCAACAGCAATTGGTGTGATCTTTCCCATGATCCGACGCTTTGAAGGTCTATGGATACCTCATGATCCTGAAATAAGAAGAGCCAATTGTGAAAAATTTGTGATTTTTCCGACAGCATCATAGCAGTAACTGTTTTGGCTAGTCTACAATTCGGCATATTCATAACTTTCCGTACGTATGTGAAGTGGTTTTGCAGACCGTACAAGAAGAATGAAGGCAGGCCGATTTCTAAGTGGAGCGCATAGTTTGGAGTAGTGCGGAGTAGTTGAAATATCCGTTTAATAAACAGCCTTTGCAGTCGCCCCACCTCCTCATATCGGCAGTATCCCCAGACTTGAGAAGCATAGCACATTACTGATCGAACAGTGGCTTCAAACATTCTGAATTTAGTGCTCGGCAAAATATGTCGTTCTCCGAAAAAGTTTCTCCAAGTGCTATTAATTTGCTTTCTTAGAGTCTTGCAGTTTTTCTTGTAAGTGCGGTTTGAAGCTTAAATTTCCAGTGATAGTCACGCCAAGATATTTAAAAGTTTTTACCGTTTCCAGCTCAACGCCATTTAAAAACCATCTGTCTACCCTTGCACTACGGCCTCTTCTGTCTTGAACAATCAAAACTTTCGTACCCTTGTAGCTTGTATAATTTATATAAATTAAGGTTTTAAAGGATTTTCGTCGAACATTCTTAGCTGAGTTATTTCCCAAACTCAGCAATAAATGGCGCTATTACTTTGACCATTTGCTTCCCAGTTTTTTATATGGCAACTATACGATATATTCTTCAGATTTTGACCAAACTTCTCAAAATTGTGTGGAAACTGATAATATTCATAATTGGACAGTTAAAAGACGCTACCATTGAAAACCAAAAAGTTTTTCTTACTAGAACTAGATTTTCTACCGATAGTTCCTATCGCAGCTATATGCTATAGTCATTCGATTTGGATCAAACTTGGCAGAATTGTGTGTAATCATATAATATTGAAAAATAACAAGTTTTAGGAGCGGTGGCATTGAAAACAAAAAAGTTTTTCCCACTAAGACTTATTTTCTGAACAATATTTTGTATGGCAGCTATACTATATAGTTGGCCGATTTTCATAAAACTTGATAGAATTATGTAAAAGCATAGAAAACTTAGAAATACGAGGATTGGCGAAGTTTGCGTTAAAGACAAAAAAGTTTTTCCTACTAAAACTACTTTTTCGACCGACGGTTCCTATGTAGCTATAAGCTATAGTCATTCGATCTGGTCGGTTCCGATAAATGTGCAGCGTTTTTGTACCAAAAAACTTCTAGCAAAGTTTGCTTAAGATACCTTTTAAACTGACGGAGGATATCGCTTAGAAACAGACGGACTTGGCAATATCAACTCAGACAGTCATGCTGATCAAGAACATATATACTTTATATGGTTGGAGATGCTTCCTTCTATGCGTTAGAAACACCCTCTACAAGGGTACAAAAACGAGAAGGCCAAGCTAACTTCGTCTGTGCCGAAGTTTTTATACCCTTGCAAATGCAACTGTCACAGTTTAAGAACGCTTACATAAAAATCACAAAATTTTGTAACTAAAAAAAACTTCCGACAGATAAACGTCTGAAAAAAGTTTTTCTCACTAAGACTCAATTTCCGGCCGATCGGCCCTATGGCAGCCTTAAGATATAGTCATCCGATTTCGGCCCAATTTTGCGAATCGATTTGAGAGCATATAAAATAAGTCATCAGCGAGTTTAAGGACGCTAACAAAACTAAACAAAAAATTTTTTTACCAAGACTCATGTTCGACCGATCGGTCCTATGGCAACCATAAGATATAGTCACCCGATGTCGATCAACTTTTTCAAATTAGTTTGAAAGCGTTTAATATTAATAATCACCGACCTTAAGAACGATTTACTTAAAAACAAAAAAGTTTTTTTTCACTAAGACCCATTTTCCGACCGATCGGTCCTATGGCAGCTATAAGATATAGTCAACCGATTTAGACCAAAATTTTCAAATCTGTTTGAAAGCATATAATATTATTAATGACCGAGTTTAATCACGTTAACATTGAAAACAAAAAAGTTTTTCTCACTAAAACCCATTTTTCGACCTATGGTTCCTATGGCAGCTATAAGATATAGTGATCCGATCCGGTCGGTTCCGACATATTAGCAGCGTGCAGTAAAAAGAAGACTCTGTGCAAAATTTCAGCTCGATAGCTTTAAAACTGAGAGACTAGTTTGCGTAGAAACAGACGGACAGACAGACGGACAGACAGACGGACAGACAGACGGACAGACAGACGGACAGACAGACGGACGGACAAAGCTCAATCGACTCAGCTCGTCGCCCTGATCAAGAATAATATAGTTTATGGGGTCGGAAATGAATATTTCTATGCGTTGCAAACTTCTGGGCAAAATTATAATACCCTTTGCAAGGGTATAATGAGAAAGATAGGTAAGCATAGGATGGGTCTCGATCACATATCGATGATTCGATACATTCTCTTAGTTTGCTTCTACTTTTTCGACCAATAGTTCCTATGGCAGCTATATGCTATAGTCATTCGATCTGGTCGATTCCGATTAATGTGCAGCGTTTTTGTATCAAAAGACTTCGTGTAAAGTTTGGTTAAGATAGCTTTTAAACTGACGGCGGAGATCGCATAGAAACAGACGGACATGGCTAAATCATCTCAGTTCGTCATGCTGATCAAGAATATATATACTTTGTGTGTGTGTTAAGGCGGCTTTACACTTGTCATATATGTATCTTTAAAATGTCGATTGTCAAAATTCTCTAAAGAGAATATCTTATCAAAAAGAACATGTCCTATTTCATCAAAGAAGGCTAAATTTTCTAAATATTTAGAGTTATTTGTTTTGCTATTACATTATCGTCAGAGATTCTCATTAGAGATATATGAAAAGTGTTACAGGCAAATTACACTGAGCACATCTGACATCCCACATCATGAGTCATAAAGTTTTGGCGTGGCGAAATTGGTTATCTTTGTTGGGTGGTCCTTTAAGACACCAAACTATTTATTATTTTAACAAAACAAAAATTTACAAATGTTGGCATAGCAAATAGTTAAGCTGCCTTTACACTTGTCACATATATCTAAAGAGTCTCTCTAAAGACAAGATATAATAATGTAATAGGCAAACATATATCTCGGACGAGAAAGTTTTGCCATCTCTAGACAAATATGATGAAATAGAACCGGTTCTGATAAAAGTAACTCTGTTGAGACAAAGCTGTCAATTTTGTGGAGTTGCCATTTCCCCCAAAAACTAATACTAAATAAATACTAAATTTTTATTCGAAATACTCTATTCTATTTATCGATTACACTAGATTGCGAACTCTAAAAGTTGTTAACTTCATTCAAGTAGAAAATAAAATTTGCGAAAATGACAGACAAACGGGTCAGTGTAAAACAGTTGCAGAATATGCATTGTGGCTAACATAATATAATCATATTAGACTTTCGAATGGTAAAAATGCGAGTTAGTAGAACTCCTGGAGTTTTACGAAAATGAGACCCTCCTATAAGCAAGCTGTACAAAAACAGAAAGGCTCGCCAAGCAGCGTTTTTTAATCTAGAGCAGAGGTTGACTTCAATAAATAAAGACGTGAACGTCGAGGACATTAAAACTAAATTAAATAATTTACGCTGCCAATACACCGATTAAATGAAAAAATCAACAAAGAGCGTTTTGGTTTGAGAAGATGCACTTTTTGGAGAGCCACATTCGAATGCGCCCATCGAGTTCCACTTTTGCAGAGAGTGTTTGATAAAATAGGTATCGTTTTATATAACAGATTGGTGATGCATCAGATTCTTCACTATCAGAAAAGTCGATTTCCGAGAGGGAAGAGAAACGTCCTAGGGTCGAAGAGAAGGAAAAACTCATGAAGGAGGCTCTGCCAGTAATAAAAAATTCCAAATCGGAAATTCTCCCCTTCAGTGGACGCATCTGGAGAATTTTTAAGCCGTAAAAACCCCAGAAGACCAGCAAGATGAGTTCTTCATTGAAGTAATGAACTTTGCTGTTCAGTGCAAAAACCATAAAAGAAAATAGAGGAAAGCTAACTCCGTCTCAACCGAAGCTTATATACCCGTATAGCTTGAATAATCTATATAAATTAAGATTTTAAATGATTTTCGTCGAACATTCTTAGCTGAGTTATTTCCCAAACTCAGCAAAATGATGGCGCCATTACTTTGACCATTTGCTTGCCAGTTTGTTATCTGGCAGCTATACGATATACTCTTCAGATTTTGACCAAACTTCCCAAAATTTTGTGGAAACTGATAATATTTATAACTGGAAAAGATGCTACCATTGAAAACCAAAAAGTTTTTCTTTCTAGAACTACATTTTCCACCGAGAGTTTCTATCGCAGCTATATGCTATAGTCATTCGATTTGGATCAAACTTGGCAGAATTGTATGGTAGCACATAATATTGATCACTAACAAGTTTGGAAGCGATAGCTTTGAAAACAAAAACGTTTTTCCTACTAAGACTTATTTTCTGAACTATTTTTTGTATGGCAGCTATACTATATATTTGTCCGATTTTCATAAAACTTGATGAAATTATGTAAAAGCATAGAAAACTTATAAATACGAGGTTTTGGGACGTTCGAGTTGAAGACATAAATTTTTTCTTACTAAAACTACTTGTTCGACCGATAGTTCCTATGGCAGCTATATGCTATAGTCATCCGATTCGGCCGGTTCCGATAAATGTGCAACGTTTTGGTACCAAAAGACTTCGTGCAAAGTTTGGTTAAGATAGATTTTAAACTGATGGAGGAGATCGCATAGAAACAACACAGCTCGTCATGCTGATCAAGAATATATATACTTTATGTGTGTGTTAAGGCGGCTTCACACTTGTCATATATCTCTAAATAGTCAATTGTCAAAATTCTCTAAAGAGAATCTCTTAACAAATAGAACATGTCCTATTTCATCAAAGAAGGCTAAATTTTCTAAATATTTAGAGTTATTTGCTTTGCTATTACATTATCGTCAGAGAGTCTCATTAGAGATATATGACAAGTGTTATAGGCTAATTACACAATTAATTAGCACATCTAACATTCCACATCATGAGTCATAAAGTTTGGCCGTGGCAAAATTGGTCATCTTTGTTGGATGGTCCTTTAAGACACCAACCTATTTACTATTTTGATAAAACAAAAATTTACAAATGTTGGCATAGCAAATAGTTAAGCTGCCTTTACACTTGTCATATATCTCTAAAGAGACTCTCTGACGATTGTGTGATAACAAAGCAAATAACTCTAAATATTTAGAAAATGTTGCCTACTTTGATGTAATTTGACAGGTTCAAATATTAAACTTTAATTAAGCATTTTAACTCATGTTGTGGGATGTGCTCAAGGCAGCTTAAACAAATTTCGCATTATATATTCATATACAGGTACTTCATTTTGAGAGACACCCAAGGAGCCAGGTCTTCAAGTTTATTCAAGGCAATCCAAATATGGTGAAAAAAAATGAAATCAGCAAGCGGCAGATGCGAATATCAGACTTCAAGCAAACTTTTTATATGTAGCTATTAGATTCCTTTCAACTGTTAGAGTCAAGTTCAAATTAGTGGCAATCTTCAAGAATGCACCTGAACAGATATTATGCAACTGCTTAGCTTCACATGCTAGGACATAAATACACAGATAGTAGATAGGGACAGTAGGAATCTTGTAAATCCATTCATGCGCGTTACTAATTAGATGACATCAACATCAAAGGTCAAACCGAGTCCAATTTTACTACCATAACAAAAGATTATTTCCACAATCATACCAAATATACCCCAACATACCCTAACCCCTTTACTAGATTTACAAAAATTAAAGAGGGACCAGCAGCAAGAAACAAGAACAACAACAACAGCACTATGACAGTTTAGTTGATAAGATTTGGATTTGTCTGCAGCATTTATTGTCTGAAGTTGTTGAGCAATTTTCCTTTGGTGTTCTCTTCTTTGCTTGGCTGCTCTTCTGTTTCTGGCTCTGCCTGTGGCCAGTGAAATGTTTTCTGCACAATTGTCATCATGACCCTTACACAAACACTGACACACACACACTCACACACAGAGAGAGATAAAACAATGTCAACAGCGTGGGGCTGTGTAGGTGTTAGTCAAAGCTGTTTTGCATACTTTGCGGCGCAAATATTTGCCCTTTTTTTCGGACTTTGTAGGCAAAGTAAGAAAATAAGCGATAAATAAATACAATTTGCTTGGCCTTTTTATTTGCATTTAAGATCGAGCAGATAGAACACGCAAATGATGGCCCAATGGAGAACCAAAATAAACTGACAAACTAGTGAAATATTATGTAGATGAACCAAAATTTAAAAAGCCTCATAAATTTACCGGGCTCTAGCCCCTTCTCGGACGACTGCATATACTGGACGGGCATTAAGCGTTCGCTTGCTTTCTAATTTGCTTTGACATCCGACATGTGTTGAAGGCTTTGTCTTTGTGCGTTTTGCAATTTCCGTTGGCAAAGCACAAGGACGAAGAACTGGAGCTGCATGAAGAGAGTGCGCTCCGTTGGGCTTAGACGTGCTTTTAATTAATTTGAACGCGCGACGGCTGCCTTTTTGCATTGCAACTGCCTGCTACACCCTCAATTTCTGGACTGACTGACTGGCAGCCCAACTCCGTGTGCGAGCAAATTCAGTTGGTGTCGTCATTGTTCAATCGAAACTTGAAAAACTGTTGGATGGCAGCTTTTTTGAGTTGGCCTAGAAGTCGCTTTAAGGCAACATGCTTACTCAGGCAGGTAGCTGGCTAGCTGCTGTTGCATTTTTTTTTTTGATCCAGCAGCAGTTCATTCATGACAATAAAAAAGTTTAGTATTTAAAAATCCAAAATATAAAACGCTTTCTCCTTTAGCGGTTCCTAAAATAAGGCCGAACCTGTCTTAATTTTAAACAATTTACTCGAATTTTCGTGCCCTTCAAACGAATGTTTCTTTATTAAAAAAAAGTAGGAGTCCAGCTAAATTTTACAACTCAGTGATTATACAATTTTTTTTGCCTACCCCAAGCGATCACACAGTAAATTTTTGACTCCGTATCTTTGAGTGGCATCAACGTGGTGCAGCTGGCCAAAGCAAAATTTGGATCACAGAATATTTACAGACTTCACAAAGGTGCTGTTAAGCGTAACATTAATTCTTAACTGCAAGCATGCAAAATTTCAAGTGTGGCGAATTCTTTGCTTCTGATTCTTCTTTACTCAATTTTTGCATGAAACTTTTACTTACTTCGCCATAGTCCGTAGAAGCTTTTAAGAATAGACAAAAAATTTCAAAAAATAAGAAATTTTCTTAAAAACAAGCCTGCAAACCGGTCCTGAAAGGAACCCCAAAGAACCAGTTCGGTTCGGATTTCCCGGGGGTATTTAAACCCCCGAACTTGAACCAGAACCGAACCCACTGTATACCAAAAAATGAGGTTCGTTTCAAACAATCATTTAAGTCAATTTCTTAAGATCTTATCTATCTGCCTCAATATTATGACCTAAAAAAAAAACTATTTTATGGTATTTATAGTACAGAATCGCCTGAGATGATAAATTTTAATGCTTTTTAGAAATCCAATTCATATTGCAATTTCGTGAAGAAAGAAAAACATACGTAAAGTCAAAAAAAGGGTGTTCAAACATGAACATGAGACAAGACTTCAAACTACATGTAGCATTCGACATCATTTTCACTACACACAGCTTATCGTAAAAGGACCAACCACTTAAAAAAATTGGAAAATTCCAACCGGAAAAGCGTCGGTAAAGTTTGTATGGGAAAAATTTTGTTTTTCATCCGATTCACATGAAATTTGGTTTGTAAGCGTAGTACGCGAAATAATTCGACACGTGTTTTAACGATTTTTGAAAATCCGCCCAGGAGGAAAATGAACGGAAAATTCTGCATGCATGAGATTTTTTTTTATTCGATTGACTTGAAACTCGGTTTGTAAGGATAGAATATGAAATTATTTGAAATGTGATTTTCCAATGTCGGAAAATCCGCCCCCCAGGCATGAAAATTCCCGGAAAATTCTGTGGGCAAAAACTATTTTTCATACGATTCGCTTGAAACTCGGTTTGTAAGGATAGAATACGAAATAAAATGAAATGGGGCGGTAACGATAACGATAACGATAACGGTAACGATAGCGATTGACTATACTGATGGCGACGCAGCGAAGCGCGACGGGTTATATGCTAGTCCTTAGATAAGTTAAAAGTTAAGGGATGAGAAATTCTTAATAAAACGACGATCGCTCGCAAGAGTGAGGCAGTACAAATTTAAACATACAACCATGCTCATTAAAGGTGTATAATTATATACAAGTAAATGCATTTTGGAAAATCATTTTAAGGGGGTATTCTAGTCTAGAATTTAAAAAAAATCAATTTTTTATTTATTTTATTTTCGTAATGTACAAATATTTAAGAAAACACACAGAGAATTTCAAGAGTATCCTGCTATTATTTTCAGAGTTACACGCACATTTGTAAAGAAGTATCAGGTAAAATTACAGTGCTGTTAAAACTTTAAAAGAGTTTTTCTCGAAACTACTTTTGCCAGCACGGTTGACATGATTTCTCAAGTTCTACTGAACCGATTTACTTGAAATTTGGTGTGAGTCTTCTCAACACATGTCTCTATCGGACTGACTATTAGTATAAAAAAAAAACTTTTTACTATTTTTAAAAAATTCAGAAAAGTCAAAAAAATAGAAGAAAAATTTAAAATTTTTTCAGACGGCCGTAATTTAACAAAAAAAATTTTTTTTAAGACAGTACGATAGCAGCACTAATCTTATTTAATAATCTTTTTTATTTTTATACCCTTGCAAAGGGTATTATAATTTTGCCCAGAAGTTTGCAACGCATAGAAATATTCATTTCCAACCCCATAAACTATATATATTCTTGATCAGGGCGACGAGCTGAGTCGATTGAACTTTGTCCGTCCGTCTGTCTGTCTGTCCGTCTGTCTGTCTGTCTGTCCGTCTGTCTGTCTGTCCGTCTGTTTCTACGCAAACTAGTCTCTCAGTTTTAAAGCTATCGAGCTGAAATTTTGCACAGAGCCTTCTTTTTACTGCACGCTGCTAATATGTCGGAACCGACCGGATCGGATGACTATATCTTATAGCTGCCATAGGAACCATCGGTCAAAAAATGGGTTTTAGTGAGAAAAACTTTTTTGTTCTTAATGTTAGCGTTCCCAAACACGGTCATTATTAATATTATATGCTTTCAAACAGATTTGCAAACTTTGGTCAAAATCGGATGACCATATCTTATAGCTGCCATAGGACCGATCGGTCGGAAAATAGGTCTTAGTGGAAAAATTTTTTTTTGTTTTCAAGTAAATCGTTCTTAAGGTCGGTGATTATTAATATTAAACGCTTTCAAACTTATTTGATAAATTTGGTCGAAATCAGATGACTATATCTTCAGGCTGCCATAGGACTTATCGGTCGGAAAATGAGTCTTAGTGAGAAAAACTTTTTTGTTTTCAATTTTATCGTTCTTAAACTTGGCGATTGTTAATTTGATGTTTTCAAAAAGATTCGCGAAATTTGGTCGAAATTTCAAAAACAGCTTTTGCAAGGGTATAAAAACTTCGGCACAGACGAAGTTAGCTTGGCCTTCTTGTTTTGTTTCAGATCATTAGAAAATTTGCAATCACGTCAAACTTGGCGAACCATTTTTGGGGGACCCCCCACTTCAACATCTTATAGCATTTTGAATTTTGAATTTTTCGACTTTTTTTTTTATGTATTTTTAAAACATCAATAAATATCTTGTCAAAAAATGGATACTAAAAATATTTTTGGTTTTTCATTTATATCACCCGAAAAAACACCTCAAATTCATGCCTCTACACTAGAATACTCCCTTAACAAGAATCGCCCTGATAAGTCCTTTTTAAGCTCTTGAAGATTAAAGAGATTAAGAGAGAGAAATGACTCATGGATATGCTCAAAACGTTATTTATTGAAAAACGACTAGAAAAAGAATCTCAAATGATTAGAAATATGACTCGAAATTGAGTCAAAACTGATGAGAAAATCTTTAAGAAGATTCTCGGCTTGGGCACCATATTTTCCAGACAAAAGTATCATTTGTGACTATGTTAATCAATCAGAGGATTCAAAAAAGACTCAAATGGGATCAACAATTTCAGAAAATTCTCGCTGAGTATTTATGTAGAAGGTGGATCTTCCCAAATTCAAAGATCAGGCACTTTTGAAAGACGTTTTAGAACACCTAATGATAACAATAAGGAATGTGCTCCAGTCGACTTGACGACTTGATAATCTGGACGCGTTCTCCTGATCAAATATATTTCTAAACTTTGACCGAATGTTGAGGCAAAAATCTGTCAACTTTTTAACAATCTATGAACGCAAACTCGAACCAAAAACATGGGTTCGATTAGTACAGGAAGCGAACCTTACACTTTTCCCACGGGTTCGCACCTCCGGACCCAACCTCCACCAAAATTTAAAAGCCTTGCCTTAAAATAAGAATTAAATTTGCTTTATGGTGAATTTATTAGGTCTAAAACATATTTTTTATACTCTGTACCGAATGTACATAGAATATATTAAGTTTGTGCAAAAGTATGTAACAGGAAGAAGGAATCGTTTCCGACCCTATAAAGTATATATATATCTAGTAATCAAAATTATTTATCGATTTGCTGAAGGAATGATAAAGATCGGATGAACGATACTCAAGTTATGAGCAAAAAACGGTCAGTTAACACACCCCACCCACCCCCCAACCATAACCACAGCATTCTGTTGAACGGCCATCTTAGTGAGAGAGAGAGAGAGAGACTTAGAGAACGCACCGCGTTGTGCGTTGTGTGTTAAATGGCCGTTTGACTCGTGAGCAAATGCGATTGTAAGGGTGCAGAGTATGTTATAATCGGTCTTGACCGACTTTCTTTCTTGTTTTTGAGTGTACTTGTTCTTAGCTTAATAATACACTTTTTCCAGTAGTGGCGGATTGAAAATCAACAGTTTTATAAGTTTTTCAGAAAGAAATTATAAGATTATTGTAAGATTTTTCAACTGAAGCTTTACACATAACTGTGAGAGGGTTGACAAGGTGCGAAATGATAAATCTTGTTTTGCTCTTATTTTTATAAGATTGCAAGACTCTCCTAAAGAGATTTTCAATCTATATCTTAGATTTTTTTTTCTCTCAGTATATACATATACAGGTCTGTTCTCGTTTTCGAATTCGATTGATCGGTGACTATATTAAAGATTAACGATTAATGAATTTGGTAGAAACGATTTGCCGTCAAAAGTGTCAAGGGTGACTTTTTAGTAGCTTTACGATTTGATTAAAAAAAATACATAAAACTCAGAAAAATATATGAAATGTTTATTTAAGTCGATAGAAAGATCTATATAATTTAATGTTGTAAGATGATTTGAGGCTGCCCCTCAAATGGTTCATACGCTGGGTCCAATTTTGGCATACTCTCTCCAACATATCGGCCGCTATGTTACGAATTAATTCTTCAATATTGGCTTCCAGCAGTGTGTCAACTGTTGCGGGCTCGTCGCTATAAACATGATCCTTAACATAGCCCCACAAAAAATAGTCGAAAGGTGTTATATCACACGATCTAGGCGACCTTCTGATCGGCCCCAAACGTGAAATAAACTGTTCACCGAACTCGCCTCACAATTGGGCCATTGTTTCGCGTATTGTGTGGCATGTGGCACCGTCTTGTTGAAACCACATGTCAGCCAAGTTCAGCTCTTCCATTCCATTCCATCGCACGGTAGCGCTCACCATTCACAGTAACGTTCTTGATATCTTCATCTTTAAACAAGAAAGAAAGTCGGTCAAGCCCGACTATAACATACTCTGTCTCCTTAACGTCGCAGCTCGCATTTGCTCACGAGTTATACGCGCTCATCTCTAAGTTTCACTCTCTCTCTCTCTCTCTCTCTCTCTCTCTCACTAAGATTGCCGTTCAATAGAATGCTGTGGTGGTGGGTGGGGCGGGTGGGTTGGTGTTTACTCGCCGTTTTTTGCTCATAACTTGAGTATCGTTCATCTGATCTTTATTATTCCTTCGGCAAATCGATAAATAATCGATAATAAATAATAAGGTATCTCTAGAAGGTACGAACGATGTATCTTCAAAACTGTAGGAGATATGACGTTTTTTCCAAATTGCGGGGGCGGGAGGGGGCGTGGCAAAAATTAAAAATAAACTTGATCTGCCTGCAATTAGAAGAAATATATGCCCCATACATGTCAAACCTCTATCTCTTACCATCTCTGAGATCTCTTCGTTCATACGGACGGACGGACAGACAGACAGACAGACAGACGGACAGACAGACAGACGGACAGACGGACAGACGGACATGGCTATATCGAATCGGCTGTTGATGCTGATCAAGAATATATAAACTTCATAGGGTCGGAAATGATTCCTTCTCCCTGTTACATACTTTTGCACAAACTTAATATACTCTATGTACCTTCGGTACAGAGTATAAAAAGTACGGACCAATGTTGCCACCGGCCCATAATCCACACCAAACAGTGCATTTTTCGGGATGCATTGGCAGTGCTTGCAATGCTTCACACCAAATACATTCAACCAGAAATGAGCTTTGCCGCTGAACACAATTTTCCGATAAAAAAATGAATCTTCGTTCAACTTTGCCAAAGCCCATTCACCAAAAGTTAGCCGTTGTGGTAGGTCGTGTGGCTTTAATTCTTACATCAGCTGTATTTAAAAAGGTTTTATACCCAAATCCTTAATTAGTCTGCGGACAAACTGGCCAGACTAGGCACAACAATCGAGCTCCTGCCAGAGAAGAGCACGAGAGGGATGCCTATGGCTACCTACAAGCTTCACATAAAAGCCGAAACACTGCGTCTTGATACGAATAGGTAGAAAAACCTTTCCTCGTGCTCGTTAGGCAAGACTAAAACCTACTTAAACACTTTTGCTTTACAGAACGGAACACATAGCACTTCTAGTAGGTGCCCTGGCGGATCACTGTCTTATTGGCAGATACGCAGCACGCCTAGGCGTAGCACACCACGATTTCTGTAGAAGTTGCAGATATGAGGAGGAGGAGGAAACGGTACAGCACCTTCTGTGCCACTGTCCTGCTCTTAGTAGGCTGAGACTTAGGATTCTGGGTCAACCCCTTTTAACCAATCTCTCGGAGATATCCGAGCTAGAGATCCCAGCTCTACTTAATTTTATACTGTCTACACAATGGTTCAGTATTGACCCCCCCCTGGGGACTGAAGGGTTAACAGGGAATGTATGGCATCGCAATAGGCCCATGCGGCCTAAGTGGGAGCGACTTGTCGCTCTCAGCCATCGCAACCTAACCTAATCATACCCAAATCCTTTCGCAAATTTTTCCACGTAGTAGAGTAACAGAGGCTCAATTGCTGCGATCGGCGCCGAATCGATAATTTACGGTCATTACCAACACTGGCGGATACAGCTGCGATATTTTCCTCTGACAGCACTCCGCACTATTTGGTACGAAATTTAGTCACTAAATTCCGAATAGCCGCCTCAGAAGGCCGCCCAAACTGACCTTAAAATGGAAGAAGAGCACGATGCACTCTCCTAACCGAGCATGAATTTTGATAATAAAATTTAATAATCTGCAAGCGTAAACTAGGATATCTAGACTGAACGATGGCGCAGTCGACACCGCTTCTATCAGAAATTAGTAAGCTGTTCGCTTTCATTTACGCTCTCTGGATACATTTGGTAATATGTCCGTCTCGCTCTAACCACTGTATTTTCCTACTGGCTCTGTAAAGTATATTTGTATTCTCTAATACTCATTTCTCCATGTCGATTCATGGTTAAATTATAAACCAACCTGAATATTTTTGACAGTAACATGTAACACGAAAAGAGCTGAGCTGCTAAAAACAGTGTGACCAAACATAAAGTAGCTGCAAAATCACTCTTTACATAGAAATTCGAAGTTAAAAGCTACATAATTTAGTTCGTATTTGAAAGGAGGAACTTTTATCGAAATCGAAAACGAAACGGGACTGACAAATTTTGTTAAATTAGCTGACATTTTCTTAAACGAAAAACTTTTCAAAAAAGTTGATCAAAATTCCATAATTCTATTATTGCATAATTAAAATTTGGCATCGTGCATACCCTAAATGTAATTTGTTACGCAAAATATGTTGAATGTTTTGTATTTCCATTGCAAAATCGAAATTTGTTTAAACGGGCTTTTCACTTGCCATGAAAAAAACAAATTTCAATGTTGCTTGGTTGCTGCTGCCTTGTTCAGATAGGTAGTTGATGCCCGTGGCATAATTTATGTTCAACTAACTGACTTTTATTGAATAAATATTAATGCACATTTGATTTTGCATATTCTACAATATTCAATCGTTTCCAAAGCATTCACAAAACGAGCCTAACAACTGTCCAATTCAATTACCAATCATTTCTATTTGCTTTTTGCAATTTTTTCATCATTTTTGTGAATATAAAAATGGTTGATTATGATTGATTTAGGTCGCGCCATGTTGAAACTAAATAATATTATTTATGGGCAAATATATATTTGGCGATTGGACCATTGGGCAGTAAATTGTACAAAGTAGAATTTACGAGCTGTATGGCACACTCCATAAACGCAATTGCAGCAGCACTCACATATTTTAATAATAATATTTTCAAGTGCCTAGAAATTGCACAAAAATGTGAGCCAAAGTGTTTTTTTTTGTGTTTTTTTTTATTATTCCTGTTTGCCTATCGGAAAAAGTAATCAAATAAATAAATGCATTGCAATGTCAGAAGAAAAAAAGAACACAGAGAGCGATTGGGAAAAGCAAGCAACCAGGAGGTGCCGTTCGCTGGTCAAATATTTGTGCAACGAACTTTTGGGGCCCCGGCCAAGTCCACCAAGTCATTGAACACTTTTTGACCCAGGCCAAACTCCAAGTTAAACAGAAACGGAAAAACTGAAGGCTTTGCCAACTCGAAAAAAACAACATGCAGAAGAAGACGAAGCCACGTAGGTAATTGTGTATGAATGGGGAATGTGTCGAAAGCGTTTTGTGTGATATTTGCCAAGCAAAATGGTTGGTTGGACGGTTGGTAGCTGGCAAGCAAAACAAGTGGAAAATGAATTCGATACATTATCATGACGTCAAGTCGTGCGTGGTGGGTGTCGAAAAGTATAAATTACTTGTAATGCCGGCGCTTGCTATCGATGGCAGCCCATTTCTTAAGGCTGAAACACACCTGCAGCAGCTGCTGCTGAAGGGTCTACGACCAGTAACCAGGACGGGCTGGTAAATGTGCGCATAAATGAATTACCAATGAACCGCATGGTTCACGTTTTCAATTTAGGGAAGGGAGTTTTACCGGTTCTGCTTCTAGCTTCTGCCAGCATCACAACGATGACGACTAGAACAAAGAGTGAAAATGGAATAACCATTTGACAGATGTGCTGTCTAAGTACAGGCCCAATGTGAATACAGTGGGAGGCCGCTAAAGAAAATAACTGAAAAAAGGAAATATTGTTGTCGGAGCAGCAAAATATAAAGGAAGGAAGCCGAAACAACTTCTTTTTAGAGCGAATGTGCGGTTTTGTTTGTTGTCTTTGCAAAGTCAGCCGTATTTGCCGTAGCAGTAGTTGGATGGTGTATATCAGAGTCCGGCGTCTTCCTATTTGAAGTGTATACAACAGCGCTCTGCGTCAGCGACGTCGACTCACCGACAGTATACGAGCTTATACTGCTCTCTTTTGCAACAACAAAGATGTGCTAGATGAGAACGCTCTCGCGTGGCTAAACACACACACGCAACGCCAAAATGAGAATGTGTGTTTGGCCGGCCCCTGATGTATACCGAGTACTGAGTATAGAGTACTAAGTATTGACCACTGAGTATCGAGTACTAAGTATCGAGTACTGAGTATCAATTATCAAGTACTGCGTATGGAATACATAGTACTGAGTACTGAATACCAAGTACAGACAATCGAGTTCTGAGTCGGTTACTGAGTATCTAGTACTGAGTGTTGAGTATCTAGTATTGAGTATCGACTGCTGAGTATTGAGTACTGATTACTATGTATTGATTACTGAGAATCGTGTATCAAGTACGACACACTTTCACACACACACAATCCACTGCGTTCCAAGCGCACCGAGCCGGACCATAGAAGAACTAACATAAAAGCACACTTTGAAACGCCTCTCTTTTTTTGGAGGAGATACTTCATAGAGACAACAAATTCTGTTACTCAAAATTATTGTCGACGTAGGAAAACGCGGTGGTTAGAGGGAGATGTTAGTTCTTTGTTAGTTCTTCTATGGCTGGACTTCTATGGAAGGCCATAAAGCAGAGCAAGGCAAACTGCTGGAAAACATTGCGCTTGGAAGCGGAGGGATAACCGTTTGGTCAAGCCTACAAGGTCGTCATGGGAAGGCTGGCAAGGCGGCCATCTCCCACTTGCCCAATTCGAGCGGATACCCGGTCCACCAGGACACAATAGAAGAGAACTCATCGCACGACCGTAATACAAACGCAGATGAAGTACTAACTGCACTTTTCCGTATTCACGACAACAAAGCGTCGGAGGCCAGACGGGATTCCAACTTAAGCGATAAAGATCATTGTGGGAGCACAGCCAGATGTTTTCGCTGATCTCTATAACCAGTGCATCAGGGAGAGAGTCTTTCCAACAAGTTGGTAGCTCCAGAGACTTGTGCTGCTTCCAAAATGGGACAAGAACTTAAAGGATCGCTCTGCTTACAGACCATTGTGCATGCTAGACGTAGTCAGCAAACTGCCTAAAGGCGGAACTGCCAGAACAGCATGGCCTCTCAAACCAGCAGTATGGATTTAGAAAGCAATGTAGCACTATAGACGCAATTTCAGTAGTGGTGCACACTTCCCGCAGGGCCACAGCTGGAAGAAGATGACGGGGCTTTACACTAGAAGTTAGGAACGCCTTCAACTCCGCTCGATGGGAAAAGATCCTCCAAGCAATCATACGTTATGGTATATCTGTGTATCTGGTGAAACCAGTTAATTTGAGACACATTGGAGGGGTGTAAATCATATGGAGTCCCAAGAGGCATTCCACAGTGCTCGGTCATAGGGCCGATTCTGTGAAACGTAATGTATGACTGAGTACTCCGACTATCTACACCGATTGGTGTCAGCATTGTTGGTTTTGCAGATGATATCGCCATAGTCGCAGTTGCCAAAAAGCTACAGGATGTGCAGTGCAAATTAAATGTACAGGTGACCGACTGGCTGAGCCTGGCTCCCCACAAAAGCGAAGCGGTCCTTAGAAACTGCCAACATAAGAGTCGGAGACCAGCACATAATGTCGAATGAGGCTGAACCACAGGCTGAACCTCAAAAGGAAGAAAAGGCCATCAAAGCAACGATGCCTTATCGCCTTATCTGGAATCATGTGGAATATCGTTGGACCCCGACAATGTAGTAGATGGCTGATCTGCAGCGCAGTCAGGTTAATCATCATGTACGCAGCACCGATATGGGCCCCTGCAATGACAAAATGGTGTACAGGAGGCGTGCTCTACGAGTTACCTACAGTTTCTGGACAATATCGGAGGATGCGGCCCTAGTACTAGCAGGAATGGTGCCGCTCGACCTGTTAGCTATGGAAAGCCGGGAGGCAGACAATCAGCGAAGAGAGAGCACGATGACGAAATGGCAGGCGAGGTGGAGTACTACTACTAACGGACATAAGGCCGTGAGTGTGTAGACACTACGGACAAACCGACTTGTTGCCGCGTGAACCAAAGTGGCAACCCCGCGGCGTAACAGCAGCCGATTACGTAACCAGCAAACCGAACAGCTGTTTTGTATCGAGCAATAATGACTTGAAAATCAGCATAGGAGCGAATCGGAAGAAAAGCCGATAAACAGAGATTATTTAACTGGCGGCAGAGGAGGCCTGGAACAGAGTTAGCAGAAACATCTAGACGCGTGCAGTTGTTGCCAAGCCACGTTTAACACGTGTTTTTTAATATCTTCAAATATATCTTCAAGTATAGCTTCTAGCTTTATATCTTCTACTTTCTACCTTCTTGTCTTCTAAATACATTGTCACTTAACCACAAACTTTGGATAGAAAGAACTGTATGAAATTGTAGTCAATAAATGAAGTGTTAACGAACGTGAAAAAAGATTTAATTGGAACTAGATCGCACTCAAGCGACGTGAGCCAACACGACTTTTACCTAACACAGCTGCTGACTGGACATGAATGCTTCAAGTACTATCTCTATAGGTTTAAGCATGAGACAGATCTGTTTTGCACACACTGTGCGCGGACTATAGAGGACACAAAACCTATATTCTTTGTCTGTCAGAGATTAGCTGCCGAACGGGAAGAGCTATGCCTAGGTATTGGAAGGCCATTTACACTCACTGACTTGATGGACATACTACTTAGCTCGCAAAGATTGCAGAGATTCTTAAATACTTGCGTCGCGCTGAACAACAGCGCAATTTGATGTCAACCCCTAGATAGGAATCTAGTGGAGGCCTTCGTGTCGTCACCCCCCTTATGAAGTAGTACCTAGCGGTAGTTCCGCAAGAGGAAAACGGAGAGAAGGGTTGGTTTTAGTCGGTGAGGAACTCCGAGTCCCACACTTAATGGCTTTTAATGCTTTCCCCCCATTAAAAAAAACCACAATCCAATTGCTGCTATGGCAAAGCCGACTCACACCACGATAAGTCTTTTCCATTTACCACGATAAGTTGGTTTCCCGCATCTAATTACTTCACCAGAAACCTGTGCAGACTGTAAGCGCATCAGGGTGGTAGTGAAAATGTTTAAATGAAAAGAATAATGGCTGCTTCAGATAAAAATTTGAAAAATAAGTGTACTTTCGACTAGATTGCGTAAATTTCATGCGTTTTCGTGCATGCCATCAGCTTCAAGAAAAGAAAAGTCTCCTTTTTTCCATATTAGAGCATCTTTTGTGGTTCTAGAGCAGTGGTGTCCAAACTCACACAAACAAACATTGCTCATGTGTGCCTAGCAGCGAAACTCGAAGTAGGCGTCACAACAAACAAATGCCACGAAAAAATGCCTCTTGAAGTAAAACAAAAAGCCGAACACGCGCATTGTAAGAGAGCAAGCCGCCGAGCGTGCTATTTATAGAACACACGCATTCTCTCTCTATATATATATGTGTCGGCTGCGACGCCGGCAGAATTTGGCTTGCCAACCACGCGTGGCTGCCTTTCCAAATTTTGGACATCGCTGTTCTAGAGTCAGGGTCGAAAATGTCCCTTTAAGTCGCTATGAGTTAATTAATGGTAACCAAAAAGTCTTTCCATGATTCAATGTATAGCTTCTAAACTACTAAAGCTACAAACCCAAATGAATATAATTTGAAAAGTGAATTTAAGGCCAAATAATAAAATATAGATTTTTAAGACCTTGGGAAGAAGAAACAATTAAGACCGCTGTAGTCGAGTGAACCGACTACTACGGCGATACACGTTTGCAGACGACATAGCCATAACAGTCGTCGGAAAGACGCTGGAAGAAGTAACCCACCAAATGAACTGCACAATTGCGTCTACGAGAAGCTAGCTCAGGCAGGTTGGATTAAGCCTCGCAGAGCAAAAGTAGTCCTCATAAGTAGCCGAAAAAATGAGGAGAGCATCGATATAGCGATAGGCGAAGCGGGGAAGCGGTCAGCTGATGACCTGAATTACCTATAGATACTAATCGACAGGAGGCTACATTTTCAGGATCACTTTCAGTACGCTGGAGGGAAAACAGCAAAAACGGCGGCTGACCCAAGACCCCTACAAGACGGCTTCTATCAACAGTGGCTAAAACCATACTGCAGTACGCTGCGCAGGTATGGGTGGAGGCAACAAAGTTGAAACTAAGTTAATTGTATACTTTAGTTAGATTTATCGAACTATGGTTGAACACCACCAAATTTATAAATTATAACACTCAATGCCAACAACTCTAACATATACCAAAAACTCAGCCGGTTCATATAAGTTCATCAAAAATTATACTCTATCAAAGATTGAAAACACAAAGAATTTGCATCAAAAAAATTACACAAAACTTTAAAACGACACAAAACAAAAAACTTCACATATTTAAATACAAATTTTATCTCCATGAGAAGCACTGACCTCTAACTGAATCACACATTTTCACTTCAAATAAATCTATTTGTATTTAGTTCAAAAATACTCCTTCTTTTAGCACGTGCAATACTTGCATGTTAAATGCATTCAGCAGCAACATAAAAAGTTTGCACTTTGGCAGGTTATTCTTAGAAATTAATGGTTCTTTTCCATGAAACTTTTTTTTGTTATGCATTCTCCACATATTTGTTATCGATGTTGCATCGTTGTTTTTGCCAATTGTATCAGACGAAACACTGTGAGCACGTGTTTGGCAAACTAACAGCACGAACAAAAGCATTTGCAAAAACTTTAAATGTTTGAGAAAAATGCTCGGCAATATAAGCAGGAATGCTGGCGATAATTCACAAAATATATCAATATCAATTATCGATATATATTCGTTAAAATATTCGTTTTTCTTCGAGTTTTTATAAATGTTGTACATGCGTGTTGGCCTATAACTATGTGATAGAGTAATTAAATGAAGTTGGTTCGTTCAAACGGTTTGGTTATTTAGGTCTAAGTTACAACTTTGTATTATATTACTTGTCCAAATTTGTAACGGGTTTCAAGATAAAGTTGAAAAACTAAAAAAAAAAAAAGTAAAAAAGTGGTAAAAAAAAATGTTTTTTTTGAGAATTATTTTGAGAGTTAATTTTGTGTATGAAGGTGTTATTTTTTTGATTTGCTACAAAAAAATGTTTTGTAGGCCAAATCAAGAGCAACAACTTTGCCAAAGATGTTGAACCAAAATTAAAAATGGTTTACGAGATATGGACTCGTAAATCCTACACCAGCGATGCCCAGCCGCATGCTCTTTGGGTACGTTTTGTTATTGTAATTGCACGGAACATAGGAAATCAATGATCGTATACATGCAGGGCGCGAGGCATACGAAACGACACACATGCTTACGATTTCGTGTGTATGCGACAAAAACCGGTTTTGTTCTCTTCTTTGATTGGTGTTGGCGAGCGCAAGCAAACTGACCAACAACAATTTCATTATAGGTATTGGTGCTTATCTTTGTGAGTATTGGTGAGTGCTCTATCGTTTGCTGCTTTTGGGCATGCCTGTCCTACACTGAAGCAAAAAAGTTCAAAGTGCAATAAAAAGAAAACGGCAGTTAATCAGACTAAACCCAGACCCTTTCAGAACATTTTGGTCCCGATGCTATCAACTTTTTTGAGTTCAAAAATGTGTCACAGTGTTATTGGAATTCAAAATAAATTAGCATCAAGTCAAGTCAAAAATAAAATTTTTCTCAATTTTGAATATTAATTTTCATAGCATACTTTGAAGGGCATTTATCAAGATAATTATTTTGTCTCTAAGCAGGGTAATCGACACCTCGTTTTTAATTGGTTATTAAATTCTAAGAGTTAAATTAGAATATTAATCTCCAGCCATACATAATCCATTCTACTAAAGTTTGAGCTACGATGAAAAACAAGCAAGAAGATAAATTCATAACACCGCCGAAAAACTAACGCTGTTGTTTAACGACATATAGTACATATTAACAACATATACCAGGGAGTTGCTGAAATCACAGTAGTAGATGAGCGTTCCGCTATAAGCCAAAACAAAGTCGGAAAAGATAGAGTTGCTGCGGAGTTCCTGTTGTACGCCACTGATACCTTTTTGAAGCACCTAACGAAGGCTTTCAATCAAATCTTTAGCGGATGTTGTACCAAAAGTTTTCCAAGAAACATTATTTATCCTGTTTTAAAGAGAAGGCCAAGCTAACTTTGCCTGTGCCGCATTTTTAATACAATTGCAAGTGCTGGTTTTGAAAAATCATAGTTAAAGAATGCTAACATCAAAATCAGAGATTGAAACCGTAACCGCAACCGTGACATTTAACCGCTGAAAACACATTAAAATTTGCAACCGAAAACGTAACCGTAACCATAACAGGAAAAAAATTGTTTCTTATAACCGTAAGCCTTTAAACTTTATCAACATAAACAGTTATTGGTACCGAAACAAAAATACATATACGAGTTAATTTCGGTTTTTAGTCTACTAGTAAAAATTTCGATAAACGTAAATTTTTTTGATGTATGCACATTAGATCGGACCCCAAAACGGCAAAATGGAAAAAAGTAGGTCTCGGCATTCTCAAAGCTAATATTTGTTGTATATTTAATAATTGCAAAAATTTTGTAAAGTTTTGAAAAAAATTAATCATACGACAGGTTCACCAAATACAAATTTTTACAACGAAGTTATTAGTTCATTTCAACTTCTGTAATTTTTTGAAATTCGGCAAATATGGCAGAAGATACTGTTGGGCCCAATTTCTCAAAAGTTGCGGTTAGGTACCGGCCGGTCAAATTTGCCGGCCGGAATTACCAGAGGTTAAGGCTTTTGGTTTTCTCAACGAGGTTCACCAGATAACGATTAATTTCTATCGCTGCAAAAGTGTGACCTGACACTGTCGACGAAACTGCTGTTTGTTTTGGCTTTTTTTTAATGCTATTGTTGTCGCTGGTAATTATTTGGCAAAATAGTTAAATAAAATTGTTTGCGATGATGAATTAATGTGAAACACCGAAAAGACCAAGAGCGAAGAACTTTTCTGCGGCACAGGAACATTCGCTTGTAGACTTTTAGAGTCAATCAAATGCATTTTGAAGAACAAAAAGAGGGATGCGCAGACGTGGAAGCAGAAGGCCTGGGCTTGGAGATCAGCTTGGCGCCATGCCAGAGTTCATCGCCCTTGGAAAGACTTACGGGATTAGTACGAGAATTTAAAAAAACCATCGCGAAAATAATTCGCAATTAAGAAGCGGGAGACTTCTCGAACTGTAGCGGCATTTCCGCTGGTTGTCTGTTTCCAAAAAATTCGTGGCATGATCCCGAGCTCAGCCACAGGATTGGAAAATGTGGTTGATAATGATGGTACGTTTTTATTTAGGATATGTAAGCTTTAAAAATATTTAATTGACTTCTAAAATTTTAGCAAAAATCAATCAGTCAGTGTCTGTTTGTGATGGCCAGTAATGCAATAGCGTGGGAATCTTGACTAAATGCACGGTTTGCCGAAGGAAGTCTGACTGAACAAAAGTCGCCCGCAATGATAAGGAAGAAGCCACTTGCATAAGAGCGCAGCGTAACCATAAGTTTGCATTCTGACAACAATCCACGATTCCTGTTAAAAATCCAAATCATAATAAATTGAATCAGAACTGAAGTTAAGGTTTTACCTGTCACTTAGCGAAGATATTTGATCTCTAAGGCTAGCAAGAATTATTTGACATGCTGAGTTTGTTAACCTGAATCGTTGAACAAATTTGGCATCATCCAGATCAGTAAAATAATAAATACTCTTCCTGTACTCTCTCGCATTATTTATTCGTTGCTTCGTTTTGGGTTATGTGGGTATAACCACCAACATGTTGGCCATTGTGGTAATACCGTTCGTGGTATTGGCCTATTATGGTGCACACATATCAGCGGTTGGATCACTATCGGTATACTACATCGCATGAGGCAATTGGTGGTGCCATTGGCCAGGTGGGTCCTTCGATTTTGCAGACGGCGGGCAGTGAGTTTGCCTGCTTTGCCATTGAATGCGGCGGTTGCTATTCTGATGAACAGGAAGTTCCACATCGCCGCCTGTGTCCATTTCCATTGCGTGGATGTAAGACATTTGTTTATTTATAAACATTTTGTTTTGGCAATTGACAAATTAAACAATACAAATTTTGGACACAGCTGTTTGTCGATCGATAAAAATATCGTTAATTCTATCGCTACTTGTCGGCAGGTTAAAATTTGACCCCATCGCGGTTAACTTTGCCGCTCGGTTCTCGCCAAAGACAGCATGAGACACGCGAATTCGTCTAACCTGCCGGTAAGTTTGACTAACCGGACATTGAGAAATTGGGCCTTAGTTGGCAATATCGCATACATAAACAACAAATCCCGTAAATTAACATAGTGCTCTCTTTTTGCTTTTGGAATTCGAAATAATTTTAAACTTAAATCAACGCCGACTATTTTATAAATGAAACAATTATGTGATAATAGGTCGAGTTTCTTTTTGCCGCCACGATATTTCCAACGTTTGAAAGATGAGATCCATACGAGATACCAAAAGAGTATCGGAAGTTTCAAGCAATATTTGGTAAGCTTGTGACTCATGATGCATGCGGCTGGCTACGAAAGGGCAGAAGAGTTGGAACGAGTTTATGAAAACCTTCTCCCGGAGTATCAGCAGTTTACACGAAGACACGAGTTTAAAACCCTAGAGCAACTGACGACACTCATAATTGACTACGAGATCACAAGGGATCGGTATGTGGAAAACTTCGAAAGAATAGTTTAGTATAGAATAGTTCAGTTTCCTAGCCCACCATCTAGCTACAAGCGCCACATCCAACCAATGTCACCCAGAAATATGATGACCCTCCGAGAGACGTTCCGCCATCAGCAGTCCAAATTAGCCCGGCAACCCAGATAGAACAAAAGGACCAAGAACTCGCAGGGGACAAGATAAGCCAGTTAGCAAACGAATAGAAACACATCACAAGTCCAAGACCCGCCGCAGAGCACTCAGAAACCGCAACGAGCAGCACAACAACACCAGCAGCCAAAAATCAAACGTCGCCAAAGATGGACATAGCCCAGAAGGAAGTACAAGAGCCAACCATAGGATCTCTAAGTGTTTTCCCGGTGAGTTCGTATAGATGGATGCATCAAACCAAGCAAATCGCCACCGACCAGAACGGAACAAGAAGACATCAAGACCAAACACTGAAGTTAAACCAGCTCCAACGTCACCCATGTGCGAAGCAAGAAAATTAACCGAGATACACGAAGACGTGACCACAGTCATAGGCCCTGAGGATACAAATGGAAGGTCGTTAAAACTTGACTTTTTTACTTTTTTTTTTTTATACGCATACTATACAACAAAATGCATTAGATAGTGGGGTTAGACCATGACCTTAAAAAGTTCATACTCAGGAGGTCCAATCTAATGTACATTGTACAATAAATAATTTTCATACATACATATGTATGTATGTATGTATTCACAAAAATTGGCTGCTTATATATTTCTAGCCGCATTGTTGGTAATGGGCATAGAGGAAAGAGAGTGAACGAAAAAGAGATCAAGCAGCTAACCAAAATCTTTACTCTCCTCATCTCTTCTTATATTTTTTATTACACTACCAATTTGTTAGATTGAAAACGTAAGTATTCACACAGATTGTGGTTGTTTGCGCGATCGCCTTTTTCAAGTTACCTTCTTTATCTGAATTGTGAATGAAAAAGAAAGCCTTAAACATAAACATATTTCATATTGACAGTTTGTAAGCTTGGCGCCGTTAACTTGGCAAGTTGCGCTGTGATCTTGACAGTGGATGGAAGAGAGGAATGAACAATATTTATTCGCGTTTTGATGCTTGATAAGTTTGCTCGGGAACACTACTGTTATCATAACATTGTTTAGGTGCAAGATGCCTCGATCAAAAACAAGCATTATCCGGGATTGGGTTTCTTTTGATATAGAAATAAATGACAAGCAATGTGGATAAGAAATTAAAGTAAGTGCAGTAGCTGCATACATTCATACAAGCAGCACATGGAAAGATTTGTTTGATGTGTACTGGCTGAGTGTGGTTGGGTTTCCTTAGCAGGCAAACATTAACTTTGTAAACACAAGGTACTCAGCGAAAGTGGGTGTTGGTTCAGAAAAGGATACTCTCAATTAGTCAGTATATTCGTGCTGACGTCGAAATTCAGGAAATTAAAACTTTACTTCTTCGCTATCAACTTCAAGACTTCGATACAGAACACAGAAATCTAGTGTTCTACAATGAGACAATATGGCCAATATGGGCAGACACGCAGCACGCCCAGGCGTCACGTACCATGACTTCTGTAGAAGTTGCATATATGAAGAAGAGGAGAAAACGGTACAATACCTTCTCTGCCACTGCCCCGCTTTAAGTAGAAGGAGACTTAGGGCACTTGGTCAACCTCTTCTACTCAACCTCTCGGAGATATCTGGGCTAGAGATCCCAGCTCTACTAAAATTCATTCTGTGTTCACTCAATGGTTCAGTACCGAGGTCCCCCCTCAGTCAGTAAAAAGGGTTAACAGAGAATAAACATGGAATCGCAAGTCAAGTTTCTTAATTTAATTCTCTGAAATTCTTCTCTCAGCAGGTTTCACTGTTTCAACTTCCAAAATACTTAGAGAGAGCGCATCGACAGCCTACATAAAAGCGCAATTTGCGCAATTCTACCGCCGTCAACTTCCATTTGATTACAAAACACATTGATGTCGACAAGGACATATACGACGCATTCCTGTTGCTGCCTGTCAGCAATTGGTTTGGGCCATTTGGGCGTGGCACACACACACACACACACACACACACACCAAGTAAAAGCAATTTCACTAAATCTGCAATTGTTATGTCGCCTGCTAAACAACTCACTTACCACTCACATCCCATCCATAAAAGACAAGCGTACGTTCTCACAACACGTCGAAATATTTATTTATGTCGCCTTGCAAAAAACTCTCCTCTTGCAGCTCTCATTTCATATATGATTTGGCTATTGATTAAACGCCACGGGGGAGTTGGACCGGCAGCACAATTACACAGCATCGCTTTTTTGTCTGTCTTGTGTCGTTTTACTACCTTTTTATGTATCTGTATACATAGATTGTTAACGTCTGGCAAAAAGAAAAGGAACCCAACACATAAATCATGCAAACAACTTGATGACGCCTATTAGGCAGTTTATAGGCCTAGTTAAAAATGTTTATAGAACAAAACGTTACGGTGAGCTGCAATTAGACATAATGGTGTCAGGGTATTGCAACAAAAATAAAGCAACAAAATGGGCAAAAGAGCTTTAAATACATTAAAAAGCATAAAGAAATGAAAAAAAGGTTTCATTTGTAAAAATTGAATTAAATGTGTGTAAAAAAAAACACACCACAACTTTTTGTCATTAGCCTATGCATATGTGATGCATTGAACGAGAAATTACCTATCCAAAACAAAAAAAAAAAAATATACAAAATGTTTAACATTCAAAGAGTGAAAATCTGTGATATTGTTTACTCACCACTGTTATCATTTTGGATCAATGATTTCAATTTGTTTATACAAAAAAGCTGAACCTTAAATGCTGCATATTGTGCATCATTTTTAAATCAAAAAAAGTAAACAGAAAAAATAGTCAAGAAAAAAATGGCTTTTCCATCAAGAAAATTCATGTGCAGTTTCGTTGGTGAAAATGCATGATTTATGCTTTCAATTTTATGAAAGCAACAGATTGCATTGCTTTAAACATCAAAAATAAAAAAAAAGGATTCAGGTGGAACAGCTTTTTTAATGATTGAAAAAAAGGTAAAGAAATGTTGGCAAAATGTAATGAGAAAAACGGAAAATTAATTAAAAATTGTGTTTTCCTTTATAATGAGTTGTTAAAAATTTATTTACAGTTTTCAAAACCAACTGCAGAGCTATTCGAAAAAATTTTCAAAAGTAAGTTAACAATTTCTGTCAATGCTTGAGATTTTACTTTATTCCTTTTATATTAAAAATAAAATCAGCATGAAGACAAATTACTGCTGGTCACTTAAGCGAAAAACTTGAGGGCAGAAATTTGACGATATTCACCGATCACAAGCCTCTTATCTTTGCTTTCAAGCAAAATAGCGAAAAGGACCTTATCAGCCAATTCAGCACTGATATCCATCATCTGTCTGGATCAGAGAACAATACTGCTGATTTGCTGTCACGGATTAACGCAATCCAAACTGGTACGATAAACTTCGAGGAAATGGCAGCCAAACAAGTAGAATACGAGGAACTTTCGTCCCTTCTAAGGTCAGATCATCTACAGTCAATCGTACTTAGGCAATTTTCCATTCCAGGATCAAATAAACAATTGAACTGCCATTCACTGAACAACAAGATTCACCCATACGTCCCAAAAGTGATGCTCACACTCGTTGTACAAAAGCCCAGGGATAAGGGCAACCAGGAAACTAGTATCTAACCTTTCCATGGAAAAAGATGTCGCTTCCATTGTTCGCTCCTGTATTCCCTGCCAGAAAGCCAAGGTTCAGCACCATACAAAATCACCCTTGGGCCACTACGCAGCAGTTGACCCACGTTTCGAGCATATAAACATAGACATAATTAGAACATTGCCTACGTCAAACGGATTTAAATACTGTTTGACCTGCATCGATCGTTTTACCAGATGGCCAGTCGCGATTCCATTAGCCGACATAATAGCACAAACGGTAGCGAATGCTCTAGATTCCGGCTGGTTTTCCACTTATGGAATCCCATTACGAATAACAACGGACTTAGGACGACAATTTGAATCCACGGTATTTATTAAGAGCTACAGTTTACCACCCGCAGTCAAATGGCATTATTGAGCGGTGGCACCGAACGCTAAACACCGCCAAATAAACTGGAGCACTGCCCTGCCGCTCATCCTCCTTGGGCTACGTACAACAGTTAAAAGCGACATCGGTCTCAGCCCTGCAGAACTAGTATACGGAGCACCGTTGAGAGTACCAGGAGAGTTTTTGACACCACGGACCACCGAATCGGAGTTCAGCGAAGCACTTCGAAACGCAATGGCTCCAAACCAAAGCATCATCACGTTCAACAAGAATTCACACAACCAGTTCTAGCAAATTGCAAGTTTGTCTTCGTGAGTATCGATCGAGTTGAAGCGCCTCTTGAACCAAGCTATGAAGGACATTTCGAAGTAAAACAAAAACATAATAAATATTTCACTCTGAAGATTCAACACAAACACGCAAAAGACGGGGGGTACTGTGGCGGTTTACCATTTAATAGATAATATTAAATTCAGATCTCTAACCATCGCATAACATTTAGTATTGTAAGCAATCATTGTATTATCGATATTGAATCGAATATTAACCACCACTAATGAAGTCACGAATAAGAAGATACGAGTGGATGAACGAAACACGCGCAAATATTAATTATTATTAATAAACATATTAATTTGGTAACATTTAACTACTCTACTATCACTACCGAGTAGACACCAAAGAGTAAACATTTTCGAGTAGCTTTTCCAAAAACAGTGTACTTAAAGTTCAACAAATGCCTTTAAGATGTACCAAAACATGCTTAGAAAAAATTTAAATAAATTGAAGTAGCTTGATATGTTTTATTTAATTTTACAGTACTTGCAGACAGATTCTTAAAGAATTTACTTTAAAGTGCTCAACAATATTATGGTCGACAGTGCTATAAAGGCGAGACTCATCAACATATTGCGCAAATTTCGTTATTACGAAAATATTTCATAACTTTGCTAATTATAGACCGATTTTAGAACCGAGTTTTACTCGTGAAAATGTGTTCTTTTTAAATAATTAAACAATTTAGGGTGGTTTTTAACCAAATAGTAAAATTGTACAAAAAAAACTAACAAAAAATTGGTTTAGCTTGAAAATACACCAATATAGAAAATGAAACCTGTTGAGTCATGTATAGCATGTTTAAAGATCTAAATTCCAATCTTTCCAAAACCGGTAAGAAAATGAAAATCAATGGATATTTGATGAAGTTATGGGCGTATAAGTGAGCGCATGTTTTACCGTTATTCAAAATATCGATGCTCACCTTTTTTTTTTGTCACACCTTTGACCTTGAGCCGGCTAAACAAACATTAATTCCATAATTTTGGTGAAGCTGGTTTTTTCTAAATGGCCAATGTTGCTCTAAGGCAATTGCTAGTACAAAAACGCCTATAAACCGCGAACCAAGACTTCGTTGGTAAAACTGAAAACGCCATTCGGTCTATTTTTATCAGTAGTTTATGGCCTATATGTACTCGATAATGGATGATGTCAAATGTGTTCCCCACTATCGCGGTTTTTCGATCCATGTTACCATCTCTTAAGGACACATTTTATTGGTCAGCATCTCAATATATTTAAAATCTTTCAAAATTCTATCGAGTTTTCCATTAATTCCATTTTCTAAGTTAGACCTCTATGGGCGGGGTACTAACCCCTTGTCCATTGGAGGCGGGAATTTAGTATAACAATTGTGGTGACTCCCTTCATCTTTGGTGAAATTTCCAAAATTTTAGCTCTCACCTTTTTTTAACCAGCAGCAGATGTTGTAGCTGTGTGTTGCTAGTATAAATGTGCCCATTAAACGCGAACTTGACGTGATCAAGAAAAACTGGATATGAGGTGTTGCTCCCTGATGCCTCTAGTTTCATAATTTCATTATTGGTCCCGTTCCCAGGCAATTTTGGGTGTTCCACTGTGATATACATAAGTTAAATATCATATTCACCAGACACAATGCAATTCATAAACATGTATACTTTTGTAACATTAAAACAACTTTGCGTTGGTGACAAGGGTCAGGTTGCACTAAAAACTCGAAAAAAAAAAGATGTTAAGAGGACCATCTGTTGAGAACCACTTAATATGCGTCATTGGTTAACACGCAGCAACTTTTTTGATCTAGTTATCATCAGGCAGCTGTTGATTTTCCAAAATGTTTGTTGAATTCGAGTTCGAACATTGTTCAATAAAAAATGTACTCACAGTCTCATTTTTCACCCTCGCACATGATTCAACCCAGCGGCACAAATGCCCATTACCAGATCGATGTTCTCCTAAACACTTTGAAGGCTGGCCGCCTTGAAGTATCGATTACAACTTTGTATACATTTACGTTAAATTGGCCATTTTCGTTGGCATACTGTACTCAAAACAGAGTTATACACAGAGAAAACAAAATTGGCTGCTCGTCGCATGTAGAGACGTCAATCCTAAACGAAACGGATTGCGGCCTGCTAAATTGCACACGTTAAATGTAGAATGCGTGAATGACGTGCAGAATTTTAAAAACTAAACGCCGCGTGTAGAAAAGCAAAATGCTGCGTGGGCAAAAGCAAAGTCTACACAACAACAGCAAATCAGTTTTGGGTTGGTGGTCCTCTTCTGCTCTGAGATGATGCATAGCGAAATAATTGAGATTTTAAAAGATAGCATATAAACAAAAATCAAAAGTGCAGACAATTTTTTTTTTTTTTGTAAATGAAAATGTAGGATTTTTACACGTTTTGAACGTGATTTTTAACCAATAACGTTTATGTAGCTTTTCTGCACGCCTCGTTTAGTTTTCTCATTTCAACACGTGGCATGTAGCTTTTCTACAAGCTACATTTCGAAATGAGAAAACTAAACGCGGCAAGCAGAAAGCTAAATGCCACGTGTTGAAATTAGAAAACTAAACGTGTCATGCAGAAAAGCTACACAAAAGTAATGGGTTGAAAGTCCCGGTCAAAACATATAGCAGAAAACACTTCGGCATTAGATGACAACTCAATATACCGTTTGAGCGATTAAGGGGATAAGGGGATCTAGTTTAGTTAGGGTCTTAAAAACATCCTGCAAAACTTTCAAGCAGATCCGACAATATGTTTTACACTAACAAACAAAATCAATTTTATCCGACCCTCATATATGAAAAAAAAATTTTCATCTACCCTCGTATTTTTTAAAATTCGATGATTTTTCTTTATTTTTATCAAAAAAAATTTGATTTAAAAAAAAAAAATTTACTTGAAAATTCTATGAGATTTTTTTTTTACCAAGTCTTGACGCACTTTGTCCAAAATTCCTCGATAACTGTTGAACCGATTTTGATAATTTTTTTTTCAGTGAAAGCTAACTTATGTTTATTTTATCGAAAACAGTTGTCGAAACATGTTCGCACGATAACTCAAGTTTTTTTGGAACGATTTTGATGAAACAAGGGCCAAACGACGCAGAATTAACGGCGCTATCGTGTGAACCTCGATCATCGCCGAAAACATTTTTTTACTATTTTTTTTGTTCACTGGACTAAAAATTTTTATTTTTTTTCTGGAAGTTCACACGATAAAGGCATTTATAATAACTCATTTCCCGTTTTTGATTTTTTTTTTTCGGATGCGGTATACTCCCGCAATACTGCGAACATTACTACTTTTACTTTACATACTTTTTTTGTGGAGACCCCTTTGGAGGCCGAGAACTTCTTGAACACTTCTCGCATTCACACATTTTAAATTTTGTAAGTTATTTTATGAATTGCCCTACCAAATGCAAAAAAAAAACAGAATTATAAAAATTTTACGCGTTTTTACGCCGTCTAAACTAGAAGACCCCGAAATTTCGAAATTTGTGTGTGAACTTGTTGACTAGCTGCGCACGCGTCCACACACTTGGTGTATGAAGTTGTATAACATATACAGTACAACCTGGGACACTGTTTAGTACTAGCTGTACCGAACTGTAATGGGGAACAACAAACTTTAAAAAAAAAATGTTGGAAAGGTTCGACTAATTCTAGCGCATGCGAAAAGGCACTTCAGGTTGCGTTACCTTGTAGTTATTGTATCACGAACAATAACTCGAAATTACAAACAATCTGTACATTCAACTGTACATTCGAAAAGTAGACGACTGCGATGAATGTTGTGGACCAATTTCATTCACATCTGCGCCGGTGATCTGTTGGCGTTTTACTCAAGTACTACTTTTGAACCATATTTTCCAAATTTGATGGACCGTCAAAAAGAGCATTTTGTATAGTTTTGTATTATAGGGTGAACATTTTTGTAAAACACATATTTCTAAATAAATTATAAAAATATAGGCTTGCGCAATTCTACTCTTTACGAGTATGAACGACTTAAACATGATGCATGATTAATCTATGTATTGATATGAATTGAAAGCAACTTTCGACAAGTCGGGCCGTTTTCGCGTTGCAAAAATCGAAACTTTTGAACGGAGAGATGGAGATGGATGGAGAATGGTGATAAAGAATCGTTGTAGCGTTTAAATGAACTTAAGATCATCTTTTTAGGTCAACAGGTTGACTCAGGAACGGCTGCCAAAGTGCAAAGATTAATACACTGAAAAGGTTGTAAGAAATAGGTAAATAGTTGAAGTAGAAATATAGTTGTAAAACTTATCTATCACCTTCCCTTTGGAATTTTTCAAATATCTCTTTCCGTTCAAACGTTACGATTTTTGCAATGCTTAATGAGCGAAACTGGCGACTGTATAGTCCCCAGCAGCGCACAGCTGAATGAGGCGAGCCCACATTATGCCTTACAACAGCCCACAAGTATAAAACAGAGTTCCCCAGCCATAGTACCTGGAGGCCGAACATACTTCTCAATTCACACCGAATGCTTGCCGAAGCCATGCATCACTGTGTGTTAGATAGAGAGACACAGTCACATTTTCGCGCTCTCTTCTTGGGGAACCTTGGTATAAAACACTCTCTCTACACTTTGTATACAGAGTTGTCATCGAAGTATGTCATGTCTTTAACGCTTCGATTGTCGAAAATTCGAAATGCGTTCGTAAGCTTGTTCGTTTTTTGGTTTTCTTTATGCTTTCACACACAAACATATATGCGCGTGTTGATTTTTGCCGTGCAGGGCATCCACACACGAATTTGTTCGACGAATTGTTGTGCTCGACGAAATGTTCGTCGTTGGTGGAGGTGATCGTGACAGATTTTTGTGTTCGACTTTTTGTTCGCAGAGAATAGACACGTTTCTATCTTGCGTGTGTTTGTGCGAACATGTTCGTCAATGGATGGGAACAAGTGCACGTACATAATTTGTCAGAAATATTTGTAGAGTGTATATTTATGCTAATTTGTAACGCCATCTAGGCCATGATTGTGTTAGTTTTCGCTGCCATAATTTCATGTTTACTCGTTGAGATTTTCAAGCGTATGATGTTCGTGAGAAATGTTCGCCTGGTTAGTGGGCAAATGAAATCTTGTTTGACAAATTTGTTCGTCGAACAAATTCGTGTGTGGATGCCATGCTAAAGATACTTTATCATGGAGAATGAGTATTAGAGAACCAATTTGCGCTGTCTCTCAATTTTGGTGGTGCTAAGCGATAGTGCCCAAAAAGATACTTTACAGAGCCAGTAGGAAAACACAGTGGTTAGAGCGAGACGGACATATTCCCAAATGTATTCAGAGAGCGTAAGTGAGAGCGAACAGCTGACTAATGTCTGACAGAAGCGGTGTCGACTGAGCAATTTTGAAGTCTAGATATTGTAGTCTATGATCACGGCATCAGTGAAAAGAAAAAATAAATTTTAAATATCTTTTAGTCGATTTATTTTATATTTTTGGTTTTTTGGAATGGCTATTAAAGTGTATTAATATTCCTTTTATTAATAACATAACTTAACACACAGCACAAGGAGCCAAATTACCAGTCTATATACCTTTTACTCTATGGTACTTTTCATTTTATCTACATTACAACCCATCCACACCATCGATTACAATTCTTAGATAAGTATATGCAGTTCTAATGGAGCTCCGAAAAGCGTACGGCGATCGCCCACTTTGTCGATTTCAAGTAAAGAGGTTTCGAAAGCTAGCAGTCCACAAAGCCGCCATTCTAATGGAAAAGTATACTGGGTTTTAATCGATTCTGTGCGGCACACAGCCTGCGAAGTTTTTAAGAGGTGCTCGATTCCGTAATGTGCATTTTTCATCAAATGAAAGCAGAAAAGTAAACTTTCCCGCAAATTGTGTTTGGTTGGTGCAAAAGTTGACATATTCGGAGCACACAAAAACTATGTTGTTTACACTTTGACTAATAATGAGGCTCTCTTTGCTTTTTCTTCTGTAATTTACACTTTAAAGTGTCGGAGATGCTGCCTTCTGTCTGTAACATACAATTGCACAAACTCATCATACTCTTTCTTCCTCTCAAAATGCCCTTGTGCTTCGCTAGGGCGGGAGGTGAGCTGTAAATGTAACCAAGGATCAATTGCGTCTCAGTTAGCGGATTTCACTTTATGCTTTTCGCAACTCAACTGGGCATATCATAACGCCTTCAAGTGCAACAAACTATGCGCTTGAAGTGTTTCGCCCATTCATTCAAAGACTTGCCCAAAAATAACCCTAACGAAGCAGCAGCAGCAGCAACAACAACAACAACAACAACAAGGACAGCCATCCTAAAGTCCAGTTGCTGCTGCTGTCGCTGCAAAGTGCTTTTCATTCTCTACACAAAACTCTGTTTATTTTATAGTTTTTGTTTATTTATTTGCATTCAATTTGCGCTTGCGTTTGCTAAGTGAGACTGGAAGGCATTTACTAAGCTGCGCCTGGGGATATGCTACAGAAAATATGGCCACCGCTGCAAAATGAAAACAAAAATGTAATTATTTTTGCAATTTGCCAACCGTATTAAAACAAAAGTCGACAAAAGAAAAACAATAAAATTTTGTTATCAAATTCTTGCCTTTGAGGGGATCTAAAACTGGTCAGGGACTTGGCTCCAAACACTTCACATGTGACGACATGGCAAACTAATTGAATTTTTGCGAATATATATAAATCAAATAAAATATAAAGTGAGAAGAATGGCCTGTGGCTGTTTTTTCAAAAAATATAAAACCATATATATATCATACACAAGTTGCCATGGGCAACTTTTAAGCTTGTCAAGGCAAGAACAATAAACACACTCAGCATCAAAATTAATAATGCGAAACTTTATTTGCAAAAACTGCAAATTAAGTAACTAACTCGGCCAAAAAGCATTATGGCCAAATTACTTTTTATGAGTTCATTTCCTTTTCAATATAAAAATCGCACAAACAACAGAGAAAGGAGAAAGAGAACGAGAACGAGAGAGAGAGCAAAAAGAATGCTAGCCATTTTTCCCACAAATGAAAAGCCACTCACTTCAATGAGTCGACAAAACTTTAGGCAAGTCACTCAGCCGGCAGATGGGGTGGGGGTCGTTGGCCACTGCGCGGTCAAGTACCTGATGATGTTTTAGCTAAACGCTAAGCAGAGTTATTGCCTGCCTTCCAACATTAGCCAACTAATCGCAACCACTTTAGATGCTAGCAACGTAGACGAATGCCCCAGAAAACACAAACACCGAAGCAGCAATTGTGCTTAGCAATTTCAAGTGATGCGTCCAACAAAATAAAAATGAAATGAAATTCATCAATATAATTCATCGCCAATGGCGCTGTGCCATAAATAGCCAGTCAGGCACATCGCTTGGAGTTGGGCGTAGCTGCAATGGAAATGCCCCGACCCGTAATAAGACCAAATGAGTGTGAGGCAGACAACAGTTCAATGAATGTTTTCTCAATTTGTTGCTCTTGTACTCTGATGGTGGTGCGCGACTCATGCGGCAGCGCGTAAAGTGCACTCCAGGGAATTTGATGTGGCAAATCGAGCATTCAGCACGCAACCAAATTTGGTGTTTGCCTCACGTAGCCAACGTTCTGTAAACGTTGCTCCCATAACCAGGAAAGCAAAAAATGTGTAATCACTGCTCATCAAAGGATGCCATCATTTACACTGGAAAAAGTTGCCAAAATTTGGGAATGGCAAGTTATGGAAAATTCTAAAGTCTGTTAAAAACTCAAAGTAAACAAGCAGATCAGTTAATATTATGGTTTTCTAGTGAGAAAAATACGCACAGCTCTTGCTTGCTCGTGACTATCTGGTTTTAAGATCATTAACTCAACAAGACACGAACCAACACAATACAAATTTCTCGCAAATAATTCACTAAGGGCCGTGTTCTCATGTTCCTGTTTTTGCTCAAATCGAAATCCACCTAGATTTTGCAACTAGGTGGTTTTTGTGCAATGGCTGGTCTCATGTAGGTTGATTATAAATTCGGGCATTTGCGTCACGGTCACACCGGGAGGGCTAGAAAGGTATAAGAGTAGGTTGGCAGCACCTCTGCACTCGCCTGTTTATTGTTATGTCTATTGGACGTCAATTTTAAAAAATAAAGCAAGCATTTCACAGAGGATGACAAGGGTCTTCTTCCGGAAAAACTTGTTACTATAATGGGAGATTAAGCAATAGGTCTAAGGCTAAGTTCACACAGGCAAATAATTCATGATAATTTGTACAAATTTTGATAAAAATGTAGCTTAACAGGCCAAATAGGACCACTTCTATACTTCTTCACTTCTATACTATATTTAATCGAATTATTTGCGTATAAAACCATGGTTTTACGTTTAAATCCTGTAAAATCTTCAATCATGACTATTTTAATCAAAACTTGGCCAAACTATTTGAATTTGTGAACTTAGCTTAAGCAATGAACTAGAGGAGTTAGTATGCTAATCTCTCTCTTCAGCAATATCTGCAGTTGTTTCGGTATACAAAAGTCACATCCAATATTTGCAATTTTATATTGACTTATTAACAATTCAGACTTATCTGTTTTTAGTAGCAGTTGGTTTTAGTTTTCAAATATTTTTCAGTTTGACCATATGAACGCAAACATAAAAATACTTCATTTGAATTAACATGGTACATGATTTTGAAATCAATGAGGGAGTACACATAAAAAAAAATGCCGGGAATTTTGAAGCCTAAAAAGTGTGATTTGATCCCGACCGTAGGATTAAATTTTAAAAGTACGAGTGGGCATGTATCATTCCGAAAAGGATTTTATGTACGATTCGTACGTAACAACCAATTGAGAGAGTGAGAGAGCGAACAAACTGAGAGCTAAAGCAAATTGCTTCTCTTTGCTTCTCACGTCGTTGTTCGATCTCCTTTTTGCATGCAGCATTGACCGCTTTTCGGCTTGCCTGCATTCTTTGTGTGACGCTTGCTAGAAGCAGTTCAAGAAACAAAAGTGTGAAGTGAAAGTGAAAAAGTTAACAAATTGGAAAAACTGAAAAAAAAGGTGAAATGGCCGATGGTACGAAAGCAACAACCTGCACCATGTTGTGGAGAATTTGGCAGGTGAGTGTAAAGTGTTGCAATCGCTGCGGCGGTGTTTGTGTGTTTGTTTGTATGAATGTGTGTATATGTTAGCGGGTAAGAATGCGCATTCCTCAAATTTTTTCTGTTTTGTGACTGTGTGTACATGCAAACGTTAGTTTTGTGTTTAATGCGTTCTTCTAATTTTCGGCTTGGGTGTGAAGACATACATATGTACCGGTGTCGAAGCAATGCTTTGCCTGCCTTAAGCTCACATATGTATGTATGTATGTATGTGTGTGTATGAAAAATGCGCGCTTTACTCGAACTTTTTCTATGCGTGCATTTACAAACAGTATGACAATAAAGTGTTTTGACACAGAAAAAATATAAACATTTTTCACTTATTTTGCAAAAAAAGGGTCTTTCTATAAATGGTAAAACAAAATAAGAACAAAATTTACCGTTTATAAAAAGCCCATTTTTTTCCAAAATTAGTGAAAAATGTTTATATTTTTTCTGTGTCAAAACACTTCTGACATACTGTATGTATCCACATACAGTGTTTCACAGTTTATTTGAATAAATAGTTTAAAAAAGTTTAAGAACTCATTAAAAGATTTTGTTGAAATAAGCTGTAAGCCACTGTAAGCGTCTTCGGTTTTATTCCAGTGTTTAAATGTTCCCTAACATTATTTCCATTATTTACAGATGCAGGTATTAAGTTTGAGCACTTAAAGCTCATTACAGCGGAAGACCTTCGAGAAGCGATCCCTGCTTTATGCCCTCGTATGGACTTTAGGCAGAAGCTGTTCTTATGGAGACAAACTGAAGTGAGTACATTTTTATATGTGTATCAAAATGGCAGGCTTCTGTATTTTGCCATTCCGCATGTAAAAATTTAAAATAAGCCATATCTCCCACAATTTCGTAGATAAATGGTTCGGAACTTCTAGACTTTCTACTTGCAGCTTGCGAATGAAGATGAATCAATTTCTGCCCAATCAAAAGTGGATAACTGGCTAAGCGAGAACGAGTATTAAGGGGAAAATATTTATATAATTAATATTTATTACACAAATATTTTATTTTATTAAATGCGAAAACAATATCTATATTGCCTGTAAGAAAATATCAGAAAATACATAAATAAACAAGTAAGAGCGCTGTAGTCGAGTTTCCCCGACTACAAAGTACCCTGTTCACACATACGAGCGCACACAAACACACACGCGCGCTCACACGCGGCCTGCGCAGGCAGCGCTGCCTGCATGAAGTGGCCGCCTCCCCCACCCCGCTCCTATAAGCTAAATTGTTTAATAACTTTTGTGTTTTTGCTCGTATCTTATTTTCCTTTGGAGACTAGTAAGATATAAGATCTAGGATAATATAAAGTAAGCCACCAGGTTCTAACTTTAAAATTGTGGCTGTGACAGCTTTTTGCGGTTTAAGGGGGGATATTTTCAAAATCTGAAAGAAACTTGATCTGGGAACGGTATACACCTATGTGCGTGCCAAAATTTGTGTCTCTATCTCTTATGGTCTCTGAGATCGACGCGTTCATACAGACAGACGGACAGACGGACATGGCTATATCGACTCGGCTGTTGATGCTGATCAAGAATATATATACTTTATAGGGTCGGAGAAGCTTCCTTCTCGCTGTTACATACATGTGCACAACTTCATGATCCCCTTTTCCCATTTTTAATGGAAACAGGGTATAAAAAAATCAATCTCACGAATTAGAATACTAAGCTGCTATTCTGAACGCAGCGTTAAGATATTGAAATCCTACACGTTTCGTGTAGCTTTTCAACACGTCGCGTGTAGCTTTCTAATTTCAACACGTTCCGTGTAGCTTTTCTGCACGTCGCGTTTAGCTTTATCATTTCAACACGTTACGTGTGGCTTTTCTGCACTCCGCGTTTAGCTTTCTCAGTTCTCTTTAGAATAATAATGCCACTTCAAAACGCTAAAGTTGTAACTCTGGAATGATTGAAGGTATAAGTTCTGCAAATTATTAGCTTCACAGACCAAGTTGATTCTGAAAATTGGATGATTTAAAGAACGATGCAATTATTCATTCTGTCAAGTTTACAAATTAAACGGAATATCTGCTCTTTTCTCTAAGCATTTAAATCAGCGGTGGGTACGAAATTTGAGTTTGGGAGCAGTAATGGGAAAAAACACACCCTTAGCAGTGAGTCTCGATTGCGCACACTGCAGTTTTTGTGCCGTCTGCTTATGCGCCTTGGTGCCGTTACGAATGCTTGTGCGAGCTGGCGCCAGAGGGGCAATGAGAGCAAAGACTTGCCCACAGCTGATGTAAACCGATGTTGCGGGTGTTTCAGAGGCTACTTGAAATATTGCTGGAATCTAATCATTCAAAAATTATCTTTACAATTGACCAAAATTTTTGCGTCTAGGTTGTTGGTAAACCATCTAAAGGTTGTTAGCAGAGCTCTCAAAAAACTGTTAACACTATCAGCGTGTCTACAAAAAACACAACGAAAAGAGGATGCAAAAAAGTGTTTTGCTCAGTGAGAGACCGAGTGGGCTTGGTTTTTTTCTGTTTTCTCAGTGGGCTGATCGGACTGAAAAAAGTGTTGAGGGTTATCTGCAAGCTCTGGTTGTTAGGAAGTGTTTTTAGAAAATTTTTAAAATTTAAATTTGGTACCCATTTCCGGCCTATATAATTGTATTGTCTGTGGAATCATCGCGAGTTGCTAAGCAGACCTACCTATATTGAAAAGTCTTTTCTAGGTTTCCAATAAATCAATTTCCTACTTAAAAAATCTTAAGTTGTTGTTGATAAGAACTTGTTTACCCCCAAAATGTATTTATATTTGCCATGATCTATTGTCTATACCCCTACAACATGTCAGCTGTGTTTAATTTTCCGCTTCTCTTTCTCTTCTCTTTCAGTCAAATCTATTGCTATGGCCCACTCTTGCACACAATCCAAATGGCCCACCTATATGACGACTCTAATACCTTTGTGGACATGAAATTACTCAACTCTCCAACAAAGACCATGGAGGACTACAACACTTTCATGGAGAGCAAAAATAATACCCCCAGTACGGAGGACATTCAGAAATTTGTAAATGTGAGTAATCGGAGGAGAGGAAGCCCTTCTTCAGAAAAATCTAGATATAACAAATGCCTTTTGCAGGAACATTTTGGTGAAAAGGGCACCGAATTGGAAGAGTACACGCCCCCCGACTGGAAGGAGCAGCCCGAATTCCTTGACAAAATCAACGATCCGGATCTAAAGGAATGGGGCCGTGATATGAACAACATCTGGAAGATTCTCGGACGCAAAATGAAAGATGATGTGTCCAAGAATCCTCACTTCTACTCTATTATACCGGTGCCCAACCCGGTGATCATTCCAGGCGGCCGCTTTATTGAGTTCTATTACTGGGACTCCTATTGGATCATCCGTGGACTGCTCTATAGCCAGATGACGGACACGGCTCGTGGCATGATTGAGAACTTTTTGTCCATTGTGCAGAGAATTGGTTTCATACCGAATGGCGGGCGTGTCTACTACTGGGGAAGCTCCCAACCACCTCTACTTACGGCCATGGTCAAATCCTATGTGGACTTTACCAAGGACGATCAGTTTGCCATCAATGCGCTGGACATATTGGAACATGAGTTCGAGTATTTCATTAATAATCACACTGTGCAGGCCAAGGGGCATAATCTGACGGCCTATCGTGACTCATCGACGGGTCCACGTCCGGAGTCCTATAGAGAGGATGTGGAGAGATTTGAGACCGCTGAGGAAAAGGAGGATCATTACAGTGAACTGAAATCAGCAGCCGAATCGGGCATGGACTTTAGTTCACGTTGGTACATCAGTGAGAATGGCACCAACGATGGCAATCTCACCAATATAAGAACACGATCCATTGTGCCCGTTGAGCTGAATGCTATACTATATTGGAATGCCCAGATGATAGCCGAGTTCCACTCCAAGGCTGGCAACTCGGAAAAGAAGGCGGAGTATGAGGCAAAAGCTCTGAAAATGCTAGAGGTAAGTTTCCTTCATAGAAGAAGTGTAAAAGGGTTTCCAAATGCTTTATTTGTAACGAAATGAAATTTATTTATTTAATCAATCACTGAGACAATCAAAAGCCAATTGCCACAATCAGATTGTTCTTAGTTATCTAGCCACATTGCATTGAAGTCAAAATTTTGAAAACTGCGGTTATCTCATACAAACTTTTATTTCTATGCTATCTCCTCCGTCAGTTTTAAAGCCATCTTAGCCAAATTTTTGCACAAAGTCTTTAGGTACGAATAAGCTGCACAGGCTGTTGCTTCGAGTGGGTGTCGATAAGCAAGTTAGTTCGAGCGGAATTGAGGTTGCAGAGAAAATAGTACTGGGTATTGAACCCCGAGTAGAGACTTTCGTGTGCCACGCGTTGTGGACTTTTTTTCCACTCGTTATGGACTTTGTTTGCCACTCGTGGTGGACTTCGTTGTTCCTGTGCCTCTAGTTGAAGGCGTGTGCTGAGTTCGAGAGCTGGTATGTGGGCTCAGGCTGGCATCGATTGCCAAACAAAGAAAGTGTCGAGTGGTATCAGCTCGCTTGTGGCCGTTCGATAATGGAAGTTCCACTTGTATGAATGATTTTCGCATGTGGACAGCATGACGGTGGATGTGGATAGCAGGACGTGCAAGGGGGGCGAGAGTCGTGTCAGGTCAGCAATTAAGAAATGACACATGGTCGGCGCAAGAGCGTATCTTCTACTGTTGCAATGACATCCTCTAGGTGAGGGGTAACAAGATCGTACTTGTCGTTTCATAGTCGATGACTTGTTTCAGGTGAAGAGTAACCAAATCGAACTCGTCGTGTCAAAGTCTTTTTCATGCAGGTGTGTTGAGCATTCCACTTGGCGGACCGCTCATGGGTTGACATGAAAATGTGTCGAAGGCTGATCTGCTGTTCTGGCCTGTAGATGCCGTCTGTGTGTGTCGTCGTTGGTGAGCTTTAGAAATCACTCAACTTACATTGTTCAATCATTCAAAATCTTTATTCCCATACAGTTTACAAGCTGCAAGGCTAGAGCTAAAGTTAGCTTACCTCAATTTTTATGATTTTGGTTTCATTTGCTACCACAAAACACGGAAATGCACTTAGAAGAATTGTCGGCACAGTAAGCTGATTGATATCTAGATTGATTGATGGCCAAATGGATCGAGCGTGCAGCGATTAGTGGGGTATTAAAGTGAAAACAATGCAAGCGCAGCTAATTCGTGTGAAACAACAGAGCTGGCCTCGGTTTACAAAAAAAATCTATGGTCGTAATTCAATTGCGCTGTCGCCTGCTGGCTAAAGTCTGCGACAAATGTCAAATGTTTTCAATAAAATAAAAAATCGAACAGAATTGCCTCGACATTGCCCGGCAGCCCTGACCGTTTGGCAATGTCGTCAATGTTTATTTGGTCGAGGTTTAATTATTTTTGGTACGCCCCCCACCTGCCACGCCCTAAGCGGAAATTGCATAGTGTAGTTGGGTTTTGTTTTTTTTTTTTTGTTGCTGTTTTATTTTAATTGAAATTTGAAATATGTGCTGGACATTTTTTTTCATGTGCACAACTGAAAATGCAATTAATTCGAGCAATTTTTTGAATTGTTCCATTGACCCCTTCCTCCAGCCTCCACTTGAACCTGGTAAAGTTGGGGTCATAAATTCTCGTTGCTTTTCAAATAAATCAAAAGCAGCAAAATTATTAATTAAATCAAGTTTCATGCCCACTTAAAGTCATTAACTAATGTCACTATTTGAACAGCCATTTATTAAATTTTGCACAAAATAAGCAATATCATTTTTCATTCGAAACATTTGAAATGAAAGTCATTTACGTTTATTTATTAAATATCTCAAATTGTGGGTTAAATATGCAAATATAGATTCCCAAAGGCAATTAACTTCACATGCCAGTTGATGGAAAAACTGAGTAATGAATTGATATCAAACGATTTAAATTATGGAAAACTACTTTTATTTTGACTTTATTCCTTTAAAAATCAAATTGAAGCAAACGAATTTCCACTGAAATTCCATCCGGCTCGAGGGACTTCATAGTTCTAAACTTTGAGTGCTCAAGGCAGAGTTTAATTGGCATTGACTTGCCGAAAGTAAGAGGAATTTATGTAACATTTTTACAATATTAATAGCTTGAATCAATTAATGCAAAAACATGGAAATGAGGAGGCACCAAACCATTGGAAATAGTTAAAAATACTTTTATTTTGACTTTATTCTTTTGAAAACCATTTAAAAGCAAACAATTTGTCATAAAAATAACATCCGGCTCGAAGGACCGAGTGCAAAAACTCATAATTCTGCACTTTGAGTGCTTAAGGCAAATTTAAACTATCTTTGATTGGACGAAAGTGAGCGAAATTTATGTAAAATTAATAGAATAAAACAGGATTATTCAATTAAGTCAAAAACTGCGGAATGAGGAGGTAACAAACGATTTAAAGGACCTCTTTTGACTTTACCCCTTTGAAAACCATACAGAAGTAATCAATTTATCATAGAAATTCCATCCGGCTCGAAGGACCGAGAGCAAAAACTCATAATTCTGCACTTTGAGTGCTTTAGGCAGATTTTAATTGACTTTGAGTAGCCGAAAGAAATCGGAATTTATGTAAAATTCCTTAAATACAAATAGCTTTACTCAATTAATGCAAAAACTGGGATATGAGGAGGTAACAAACGATTTAAATTAAGTAAAATTACTTTTACTTTGACTTTTGTTTACTTTTTCACTCTAAAAGACACATCGAAGCCAAAAATTTATCATAAAAATTCCATCCGGCTCGAAGGACCAACTAAAAAAACTTGGAGTTCTACAATTTTAGAGGCATAGGCAGATTTTAAGTGATTTTCAATGTATATTTTGACTTTTATTGACTTTATCCCTTTGATAACCATATCGAAACCAACGATTTATTACAAAAATTCCATCCGGCTCGAAGGACCAAGTGAAAAAACTAAGAATTCTGCACTTTGCATGCTTTAGGCAGATTTTAAATGGCTTTGAGTGGCCAAACGAAATTGGAATTGATGGAAAATTTATAGAAAACAAATAGCTTTACTCAATTAATGCAAAAACTGGGATTTCAGCAGTACACAATCGATTTAAATTAAGTAAAATTACCTTTAATTCGACTTTTGTTTACTTCATTTCTTTGAAAACCATATCGAAGCAAACAATTTATCACAAAAATACCATCCGGTTCAAAGGACCAACAGAAAAAACTTGGAATTCTACAATTTAAGTGGCTTAGACAGATTTGAAGTGACTTTGACTGTATATTTTGACTTTTATTGACTTTAACCTTTTGATAACCATATCGAAACTAACGATTTATTACAAAAATTCCATCCGGCTCGAAGGACCAAGTGCAAAAAAACTCAGAATTCTACAATTTGAGTGCTTCAGGCAGATTTTAAATGGCTTTGAGTGGCCGAACGAAATTGGAATGGATGTAAAATTCATAGAAAATAAATAGCTTTGGTCAATTAATGCGAAAACTGGGAAATGAGGAGATAACAAACGATGTAAATTAAGAAAAATTACTTTTACTTTGTCTTTTGTTTACTTTATCTCTTTTAAAACCATATCGAAGCAAACAGTTTATCACAAAAATACCATCCGGCTCGAAGGACCGACTGAAAAAACTTGGAATTCTAAAATTTGAGTGGCTTAGGCAGATTCGAATTGTCTTTGACTGTATATTTTGACTTTTATTGACTTTATCTCTTTGATAACCATATCCAATCAAACGATTTATTACAAAAATTCCATCCGGCTCGAAGGACCAAGTGCAAAAAAACTCAGAATTCTAAAATTTGAGTGCTTCACGAAGATTTTAAATGGCTTTTACTGAAAGAAACTAAGCGTAATTTATGTAAAATACTTAGAAAAGAAACCTTTATTTGACTAAGGCAAAAACTGGAGAAGGAGTAGGTATCAAACAAATCAAAATTATGCAAAACTACTTTTATTTTGAGTTTTGTTAGACTTTATGTTGTTGAACTACGAAAACTACTTTTACTTTGACTTTTGTTGACTTTATCTCTTTGAAAACCAAACAATTTATGACAAAAAACCCCTCCGGCTCAAAGGACCCAGTGAAAAAATCTCAGAATTCCACAATTTGAGTGCTTTAGGCAGATTTTAATTAGCTTTGACTGAGAGAAACTAAGCGCAATTTATGTAAAACTCTTAGAAAAGAAACCTTTTATTTGATTAATGCAAAAACTGAAGAAGTAGGAGGTATAAGAAAACTAAAATTATGCAAAACTGCTTTTATTTTGACTTCATTTGACTTCATCTCTTTGATAACCATATCGAAACAAACAATTAATCATAAAAATTCCATCCGGCTCGAAGGACCAAGTGAAAAAACTAAGAATTCTGCACTTTGCATGCCTTAGGCAGATTTTAAATGGCTTTGAGTGGCCGAACGAAATTGGAATTGATGTAAAATTTATAGATAACAAAAAGCTTTACTCAATTAATGCAAAAACTGGGAAATGAGGAAGTTACAAACGATTTAAATTACGTAAAATTACTTTTAATTTGATTTTTTTTTTCTACCATATCGAAGCAAATAATTTCTTACAAAAATTCGATCCGGCTTGAAGGACCAAGTGAAAAAATTTGGAATTCTACAATTTGAGTGCATTAGGCAGATTTTATTTAACTTTGACTGTATATTTTGACTTTATCTCTTTGATAACCATATCGAAACAAACCATTAATCATAAAAATTCCATTCGGCTCGAAGGACCAAGTGAAAAAAACTCAGAATTCTACAATTTGAGTGCTTTAGGCAGCTTTTAAATAGCTTAGAGTGGTCGAAAGAAATCGGAATTGATATAAAATTTATAGAAAACAAAAAGCTTTACTCAATTAATGCAAAAACTGAAGAAGGAGGAGGTATTAGAAAACTAAAATTAGGCAAAACTACTTTTATTTTGACTTCATTTGACTTTATCTCTTTGATAACCATATCGAAACAAACAATTTATCATAAAAATTCCATCCGGCTCGAAGGACCAAGTGAAAAAAACTCAGAATTCTACAATTTGAGTGCTTTAGGCAGCTTTTAAATAGCTTAGAGTGGCCGAAAGAAATCGGAATTGATATAAAATTTATAGAAAACAAAAAGCTTTACTCAATTAATGCAAAAACTGAAGGAGGAGGAGGTATTAGAAAACTAAAATTAGGCAAAACTACTTTTATTTTGACTTCATTTGACTTTATCTCTTTGATAACCATATCGAAACATACGATTAATCATAAAAATTCCATCCGGCTTGAAGGACCAAGTGAAAAAAACTTGGAATTCTACAATTTGAGTGCTTTAGGCTGATTTTAATTGACTTTGACTGTATATTTTGACTTGATCTCTTTGAAAACCATATCGAAGCAAACCATTTTTTACAAAAATACCATCCGGCTTGAAGGACCAAGTTAAAAAAACTCAAAATTCTGCTTTAGGTTGATTTTAATTGGCTTTGACTGAAATAAAATAAGCTTAAATTATGTAAAATACGGAGAAAAAAAAGCTTTACTCAATTTTGCTCGCTGGCTTTGCCTTTGACTTGACCATTTGGTCTGCATTGTATTTGTTTAAACGCACTTTAATTACGCTTGAGAGCTGGAAAACTTTTTACTTTGCCACGGGTCTGCTGGGCGTATACGCAATATTATTTTATTTAATATGGAATATGGCCGAGGCATAACTTTGATACAAAAGTTTTTCGCAAAACCAATTGTTAATTGAAACAATACAAACAACAACAACAACCATGGCAACGGGAACGGGTGCGGCAATTACAGTCAGTTCTTTTGGGATTCCACCGGCTACAAACAAAATGCCAACAATTAACTGTGGCAACCATAAAACGAAACTTAACTAGAAGGACGGCGCACGGACGGTGTGCCGACCAAATGGCATAAATACCCCAACTACTTACCGCTCATCACAATCACAACAAGTAGCAGCAGCCAGGCCACGCAGATGCCGTGTGCCATGTGAAGGAGTGGCATGACGACGGTGACAGGAACAGCAACAACAGCAACCGGAAATGCAGTAAGCCTTGGACGTAGGCACAAGGCAGGCGGGGGCGATGGCGATGGCGATGCGCCGGGTCTATTGTTTTTGGCTGGCTGTCTTTCCTCTCTTTATGCTGGGAGCAATAACCAAGTTAGCAGCGTCATCATCAACATGAGCAGCAGCAGATGCAGCAACGTCATTATCGGGCCTGCCGGCTGTCTTCTCTATTAACTTGGCCAATTGCCAGCTAGCTAGCTCAGGCAGTGGGTGTGTATGGCCGTTGCTTCTGTTTAAAGGAATGTCGACTGAAAAGAGCAGAAAATAGCAGCAGCATTAAGTTCTGTTACTGAACTGACGCGAAAGTTATTGCCTGTGACAAAGATGGGTAAATGGGTGCAGGGAGAGTCTGGGGGGGGGGGGAGTTGTTTCCTCAAAGTCAAATGCACTCATTGGCCACTGACTACTGTAGCTGGAGGGATGGGCGGGCGGAGTATCAAAAACGACAACGGAAATGAACAAAATGATAATGGAGCACGCTGCCGGCATAATGATTTGCTAGCTAGGCACCATGGGAGAGATTTTGTAGAATGTATTACTAAATTAGTTACAATTAAATTGAACATTAATCAAGCTTAAAAATTAATTAACCCTATTTTCTCCCCAATATTTAGACAAGACAAAAAAATGGCTGACAGTGACTTATCTTAGTTAAGGAAAGCTTTTCTAAATATTTTTTAAATTTCTTTCTGAAAACAGATTCGTGTTCAGCACACGAAAACCATCTAGAATCAAAACCAACATTTCAATATACTGGAAAAAGTCTAATTATGTGGCCTTGTGTTATTTAATGTAAGAATCTGTGTCTTTGTTTTGTTTCGGTTTATTGCAGATGGCGTGTTGCCGAGTATAAGTCTATCACAGAATGCAAAAGAATTAAGTATGTGTGAGTGAAAAAAACGCATATGGTGCGGGAAATACTCTAGAACTCACAAAGATGCGTAGCGCCGTATATCAAAATGCCACAAGGTGGAGTCAAATACACTTGTATTTGTATGTGTGCGCCAGATGTTCGTTAACGAGCACGAACGCGTATGGTGGGCGAAAGACGATAGAGGTTGGTAATCGACCATCAACGCAGCATCGACGTGTCGATCAGACACTTCTTTGTACAATTTACACTACCTCGCTTCTATACCCTTTTCCATATATTCAGAAGACTTAAGCAAGTTTAAAGATATATTAATGTATAAGCACATAAAATAGTTCACGTATAAGACTTGTATATTAATATTTGTAACAATAATTCAGTAAAATGGCATATAAAACAATTAAGAAGGAAGAGTATTTCAATAGTGGCTTTTTAGCTACCATTCGTTGCATTCCTATTCTTTACACTTGCACACATTTGCTCTCTCACTTACAAAACTGAGAACGCAAGGCGTTCTGGCTTTTAGTGATGCTGCTCTCCATAGCCACAAAGCAAAGCACACAGAAAACCACAAGAAAAAAAACGCGGAACTGAACAGACTGCGTCAAAGCAGAACGACATATTTAAGCAAAATCGAAAATCCACATCGAAAATCCACACTCAAAATTTTTCCAGACACTCACTTGTACGGCTGTTGCGCATCTTTGTGTTCTAGGGTCTTTGGTGCGAGTGATTAGCTCCTCTTCTAGTAGCTAAATGGTTCTTATTATGACATTGGTTCTCCTTTTTACACATTTTTGGGTTTAAAACCAAGCAACGCACTTGCTGCTCGGTTTTTCTAATTTATTGAAAACAGATGTGGCCCTTTTTTTAGGGTTTTTAGGTACAAGTCTATTTTGTGCCTTGTACTTGAGTCCTAAGTGCAGGTACCAGGTCTCACAATGCATTGTTCAAATATCTTTGAGTAAAGATATTGCTCTTATCTAGTATAGATAGTTGTTAGTGAGGTGCGAACCAGTTGGAACTGGATCTGTGATTGGAGCTGCATGAACTGGAGAGCCACAGCTATTCCCCTCATAAATGATGCCACTGGTTTATCAGAGAAGTGGACGCTGAATGCAAGCTTGAATCTCTATGATATGTTATGTGTAGTTCCAGTGTTCGCAGGCTCAAGAGGTTGCTTGACGTGGGTTCTTGACTGGTTGTTGCGCAGGAACATGGGATCCATATTTTGTGGAAATGTTTGAGTGACGTTTTATTTTGTAAGCTGAATACTGTAGCTGGATGTCATCGATGCAGTGGAACGGACATGTGTGCTGTGCTGTGTACCCGATGTCGTGGAGTTGACTGGACATGAGTGCTGTATGTCTGTAGCTGGATGTCTGGATGATTGGACATGTGTGCTGTATAAGTGTAGTTCCAGTAACCACCGGTCTCTTATTGACAAGGTGGATTGGACTGCACCAAGGGTTCTGGAGTGGCTATTTATGCCAGGCTGAAGAAGCTCCTTGAAATCTCATATGATGTCTTCCATGTATGGATGAATGTTTTTGTTAGCTGTGAACAGGTATTTTTTTAAACTTTTTCTTTGAGTGGGTTTTCTAGGAAACTGAACATTGCACCATAATTCTAATATCCCGGTATAATGCGTCCCCTCTTGCTGGCCTTTTTCAGTTTCTTGTCCTTGCTGCGCGCTTGTCCAGATTCTCCCGGCGATTCTTTTGCCGCAATGTCCGAGTCCACCTTTTCTTTGCGCTCCGTCCTTGCGCTACCTTGCGATTATGGCTTTCTGCAGGAGTTTGGGGTCGCCTTTGACCCTTTTTTGACTTGTACCTTCTGGAAGGCCTTTTGCCAGGCCAAATCGGTTTGCATTTCAGACGACTTTTCGGTTTCACCTTGTGCCTTCAATTCTGTTATATGTTTCGTTTCATCCTTTATCTTCTTAAGTAATTCCTTAAGATTCTTCTGTGACTTTTTGACTTTGCCACACGGACTGGCGGCAAAGTCCAGTTTGGAGTAGACGATTTTAGCCTCTTCATTGGACACGGGCTGCATTTTGAGTGGCTTTCACAGTTGCTTGGTGTCCTCCTTTTCGGCATCGACCTTAATCAGGCTTAATATTCTCATTTTTCAGAATTTTCGCCGAGGATTGTAGCAATTTTTGAACACCTTTGCTTTGTTTCAGCTTCTTGGCCTCACGTTGCTTCGGTTGGCGCTCGGTTATGGGTCGTTTCTTCTGTCTGAGTTTGTAGTTGTTGTAGTTAGGTAGATAGTTGTTGTAACGGCTGGTTGGGTAATCCGTATGTACATAGAAAAGAAGAAAAAAGAAGAAAAAAGAAAAGGGTAGCGTAAAGGTTAGAAAGATGTTGTTGCGACTATTCCATGTCCAGCTCGAGGAAAGAAGCTACCTCGATCGGATGGGTCCAAAGGTCTATAGTTGTGACGACAGTGGGTTTTAGGTTGCATTTGAAATGGTGTTTTGAGAGTTTACGCTTTTCGGACACTCGTTTATCACTTCGGGGTTTATACGGGCCAGATAGTTGTTGAGGAAGCTGCTGCGTCCAGAGCGTAGTTGGACCAGAGTACATCTGATGTGTTTGAGTAGCATTTCCTCCTCGGGGTTAATGGGCGTTGGTGTGCCTCCAAGAACTATGTTATCAAGGTACGTCTCTAAGGACCTAGCGACCATATTACTGTGTGATGCATTTTTTGCCTCTGCACAGGTAGTGGCTGTGAACGTTCCTGTTCCGATGAGACATTAAATAGCCGACATTTCGACTCTCAGGTCATTTCAGACTGTGGTTTTCCTGCGTGACATGCTCTCCGAGGTGCAGGTGTGGTTTGGGTGGGACTCCTGTTGACATCCGGTGAGATATTGCTGCGTTAAGAGTTTATTGTGATTCCTTACAGGCAATATTTGAGTCTCCTGATGCAGGTGGTCGGGCTGTGTCATTACATGGCACACAGTGGCCACTCGTAATGCAGCGTTTTGCGCCAGCTGTAGGTTTCTCCACTGTGTATCACTAATGGCGGGAGACCAGATGGGGGCCGCGTCCATTTAGGGCCCTCATCAGCCACATCGGGGCTTATCCAAGCAAGGTAGTTGTTATAGAAAACTGCTTCTACCAGAGCGGAGCTGGGCCAGAGTTGTCCTTGCGTTCCTGCGGAGGGTGACCTCAGCAGGTTTGATGTGGGAGGGTCTCCTCAACAGGGTTGATGTGGGATGGTCTGCCTCCAAAAACAATATTGTTTTGATAGGCCTCGATGGTTCCGACTACCATGTTAGTGTGCACTATCTTCTTAGCGTCTGCGCAGAAGGAGGCCGTGATCGCTTCTGTTCATAGGAGAGCATAGTGAAGCACTTCAGGTAGCTCGGCTCGCAAGCCATTGCATACTGCAGTTTTCCTGCATGACATCTTTGCTGTGGTGCATGCATGGTTGGGGTGGGACTCATGTTGGCACCCGATGACCGAGGTACTGTTAGGTTAGAAGCCTGTTGTGGTTTTTTACCGGCAGTATCTTTGTCTGTTGAACGAGGTGATCGGGGTGCGTCGTAAACTGGCATCCCAATTGCAGATCTCTCCATTGGTTGTTGCTAATGGCAGGTGACCAGATGGGGGCCGCGTAGTTGTCCATGGATCTGCCTATTGCTTTATACGTGGTTGATCTGGTATCTTTGTCGTTGCCCCAGGTGCTTGCTGAAATGTCTTTAAGGACTTTGTTTCGACCCCTCACCTTCTAGATGACATCTTTAGAGTGTCTGGAGAAAGTCAGAAGGGGGTCGAACGTCACTTCAAGAATCCTGGGATGCGTTGGTACTGGCTGGCCGTTTATATTAATGTTTAAGAACATCGTGACCTTCTTGGTCTAGGTGGTAATAATGGTGCCAGATGATTTGGGGACAGAGAGGCTGAGATTCCTGCTTGTAAAAAAAGTCTGCCAGGTTGGGCAGGTTTGCGTTCAGCCTTTGTTCGATCTCCACCATGTTTCGCTCGGTCGAAATAATGGAGCAATCGTCTGCGAAATGTCTTCTGGCGGAGGTGGGATCTTTGCTACATAGAAACTAAAGAGAAATGGGAAGAGGACTCCACCTTGGGGCACTTCTTGTTATATTTTCCTGGTCCTGGAGTGGGCTCCTCGAAACTGCACTTGGGCTTGTCTTCCTGCAAGGTAGTTGGAGAGACATCTTTTGACCAGGCTTGGGAGGTTACTCTGTAGCAGGTCTTTCAGAAGGGTATTATGGCTTATCATATCAAATGCTTTGGAAAGGTGAAACAGGTTGAGGTTGTTGCTGTTAAGCTCCGACTATGAGTTGCGAAGCATTTGGTAGGGCCGTCACAATGTAGTTTTAGTTAATAGAAAACTTTTTTTTATCGGTCGTTGTTTTGTTGTTTCTGCGCTTGCTCACATGTGTGCACGAGCGTGTTTGTATGTTTGTGGAAGAAATTCCATATGCAAAACCACACCTTGACTGCTGTTGCACGATGCGAATGCTCAAGTCCTGGTTGAAGCAAAACTTCCTCCGCGATTGCAAGTTGTGTGCTGCTCCTTGCGCCGAACCGCGTTTTGTGTGTGTGTAAGAATGCGCCAAAATGCGTTTATAGCTGCAACCGCCGTCAGAATGTTTGTGTGTTTGCGGGCATATAAGTCTATGCACTGCTTGAAGTGGCCGTCTGCTTCATTGTTGGCACTTTATTTATATAAATTTGTTGAATGTTTTTTGCCGCATTTCACTTTTGTTGTTGAGGCTTTGCTGATATGAGGGCGCCACCATATTGGCCGAGCCAAAGTTAGCTTTTGCTCCATTTTTGAATTCATCAACTTATCATTTGATCCACTGTGCCTCAGTTTAATCTTTCTATTATACCATACCGGCAGGCCACGTGCTAAATCTCTGACGGCAACTCGACCAATTTCATTTGCCAAATATTTTACTCTCCTATTTTGTGTGTGCCTTTTTGTGTTGTTGTCTGACCTGAAAGTTTAAACCGTAATTAAGTTAATTGCTAGCCTGCCTGGGAGCTCACTTTTTTTTTTATAACGCACTATAATCAACGTATGCTAAAAGCTTCAACACTGTAGATGATCGATTCTATGGCATTAATGTCATAATAATGGCAGCAGCAGGCACATTTATTGCTCATACGCCATGTGCACACAGCGTAATATGAGCAGAAAATTTCGCTTCATTTTTTTTGTTGTTGTATTTATCTAGTAAATTGTTCCGGCGGCACTGGCGTAGGGTAGAGGTTTGGGGTGGGTGGGTGGTCATAATTCTAATGCATAGATATTATGTGCCCATGCAAATTACTGCCACAAATTCGTATATACCAGTTTAGCTCTCGGTGTACTTATTGTAGGGAAACGGAAACGGCGCAAAAAAAAATGGCATTTTTATTATTGTTAGCTATTGGTTATGCATATGTGCGGGTGTGTGTGTGTGTGTGTGTGTGTGAGTGCCCAGACACGCCAGACTTCAGACTTCGGAAAGCAATTTGCCACGCACTGTCAGTGAAGCTGAACGCAGTGGAACATTTCTAATTTTCAGCTACGAAAAATTTATACAATAAAAAAGGCAAAAAAAAAAAACTCCCAAATTTACATAAACACAACTCTCACTCGCACACACACACACACACACACACAGCGAGAGGGATGTGCATGTAAATCGGAACAGACAAAGATTTGCTTTTACTTTTATGTGTTCGTTTTTGTTGCTGCTGCTAAAATTTGTACTTTTCTCAGTATATTCATTAAAATGTTTTCATTTCTTTTTTTTTTGCCCCTTGCTGGGTTTCAACAATTTACGCTTAGTTTGTACACAGGTTTCTTGTTTTAAATTGAAAAGAGAATACTTTTTAAAGCTTATGATAGTCCTCTTTAATCCTTAACATTTGGGTCAGACCCAAAAAAAAAAAAACATTGCACAAAATAGATTATGAATAGATGGTTTTAAGGGGGTAATCCTACACTTGTGGACATTAAGCGAGTGTAACTTAAACGGAAAGTTGCACTTTGAGGGTAGATAATATTTATCAGCCAAAATGTAATCGGGTATGAACTGGAGTTGCACAGCAATTAAATCAAGATTTTGGCTCCTTCGCTACTATTTAGACTGAGCAGCAGCAACATTTACTTTGATCGAGGAAGCTTCATGAGAGTAGTTTAAGGCAGGAGTGTCAAACCATATGAGCAAAATCACTTGTCAACCAACAAGAGACATAAGAAAATAATAAAAATATTTTAGAAATTGTATATGGGGTTTAGTGACCTGTTTTTGATTTTAGTCAAAGTTACATCTGGCTAGCTCAAGGTCTATGCTGGAGTATAAGTCAAATCAACAGATATTAATTACAACATTTTGGATTAGCAATTGGGTATGCTAGAAATTGTGAAGTAAGCAAACTGAACAGAAGGCACGGTATTGATTCATCTCCAATCTGCGATTCATTTGAATGAACTTTCTTTAACAGGAGACGATTTTGGAACCTGAACAGAGGGCGCGAGTTATTGGTTGGGAGCGTTAATTTTGGTTTTATGTAATTTAAGAAACTTTTTCTAGATTTTTTGTGTATATCGTTATAATTATGTTTATCAACTGTAGGTTTTACATCACAATGTTGGTTCCGATTTTTAGTATTTCCATCACTTAAAAGGTTGTCGGACGTCTCATCATTCGTCGGGGATGTCATTGGCTCATCTCAGGGTTAGTTCAACTGAGATCTTGACGTTGACTTGGTTAAATGGGAATGAATTTGGGGTAATGCATCCAGTCAATTGCATCTTGGTAATGCATCTAGGATAATGCATCTATGTAATGCATTCAGGGTAATGCTTCTAGGTTACTTGCATCTGTGGCGGTAACTCGCGTGATTCAACCCATCTCTTTAAATATAAAAGAGTTTGTCCTGATGCACGGACTCACTGACTGATTGGCAATCTACGCACAGCCCGAACGTTAAGAAATGAAAGACTGCCATTTGGACAAGAGTTTCCATTAGTGTTGAAAGTGAACCCCTTAGACGGTGTTATGGAAAATTCCACCCCCAAGGGGTGGAAAAGCGTCGGAAAACTTTGTATGTGGTAAAATTCATATTTCATTTGATTGATTTTAAACTCGGTTTGTAAGCATAGCATGCGAAATAATATGAAACTAATTTTCCAAATTTTGGAGAAAAATTAACGGAAAATGTCTCATGCAAAAAACAATTTTTCATCCGATTGATTTGAAACTCGGCTTGTAAGGATAGAATACGAAATAGTTTCATATGTGATTTTCCAATACGGGAAAATCCGCCAGCTGGTTGTGAAAATACCTCGAAAATTCTGCATGCAAAAACAATTTTTCTGCCGAATGAGTTTGTAAGCATAGAATTCGAATTCATTTGTGATTTCATTAAACGATGTGCAACTTATTCCTTTAAGTCAAAGAGCCGCTCGTACAGCTCAGTAACTCAGCAGAAGTATTCGCACAATTGCCGAATCCCTAACTAATGACACAATCGCTAGGAACTGATTTTTATTAAGGTTCGGTTGCTGGTTTTTATAGTTTAAACGTATGTACCGAATATATAAGACAACTGTTATTATAAATCTACTTGTCCTTATCCAATATATGTGATACATTTGTGTCTTATATAGTTGTTAGATAATATTACATCACTTTCTTGAGCATCTTACTTGCCTATTTAAATATAGTGTGGTGTTGGTTGTTGCTTTCTAAGTACAATATGTGTTTATTTTTATCCTTTCTTGTAATGTGTTTCCCCTCTTGCACACATGTGCTTGTAGGCGTAGGACCGGCTGTGGTTCTCTATCTAATTTGACCTTATAGTGTTACATTTGAAAATCCGCCCACAGTGTGTAAAAATATCCGCAAAATTCTGTATGGAATTCACTCTTCTTCATCCGAATGAGTTTAAACTCAGTTTGTAAGGCTGGGATGACACATTCAATTTCTAGACAAAACTTATTGCTGAGCGAAACCGACGAATTCGCCGCATACTTTAAATAGTTATCAAAAAAAATTTTGGATAATTTTTTTGGTATTTTGAAATGCCAGGGTCACTCTCAATGTACGTAACAGATAGTTTAAATTGCCTTTTTGATACTGTCAGAAACGGTTGCTTTGTCTAGGATCTTCATCAGTTGGTTATAAGAATCAACATATATATCTTTTCTGGACATCCGCTGCAGACAATATCCATTCTGAATATGTGGATTCTGCATTATTCATTGTCCGAATTTCGAAATGTTTGTCTTAAACTAGTTGTGAGCATAATATATATTTGTTCAAACAACTTTCTTTTGTTGTACCATCAACTGCGCCAATACAACTTGCGAAAAAGTCGCTTGCTATGCTCTCCCAGTTTGGGCATTATATAGTGCTAGAGATCTTTGACTGCTGGACCCTAACATGCAACTGAAAAAAATATTGAGATTCACCTAATATGAGTGACACAGTCATCCATATAAATACCTGTGGATAGGTAGCGTAAGCGTGATCCGAACTCATTCTTTAAGATTTTTGTGGCTGAATTCTTCCGGATAATTTTTCTATCACCAAAATGCAATATGCCTTGTATATTTAATTCAAATATACCGTCTGCTTCTCTTTGAAGAAAACTTATTTTTACCATCTTTCGCGATTTCATTTTGAGCAATGAAATAATTATAATATTTAATAACTATATGGAAATCTCCTAGATTTACCAAATCCATTAAATGTCAACCGAATTGTTACAAATATTGAATCTAGTAGAATCAATTTTGCCTTCTGCGCTGCCGGCAGCAGCAATGCCTCTGTCACTCATCAACAATATTGTGAGGCGAATTCAATAATACTTTGTCTCGCTCACACCAACGACGTTTCCCTATTATCAAAAAATTGTGACAATAATTGTTCGTAAAAATTTAATGTGTCATCCCAGCCCTAAGGATAGTTTGCAATAGAATTTGTAATGTAATATTCTGAAATTGGAAAATTCTCGCCGAACGGTGGAAAAGGATTGCGGGGCATTCATAGAATTACTATAGCATTCAGTTTGTAAGCTCTGTGCGCCAAATAAATGCAAAAAAATAGAGGAAACTTAGCTTCGGTTCGATCAAAGTTTACATACCCTTGCAGCTTGTATTATTTATATAAACTAAGGTTTTTAATGATTTTCTTCGAACATTCTTAGCTGAGCAATTTTTAAACTCAGCAATAGATGGCGCCATTATTTGGACCATTTGCTTGCCAGTTTGTTATATGGCAGCTATACGATATATTCATTCAATTTGGACCAAATTCCGTAAAATTTTGTGGTAACCTATAATATTCAAAACTGGAAAGTATAAAGACGCTACCATTGAAAAAAAAAAGTTTTTCTCACTAGAACTACTTTTTCGACCGATAGTTCCTATGGCAGCTATATGCTATAGTCGTCCGATTTGGATCAAACTTGGCAGAATTGTGTGGTAGCATACAATATTGATCAGTAACAAGTTTAAAATCGATAGCATTGAAAACAATAAAGTTTTTCCCACTAAGACTTTTTTTTTACCTATCTTTTGTATGGCAGCTATACTATATAGTTGCCCGATTTTCATAAAACTTGGTGGAATTAAGTGAAAGCATAGAAAACTTTTCAATACGAGCTTTGGGGGCGCTTGCATTGAAAACAAAAAAGTTTTTCTCACTAAAACTAGTTTTTTGACCGATCGTTCCTATGGCAGCTATATGCTATAGTCATCCGATTTGGATCAAACTTGGCAGAATTGTGTGGTAGCATACAATATTGATCAGTAACAAGTTTGAAAGCGATAGCATTGAAAACAAAAAAGTTTTTATACTAAGACTTGTTGTCAGAAATATCTTTTGTATGGCAGCTATACTATATATTTGGCCGAGTTTCGTCAAACTTAGTGGAATTATGTGAAAGCAGAAGCTAGAAAACTTAGAAATGCGAGGTTTGGGGACGTTTGCGTTGAAGACAAAAAAGTTTTTCTCACTAAATCTACTTTTTCGACCGATAGTTTCTATGGCAGCTATATGCCTTAGTCATCCGATCCGGCTGGTTCCGACAAATGTGCAGCGTCTTTGTACCAAAAGACTTTGTGCAAAGTTTGGTTAAGATAGCTTAAAAGCTGACGGAGGAGATAGCATAGAAACAGACGGACATGGACATGGCTATATCAACTCAGCTCGTCATGCAACTCAGCTCGTCGGGGAATGAAATTCCGTCGAAAACTCCGTTTGTAAGGGCAAATAAATAGAAAAACTATGCTCCATTTTTAAAAAACATACTAGCAAAGCTGGAAAATGGAGAGGGGGGGTGTGTTCGCATGTCAAATAATATTTGTCGCTCTCTATTGACTTTAAACTGATACAGATATCGGCTTTACCATCAGTAAAGCGGAGCAGCGAAGCGCGACGGGTTATATGCTAGTCTATATATATGTCTAAAACATGAATCATGGTTTGATTGTGTGTTTTAAACTGGAAAACGACTGTACCAAATTGGATGCTTCCTTCTGCGAGTTAACAGGTGGTGCTGTAGACGCCAGTTCAATACAATTTCAGTTCAACAAGTGGCGCAGTAGGTGGTCATTCCATTTGACAGCTTAGCCCAATAAAGAAAATTAGAGTAAATAAGAGTTGTTTCGTTTCCACATATGAGTTGTTTCCATAGTGTGCACAGCGTGATTGCCTACTGTTAACAGGATTTAGTGTAAACTCGTGCAGGGCTCTAATATATATTTCAGAATATATTCTGATTTGTTTTGTTTTTCCAGTTCCAGCCAAATGATGAAGATGCCAGGTGGGATCGGCTGATAAGAAGTAAATGTAATTCTGACAGTGTCCAAAACGTTCTCACGGTGAATTTTATAAGCTACAATTCTAGCTAGTTTCCCAAACACGACAAATGATATTTATTATTTTGAAAAAGAATTCAAATTGGACAGCCAAACATTTTCCAAATTTAAAACGGGACCAAATTAAGGCCATGGAATTTCAATAAACTCTTTTCTTGCCCACTCCGTTCAATTGAATTGAACATTCCTTGTATATTGGTTGGGCCTTTAATTGCTCAAAGCAAAGGCCAAAGTTGCGCGCATATTTGACTGGCCGCAATGGAAACCTTTTATTATAATTTAGGCAAGGCATGCGGCCAGTCAGTTTTTGGCAAAAGGAAGAGGACACCGTTCGAGCGGAAACCACTAACTAAGAGCGGGAGGGGAGGGTGGGCGTGTGCGTGCCTGGTCTCATTGACGTTGACCTAAACTAAAAAACCGCAAATAACACAAAACACAAACAGCCGAAGCAGCCACGATTTTGCCACACGCCAACAAGGGGAGGGGGTGGGGTGGGGTAACGAAAATCATGTCAAAATCCAAAGCCACAAACAATTAAACAAAATTGCAAATTAGACCTTATTTAGACTACCCTCTGCCCCCCTTTGCTCTAGCAGCGGGTTGACAACTCAACTCAACCGACCACGCCCCATTTGCGGTGCACAGTGGAAATGCCAAAAAGGAAGGAAGTGTAGGAAATTGCCTATTTGCAATTGTAATTTATTCATTTTGTTTAATATGCCGTGAAGCGGCAGGCTTTCAGCACACAAAAACAATAATTTCTCTCGTACTTTTTTTTTTTTCGCTGTTTTGTCAACCAAAATTTTCATCTAAGCAATTGCAATGTGATTCATGCTAACTAATGACTTGATGTCAAGGTCAGGCGGATTATGTTTGTTCTGGTTGAAGGCTTCGATTTCAATTAGAAATTTGCAAGTTTGCGCTTAATTTGAGTAATTATCATAAAGTTTGACGAAGGATGACTGAGCCAAATGGTTGGAAACAGATTGGCTTCATGACGGATGTACATAATGTTGCTGTGGTCTAGTCAGGGTAAGACTGATAACTGTCTGGGCATCAATTAGGATGGCCCCACACCCCAAAAAAAAAAGTAATCATCAAAATGACACCATTTAGTCATCAACTTGAAACTAGAGGATATCAAATTTGATACTAACTTGTATCCGGTGGATACTCTTATGTATTAGTTTCTTAGTATCATTTTGATACTAGCTATTATCAATTTGAAATTTCAATTGTCAATTTTTTATTGACATTCAAAAAATTATTTTTTTAAAAATTCAATGGAATTTTTGCGCCACTTGAATAGAACATTCATTTTATTTGGTCGGTATCGTTGACACGTGCACACAAATTTTGGTTTACTTAAACTTTTTGCTTTAATCGAAGTGTATATAAAATTAAAAAAAATTTAAAAGGGGCGTGGCACTTCATTATCTGAGTCGGAGAAAGGAAAAATCCAAGCTTACAAGGATTCCGGCCTTTCTATTGCCAAAATAGCAAGAAAAGTCGACAGGAGCCGTCACGACATAACAAATTTTTTAAATAATGAGGCTAATTATGGTAAAAACATGAAGGGCCGCACCCACAGTGTGCTTACCATCGCGGACAAGCGACTTATATTAAGAGAAGCTTCCAATTCGCACGACTCTTTGGCCAAGATAAGGGAAAAATGCAACAAGTTTGACAACCATGCGTCGTGTTATTAATAATGCTACACACCTGAAGAGACTAAAAATCAAGAAGAAGCCACCTCTTAACCCGGCTCGGAAGTTACAACGCCTTGATTTCGCGCGCGCACATGTCACCTGAACTTGGGAGTGGCAACGTGTTGTCTTTTCGGACGAAAAAAAGTTTAATTTGGAATGCCCCGATGGCTACAGCTACTATTTTCATGATCTTCGAAAAGAACCACACCATCTTGATAAGTTGCACAGCAGTGCTGGAGGTATTATGGTATGGGGGGCCATTTCCTATTATGGCACCTGTGAGCTTAAATTTATTCCAACCACCATGAATGCGTTGTGTTATAATGGTATATTGAAAGAGGCCTTTCCACACTTCCAAACTCTTTTTGCAAATCTAAAATGGATTTATCAACATGATAATGCCCCTATACATACGGCCCGGATTGTTAAATCGTATATAGCGAGCCAAAACGTGGAGTTATTAAACTGGCCACCCTATTCACCCGACTTGAATATCATTGAGAATGTGTGGGGGTTGGCTAACACGTGAAGTATATGGATCAGGTCAGCAATATTCGAGCGTTCCCGAACTAATTGCAGCTATCAAATTAGCATGACGCTCGATATCGTTGAATTATTTGGGAAAATTGTATGCATCCCTTCCAGACCGAATGTGTGAGGTTTTGGAGAAAAAAGGAGGCTCAACACACTATTAAAAACTTTTTATGGTTTAAAAACATGTTAGTAATTTCTTATTTAAGTAATATTGTTATTTGAAAAGGATTGAAATATTCTTAAATGGTTTGTAGATAAAGTGTCCTATTCAAGTGGTGCAAAATGAAGACTCCAAAATTTGTTACTTATTGGTTAACAATGTTTTTTGTATACTTACAACTTTTGAATAATTTTGTAATTTTCGTCTAATTACTACAATTAAAACAAACTTTATAAGAAAACAAAAATTATTTTCCTAGATGGCTTGGTTCAGCAGCCATTAACTATGGAAAATCGACTTAAGAGGTGTCCTATTCAAGTGGCGAGCAGTGTAACTTAAATTACGGTGCTTTCAAAAAGATGGAGACTTTTATAGTTTAAAAGATATTCATTATTAAAGTTTACAATCTGATGGACGGAACAAACCCTTATTGACAATGTAAATAATAACCGTGCGTATATAGAAACCCGTGTGTGTATGGTGTGTAAGTGGAATTTCGAAACCCGAGAAAAATACGCGTTTAAGAAGTTAATTTTCCGAAATTTGTGATTCAAGGACTTTAAGTAAAGGTTTTGGATTCCAAGCCTTCGTTTGATCTTTTTTACCCCGCTTTAATAGAAATGAGATTATTTGTTTATGATACATAATATTATTCAGAATTTCTTTTTAATTTTGTTTATCCAACCTGAAAATTTTGCAATTTTAGCATACATGTTTCCGTTTAAGGTTTGGTTCGCAGTTGTAAACGGTTTTCAGTCCGGATTTTAACATTGGTATTTAGCCTGTCTATTGAATTTGTAGATTTTGGCTGCTTTATAATAAAGTTGGTTTATAAATTTCCTTTGTGATACTTCACTTGACGCCAATGTAAGCTAAGCATATTAGTTCAAACAAAAAGAGAGTTCGCTTAAGTTTAGCAAAAGCAACCACAAAATCAAAAAGTTGTTTGCTCGGCCAAGCAAATGCTTCGACATATTCTATATGTCTCATTTCGTACCGAAATGAGAGAAGTTTCACAGCCGATTCTTAAATAAGCTGATTAATTATCTTAAGACCCCTAAAGCTTTAACTGGCAACATTTCAATCTCTTGTAAGATTAAGAAGCAACAACTTTTTTAAATCTTTTGAATGCAACTAACTTGCTTCAGCCCCTTTTACATTTAAGCGACAGACTTTTGTCCTTCTGTGTGGTGATTTTTTTAATTTTTCTTTTTTTAATAGACTCCCCTCCAGTTGGCTTGTTGCAGCTCCATTTAGCTACTTAACCAGGCTTACTCAGTCTTAGTGCTTACCTTCTTTGCTCGCCAAATGGGCAATAGATTGCAATTTTATGTCACAACATTCAAGCAAATCGTTGGCCATTTAAAACGGTTTAAAAGCCATCCAACCACACGAGTCTCCTCGCACACACACACACACACACACAGTCACACATTTGATTACAAAAAGACAAGGCACAAGAGCTGACTTTGTGGATGGGTACAATAAATGAGCGCCCATTTGCGTATGGAAGGGGAAATTGTTTTGGTTGTCGAATTACGTAAACATTGTCATAAATGAAAAATTCAGACTGCGACGAGTCGAGCATTTCATTTGCTCTGGCAAATTTGTCAATCTCTGGGAGTCGCAACTTCGACTTTAGTTTTTTTTTGTTTCCCCCCCTTGTGGCTTTAGTCGCCGCAGGATAGCACATGAGAGAACTGACTTTCATTTTTTTTTTTTTTGTGATTGTTTTGTTTACATTAATGCAGACCAGCAAATTGCTTTCGTTTTCCTCTTGTTCTTGTCTGTGGTTTTTGGTTTTTAGGCTCGCTCTGCATGTGTCTGTCTGACTGTCCTGAGCGTCTGCAGCAGGCGCGACATATTAATTATTCATTTCGATTTTTGGTTTGCCAGCAGCGGGAAGCCAAAAAAAAAAAAAAAAACACAGAGAGAGAAAGAAATTTTTGTAGAGGGCTAGCTGCTTGTGATTTATAAACACGCGCGTCGCTTTTTGGTGATTTACTGCAAATTGCTTTATAATGTTATATAAATTTTGTTACTTAGTTCAGCTGCTGTGGCTGTTGCCTGCCACTGAGTAATTACCAGACATAAAGCGAAAGCTACAAAAGAACAGCAGAAAATATGATGATGTCGCTTAATACGATGTGAAAGCTGACGGCTTAAGTAGGCAGCAGATGGGTTTAACCTTAAGGCCAACTGTTAACAGCGCCACAAGGACAATAACAAATAAATAAACAAATGAACATTTTTATACCCTTGTAAAGGGTATTATAATTTTGCCCAGAAGTTTGCAACGCATAGAAATATTCATTTCCGACCCCATAAACTATATATATTCTTGATCAGGGCGACGAGCTGAGTCGATTGAGCTTTGTCCGTCCGTCTGTCTGTCTGTCCGTCTGTCCGTCTGTCTGTCCGTCTGTCTGTCTGTCCGTCTGTTTCTACGCAAACTAGTCTCTCAGTTTTAAGGCTATCGAGCTGAAATTTTGCACAGAGTCTTCTTTTTACTGCACGCTACTAATATGTCGGAACCGACCGGATCGGATGACTATATCTTATAGCTGCCATAGGAACCATCGGTCAAAAAATGGGTCTTAGTGAGAAAAACTTTTTTGTTTTCAATGTTAGCGGCCTTAAACTCTGCCATTGTTATTATTATCTGCTTTCAAACAGATTTCTAAATTTTGGTCAAAATCGGATGACTATATCTTATAGCTGCCATAGGAACCATCGGTCAAAAAATGGCACTTAGTAAGAAAAACTTTTTTGTTTACATTGTCAGCGTCCTTAAACTCGGCCATTATTAATATTATATGCTTTTAAACAGATTTTCAAATTTTGGTCAAGATCGGATGACTATATCTTATAGCTGCCATAGGACCGATTGGTCGGAAAAGACCCACTTAGTGAAAAAAACTTTTTTGTTTTCAAATAAATAGTTCTTAAAGTCGGTGATTCTTATTATTAAACTAATTTGAAAAAGTTGATCGACATCGGGTGACTATATCTTATGGTTGCCATAGGACCGGTAGGTCGGAAAATCAGTCTAAGTGAGAAAAACTTTTCTGTTTTAAATTTGATCTTTCTTAAACTCGGCGATTGTTAATTTGATATGTTTTCAAAAAGATTCGTGAAATTTGGTCGAAATCAGATGTTTACCTGTAGGAAAATGGGTTTTAGTTAAAAAATTGTTAGATTTTTATGTAAGCGTTCTTAATCTCTGACATTTCAAAAACAGCATTTGCAAGGGTATAAAAACTTCGGCACAGACGAAGTTAGCTTGGCCTTCTCGTTTGAAATGTTTTTACAACTGTTTTTAAATCGAAAAATGAAAAATTGAATTGTTTCTCAATGACATCAATTAAAACGTTTCGGCAAATGAAACCGCAAATTTAGATTAACAATTAATAATCAAATCATCATTGAAAGCCACAAATGAAATAAATTTATAACAATTGGATTTAAAAGTGCGCTTAATAAATTCACTTAGTTTCAAGTTTGACAGAGTGCACTCTGTTTAACTGCAAGATAAAGCAAAGTCTACACAGAGAAAAAAAATATGCAAAATCTACACGAAAATGTATCATTTCTACACGTTTTGACGGATTTTCAACCGATTACTTTTGTGTAGCTTTTCTGCATGCCGCTTTTAGTTTTCTCATTACCAAATGCAGCATGTAGAAAAGCTACATGCCACGTGTTGAAGGGAAAAAATAACACAAATCCGTTGCCAAACGTTAATGGTATTCAGAATGCTGCATGAAAAATGTAGAAGTTATTTGGAAATAAATAAACTGATCTTCTATTGTCGTGTAGACTTTGCTTTTGCCCACGCAGCATTTAGCTTTTCTATACTCGGCTTTTTAGTTTTTAAATTTCTACACGTTGCATGCAGTTTTTCTGCACGCCACTTGTAGCTTCCTCATTCTACAATTAGGATTTCGTTTAGGATTGACGCTTCTACACGCGCCGTGCAGCCAATTTTGTTTTCTCTGTGTACCGATGATGCAACAGGTAGGTTCTTGTTGATGCCTTCTGACTTATAGTTTACGTAAAAGTATCCGCCTTTATATCCAAATTACCAAAAATATTAAAAAGGCAAAAAAAAAATTTAAAAAACGACAAAGAAAAGCTAACTTCGTCTGTGCCGAAGTTTTAATACACTTGAAAAACTTCACTTCAACGGCTAGCGATTTCGATCAGACTTCGCAGATCAGCTTAAAAACATATAATATTAACAATGACCGAGTTCAAGAGCGCTAATATTGAAAACAAAAAAGTTTTTCTCACTAAAACCCATTTTCGGGCCGAAGATTTCTATGGAAGCTACAAGAAGTAGTCATCCGATCCGGTCGGTTCCGTCATATTAGTAGCGTGCAGTAAAAAGAAGAATCCGTGCAAAATTTCAGCTCGATAGCTCCAAAACTAAGGGACTACTTCGCATAGAAACAGACAGACGGACGAACAAAGCTTAATCGACTCAGCACGTCATGCAGATCAAGAATATATATACTTTATGCAGTCGGCGATGATGAGTAAAGAAGAAATGAGCGTTTAAACGTTTATCAAACTATTCGTAGCAAAGATGGCTCTTAGACGACAGTTTTATTGGTTTTGATGTCGAGCAACTTTAGAAGATTTTGCAGTAGGTCAGGTTTATTGTTGTCTATACTTTAAGAACAACAATTCCGGGTTCAAGCCATACTGCAAACCCTGCATCATACAGCATATATAAGTAGTTGAACAGCTAAGAACAGCCTCCTGGGTAAACACCAGAGGCATGAGACAAGCCAATTCATTAATAGTGGACCACAATCTGAAAAGGTTCCAGAAATTGATCCAACAAGGGAAGCATCCAATCCAACTCAGGATCCTGACAGGGCTCTACATGGGCCACTGCAGGCTGCAGGTATGACCAAGGCAAACGGCAATTGTCCCATTCTTTGTTGTAGAATGTTAAAATGCAGTAATATTTCTTATGTATGAATCCCTTTATCGTGGTGGGACTACCAGGAGGGCATGCTGCTTGACATGTGACATAGCAATTCAATCAGCTGTTCTTTGTTGACGTTAGTGTGGCCGTGATCAACATTCGTCAGTGGAACAAGGAAAATTCACTTTTCGAGAATGTGATTGAATGTTCGCCGGTGGAACAAGGGTATTAGCTCGTCATGCTGATCAAGAATATATATACTTTATGTGGTCGGAGATGACTCCTTCTATGCGTTACACACTTCTGCGCAAGTGTATAATGACACGTCCAAATGATAAAATTCTTCGAAATTAAATTGTTCGAGGTAAATATTATAAGAACAAACAGAAAGCTTAGACCAAAAAAAGAAAAACACGTCCAATTGATAAAATGAATAAAATAAAGGGGCTAAAGTCAATCAAAGGAACGAAAAAACAAGTGTTTTTATACCCTGTACCCATTGAAAATGGGCAAAAGGGGATCATGAAGTTGTGCAAAAGTATGTAACAGGGAGGTGGAAACATTTCCGACCCTATAAAGTATATATATACGTGATCAGCATCAACAGCCGCACAGAAAAACATAAGATCTATATCAATTTGATATGGACTGGTTAATTTGACATTGTGTCAAATATCATTTTTTTCATTTCATTTCTAAACTATAAAGTTTCTTTGGAACCATAAATAATATCAATTTGTCAAATGATATTAGAAAAGGTCAAAAGGATATCTATTTAATTTTCGAAACTCTCACAAGGGGAAAAAGAAGTATAGAAAATGAGATAAAGGAAAGAGACAAATAGTGTTTCACATCGAAACTTCAAGCAATGTCAAGAAATATATAAGTAGGCTTTCAGCCATGTGACCACATGCATGCCCGATAGCGCAGTGCGGTAAGATGCCATGCCAATTTGTAACGTGCAAATGGGTCCGAATTCGATTCCGATCAAGGCGGGGTCAAAAAATTATAAATTCGTTCTTTTTCTGTTTTTATAAAACAATAAATAATACTAAATACATATATACCAAGAAAATAACAAAACAAAATAATAACTCAACTGCTAATAATCAAGAATTTTGTACAAAAAAAGTGAGACCCATTGTTCGTAAAATATCACTCAACTTAAAGAAGGCCTTTTTTTTCTAATTAAGAAAAATTGAACAATGATATCACCTGATATCTATCTCAAGTGATAAATATCACCAAGTTTTTCATCATGAGTGAATCAAGGCTTTTTTATCAAACTGGAAATAGAAGAAAAATCGGGGACAATACTTCTACTTTCTTCAACAGTTTTGACCACTAAAAACAAAAATTTGTACATTCGGTCCCATAATACTGCGTTTATTTCGTGTTGCAATGTCCATTTTAAATCGCACCATATTTTGTTATTTTGTTATTTTGTCTGCTGTCATGTCTATTTGATATGCCATATTTCTCGTGGTTAATGAGCGATTATAGGCTGCAGTATATCTTTGGAGGAATCGTTGTCGAAGATACGAAAAGGCAACGTAACCAAGCTTGAAATGGATTTCAAAACATCGATTTTAGTTCATTTTAAAGTCACCGGGGTATTTGTCTTCTTTGGGGTCATTTTAACATCAGAATTGTCCATATCTTCTACATCTTTTTAGTGAACTAGTTTGTAGTGGGGCCTTATATTATATTTCCAGTAGGATGAGACATTTTCAACAACAAGACAAATCCATGCTGGATCTTCTGTTGGCAATGTCACAGTATTGCTGTTGAATTTCCTTATTCTTCCCATTTTACTTAACAGTAACGAGCACACAAAGCTAGAGAAGCTGTATTTTGTTTTTCTACAGTTTGATTTAAAAACCTTTGAATCACTCGTGATCAAAATGTTAGTGATATTTATGTACTTATAAATGATAAATATCATGTGAAATTTTTATGATATATTTTTTTTGAAAACAATGTTCTCCATTTTTTTTATCGCTCATGATATTTACTAGTAGATATCAGTGTTTGACTTTTTGTTCAATGATATTTTAATGAGTGATATTTACGAACCCTGGTGAGACTGTCAAGTCACTGTCAAGACACTGTCAAGTCACTGTGAAGTCACTGTCAAATCACTGTCGAGTCACTGACAAGTCACTGTCAAACAAACTTATGTTATCTCCCTCATGGCAGCTAGCGAAATACTTGATTTAAGATTTTAGATGTTTCACGATATGTGAAGTACATTTGGAAGTATTTTCAAATCTTTCTTATCGATCATAATAGTCCTTACTCCTTAGTCAATCCCTATAAAATGCTTTAACAAAACATTTTTCGTTGAATGCTTATAAATTTGTTAGTCAACTTTACAAGAGACCGAAAGGTAAATATTTTCATTTTCACATTGGGTCTTGCTGTTTCCTTAGCCATTAAGCGTTCATGTAGTATTTGTATCATGTTTTTATTTTCTATATTTACAAGATTTACATCACTTCTTTTCACACATCACAATTATTTTAAAAAAAGCTGCCAATAAAAGAAAATAGATTGACCATATATTTTCTTTCGATCATATTTTCATTTCCATTCTTCACTTCAGTAGCACGCTTAACATTACGCTTTAGATTCTTCTCCTTAAATACACTCTCGGACATTTGATCCATTTGTAGGTGAAAGAATTGATTCTTCAGTATGGGTACAATTAAATTGTATTTATCTATTAACTTGTTGAGCTCCTTAATATCCTCGGCATAATGTTGGGCAAATAAATTCCAAGCCGCTTTTTCCTCCACAGTCTCTAAAGGCCATTCACCATAGTAGATACGCTCGGAACGCAGTTCTTTCTTTAGTTTGTCCATTGCAAAGCGTATATCTTTACAGAGAGTAATCCATTCTGGTGTGAAACCATTATCCAGCATAATTGTGTTCAATTTGTATGTGGTAAAGTCCACATAAGGATTTTTGGTTTGCGACGAAGTCAACGGTTTGCCAGCTCCATTCAAATTATTAAAGTGTCCCTTGGACATGGCTTCTTGTATTAAATCCTCTACCACACGTTCAATTCCATATTTGGGTTTTATGTCTTGTTTTGGCATTAGCGAAGTATAACCAGCGGTGGCCTTTTCTAGGCGATGTTCTTGTACTCGCTCTTGTGCCTTCATGGCACGCACTTTTTGGTATTGCTTCTGGCGTTGTGAGGGCGTACCTATACCTATGCCCTCATTAGTGAGATACTGACGATGCTGTGGAGCCGTATGTTTAATATCAAATTCCATGTGTTCTTCTTCATTTTCTGGTATATTTCGACGTTCTTTGGCGAATTTCTGTTGCAGTAATTTAAAAGCCTCATCCACTTGCTGAAAACGCTCACTGCTGGCCTCTGAGGTGCCCGCATCTGGATGCACGCGTTTCACCAAATTCAAATATGCTTGACGGACTGTACTTTGGTCAGCGCAGTCAGGGACTCCAAGAATGCGAAAGCATTGATAATAAGCTTCATGCCGTTTCATATGGAAGTATCGCCAAAAGCGGCTACTTAAAGTGGGGCACATTAAGTTTCCAATTTGTAGCATTTTGAAGTTTATCTTAATTATTGCTTCGTTTGATTTAATGAGAATTTGTTGGGCTGCAAATATAAAAATATAATACCTAAACCGTTACAAGTTTAATGAAATAGCGGAAGCTGTAATAAAATTCACTGGCTTCTGCATTTTGCAAGCTGGCACCAGTTGTTCACACCAAGATTGGAAATGTCTTTCCGCACTTGATCACCCCATATTAGTGGTGGGCGACCCCTCCTGCCTTGTCCTCCAAAGTCAGCCGCCTTCGCTTTGTACGTCTTTTTTACTGGAGCTTCTTCATCCATCCGGATTACATGTCCTAACCAGCGCAGCCGCTGTTGCTTTATGCGCTTGACTAGACTGATGTCCTTATAGAGCTCATACAGTTCGTGATTCATTCGAATGCGGTATCCATCGCCAACTTTTAAAGGTCTATAGATCCTCCGAAGGATTTTTCGCTCGAACACGCCAATCGCCTCCTCATCCGCTGCTGTCATTGTCCATGCTTCAGCGCCGTATTGCTGGACTGGGATGATGAGTGACTTGTATAGCGCTATTTTTGTTCTTGAAATCCCTACTGAGCACGTAGTAGCATCGGTTTTCAAGAGTAATTCGTCTTCGGATCTCCAGGCTGATGTTGTTGTCGCCGGTAATCATCGTCCCGAGGTAGACAAAATCCTCTACAACCTCAAAGTTGTACTCCTCCATAGTAACAAATTGTCCAAGACGCGCAGACTTCTTGTCCGTGGATACTAGGTACTTCGTTTAGTCCTCGTTTACCGCTAAGCCCATCAGTTTAGACTGCTTCTCAATCTCTGAAAACGCCCTGCTTACCGCATATCATCGGCATACGCGAGTAGCATTAAATCTTTATAAAGAAATGAGCCCAATTTGTTGGCATTTAGGCACTGGCGCAGTATATACTCCATCAGTAGATTAAAGAAGTCACACGATAGGGTATCACCCTGCCTTAAACCTCTCTTGGTATCAAATGGTTCGGAGAGGTTCTTTCCTATTTTGACGGAGCTTCGAGTGCTCTCAACGTCATCATGCAAAGTCGAACGTACTTTGCTGGTATACCAAAGGTAGACAGGGCGTCAAAAAACCTTGACCTTATCGGTGTGTCAAAGGCTGATTTATAATCAACAAAAAGATGGTTGGTTTTGATATTTCTCTCATAGGTCTTCGCCAGGTTTGTCGTAATGTGAATATCTGGTCTGTGGTGGATTTACCAGGTTTGAAACCATCAGTGTGCTAGAAAGCGGCTTTAGACGTTCACAAATAATGCACAACAGAATCTTATATGCGATGGGAAGGAGACTGATCCCACAGTAGTTGGCGCAAACTGCAGGGTCTCCTTTTTTAAAAAGGCTTTTGCTTGCCACTCGTGGTGGACTTTGTGTTGGGATCAAGAACTTGTTGATAGACTCAGGCTGGCATCAATTGCCAAACAAAGAGCTTCTCGAGCTGTAGCAGATTGATTGTGGTCGCTCAGGTATGGAGATCGTTGTGCATGAACATCGGCAATGATGAACGATGCGATGAAGATCCATTTTCAGCTGCGCGATGTACTTTCATAAGTAGGAACGATCGTCTGGCAGTGTAAATAGCAGGCGTGAGCAGCAGATGTACGGCAGGCTGGGCGAAGAACGCTTTCATACGTGGACAGCCTGACGTGGAGGGCATTGGCTGCAGCAGGATGTGGACAGCTGGACGTTTGCACAAAAAAAAAACACCCTCTGCTGGCAGAGTTTGAACGCACGTGTATGTGTGTTTGGCGTTGCTGTTTCACAATTTGTAAAAGAAATTCCATTGCCAAAACCACATCTTGGCTGCTGTTGCAGGATACGAATGCGCCTGGTTGGAGCGAAGCCTCCTCGATGATCGCAAACTGTGTGCTGTTCTTTGATTCTGTCTCTTCATGAGCGGCGTATGCATCGCATTTTGTGTTGCTGTGAGAACGCGACAAAATATGTTTAAGTGTAGGCTGTAGATGTTGTCAACATGTGTGTGCGGGCTGCGGGCGTGTAAGTGTGTGCGACACACTTGCACAAAAAGCCTAAAGATGTTGCTGCTGTTGAGGATCTGGTGGGCTGGATCTATGGTGAGTGATTGATTTGGAGTCGAGTGAACTGCAGGCGCGGTCAATCACTAAGCCGTCCATTGGACCAACAGCCCTGACGCCATGCTGAAAAGTTTCGCAAATACATACATACATATGCACTAGGCATGTATTAGTGCACGATTTTTATATTTCGACTTGCTCCAGCCTCTCAATCTGCGAGGTTGGGAAAACAAAGGAGTGAGCTTCCCCCTATGGAAGCCCCCCTAGGGAGTGGAGACAGGGGGTGGGTGCCAAGAACAAATATGTTATGAAGTGAAAAATAATGGGGGTTGGTCATACATTTCATTCTCCTGGGAAGTGTTTTAGGGTGTTGGAAGACAATTTTATAAAAATGTCATTTTTGTATGGGGACCCCCCTAGGGAGGGGAGATAGGGGGTAGGTGCCAAGAACAAAAATATCGGGAAGGGAAAAATAGTTGGGTTTGTTCTTATATTTCCCATGGCTAGGAGGATCTTTTGGAGTGGTAATCAAGTGGCAGTGGTACGAAATAAAAAAAAACATGAATTTTTCATCAATTTTGTATGGGAGCCGCCCTAAGGAGTGGCGATAGAGGGTGGTTGTCAAGAACAAAAGTGTTGAGAATTAAAAAATAATGGGAGTTGGTCATACATTTTATCCTCCTAGGAAGAGTTTTAAAGATGTGGGCGTCAATTTTATTAAAAAGGTCCTTTTAGTATGGGGACCTACATAGGGAAGAGAGATAGGGGGTAGGCGTCAAGAAAAAGAGTGTTGCGGAGGGAAAAACAATGGGGGTCACTGGTACATTTGACCCCTCTAGAAGCAACCCCTGGGCAGCTATGATCTTATATATCAATTTCTGACAATTTTTCGTGAACTTTGACCTTGATGCGGGATCACTTCCCCCCATCCCATTCCCAAAATATTTTGGCTCACGTATTGGTAAAAACCCAACCTTGCAGATTGAGAGGCTGGAGTAAGTTGAAATCCCATAGCTTAATGGGATGCACCTCGATGGCGTGTATGTGTAGAGTGCGTCCGTTTGTGAGTCTGCGGAGTTGCACAAGTTTGCGTGTTTGTCGTTTTTCAATTGTCTCGGGTCACCCCTTTGTTGCTTGGTTTATTGGATATAACTTATTTACTAACAATTCTCGCTTGATCGTAAAGCGCGTTGCTGCCGCACCGTTTGGATACTTTAAACATACCCTCTGCAAGGGTATATAACACGTCCAAATGATAAAATTGTTCAAACTAAATATCATAAGATCAACAAAAAGCTTAGACAAAAACAGAAAATAGGTCCAAATGGAAAAATTGAAGGAATTTCGAATTTCTGCAAAAACAAAACTAAACGTCTAAAGTCAAAATTCTGAACTTAAAGATTTACTCCTGAATTTCTGTAGTTTGCACCTTAATACAGGCGCCAGACTTTCATTGTCTAACTTGTATAATATGACTGTTATAGCAACCTTTAACCACATTTCCCTCCTAATCAAATTTAGACAAAATTTGGCAACCACATTTGTTGTCTTTAAGTTTGCGGCTCTTTAAATTAGTTTAGTTAATTTATTGCTGTCCTTCAACAAGCTTCATCCAAGTATTAATTTGACATGCCCCATAAATTGCTTAAAATTGTTTAAAATGGTTTCCCCTTCACATTAGAAATAACCCCCCCGCCCCCCCCCCTAAATTACTTATTTTGTGGCTTTTTGAGGGTTGAACATGGGCCAACATGAATGGTAAAAGCATTCCAAGTGCTGGCAATTGTTGACATTCCTTAAAGTCAGCCACAAAATCACTTGACTCCACATCCCCTCGGCTAGAAGCGGTTCTAGGCTGGCAACTCTCGCACAATGAAATATTAATAAATTCCATTACCTACAAAAACACACTCGAGTGCGCAGGAAAACATCAATGGCAACGGCAACACGCAATCCAACACAATCACTGAGGAGACGCCGATTCGATTCTCTGCTGAAGCATTTCACTCTTGCCACGCAGACAATTTTCAATTGAAGTGGGGGACTTTCCAATTCAATCTACCAACGTATCGCATATAGACATTTAGATGGCATTCAATGCACACTTACAATATTTTCTGTGTCGCAAAGAGTTTATTGACAACAAATATGAAGTACAAGCCGGATGATGCCGATGCTGGTGGCTGGTGACATTAAAGACACTTTAATAGCCATTCAAGGCAACATTGGCGCTTATCGCACTCGAATTACTCGCAATGGGTATTAACAATAATATTTAATTTGGCAAATGAAACCACACCCTCACCAGCTTTAGGCAGATGCGCTTGTTAACAAGGCCAACAAATGCATTCAGCCATGACAATGGACTAAGCCTGCCAGCTGCCAGCTGCCACCCACAGTTCTGCAATTAAATGCAAATGGTGTGTGAAAGCCAATTTTGAAAAGTACACAGACAAAATGTACTAAGTGCAAGGCATTGGCATAGCTAATTTGTAAGGCGGAGGGGGGGAGAGCGAAGCGTGCCAACGCTTTTGCAATGCCATTCCAAGTTGTGCTTGAGTGGATTCCATGACTGGGCCCCCAAAAGTCATAGCATACTTTACAGCGCACTTGGCAAAAGTTCACTTGATAATTTCCAGAAACTGTGTGCATTAAAATGTCCACTACCTTTTTGGCCATTTCTGCTTCAGTTTTCTGTCAATTTGTACAAAAATTCAAAAGACATTGAGTAAAGAAAGATGGTAATAAAAATCAATTTTTAAATGGAATACAAGTTTTAGGCATGCCAATCTCTTTATTGTCTTAATACACTTGTGGAAAATTTTTGAACAAAGGAGTATTTTGTGACTTTGACAATCTCAATGGGAAAACTAAACGGAGTTTAAAACTGCAATTTTAACACATAAAACGAAATGTTTAACAAATTTATAAATGAACAATCAAATGATCAAACATAAGCCAGAGTAGCCAAAACAAATAGTTATTTGACAAGCTAATAAACAGTCAGACGGTTCATAACTTCATATTTAAAACAGAGTATGAGGAAATGCTAAACTCGACCTGAACCAGCTCAGTCTTATAATTAAACTAGCTGTATAACCGGCGTCGACCGGGTCCTTTGCGTTATGTGGATATGTTTTACTTCAGCCACTTTTGAACCGCTTCAACCGGCTGGTTCGGCTGCACATAAAGTTTCCAGTTCATAGTTTAAACAATTTTGAAGATATGGCTCTGAACCAAGGCTGCTCACCTCTGAAATTCTGGTGAAGGTTCTGTCCGGTGGGATTCTAAGGTTCGGTTCTAGGATCGGTCGATCCAAAGGTTTTGATTCGAACTTTAGAGTTCATCGATTCTAATACCGTTGACTTATTCATGATTTCCTTCTCGAAGTCGTAATATGTCTTGAAATGATCAAGTTCCGACTCACCACTATAAAATTACTTTGATCAGGTCAATATATTCGATAAGGTTCGGTTCTGTGTCCGGTTCGATGGATCCAAAAAACTGAACAGAACCGGTTTTTCGGGGTTCAATCTAGGACCGGGTGGCAGCCTTGCTCTGAGCCACTATTTAAACGGTTCGAAACCGGTTCGATACCGGCCCTGATCCAGTAAAGTATCCCACTAAATTTGACTAACCTACAGACCAGATTTCAAGTTCGTAGCTTAAATAACTTCTGTAATTTATTTGGCTACCTTTCTAATGTTTAATCAGTGAATTTAGCTGGCTCTAGGTCCGAAAAAGTTGCGTTTGTTCACAACTGTAAACAACTTATGCATTGTACCACCAAAAAGAGCTGGTTGCCTATACAGAACTGTTTCATCGTTATCCCTAACGACTTTTCAGTAGGCTTTTCGCTGAAGAAGGCATGATTGCCAACTACCTCTCCATACAATCATTGCTTAGATCAGTTGGGAACTGCTAAAAGCAATGAAATCAAAAATAGACAAGCAATGAGTGCTTTCAACTTTCTGGTGGTAATGCTTAAGCTTTGAGGATGAAACTTTCTAAGTGAAACAAGAAAGAAAGTCGGTCAAGCCCGACTATAACATACTCTGTACCCTTACACTCGCATTTGCTCAGCAGTCAAACGGCCAGTTAACACCCCGCGCACAACGCGGTGCGCTCTCTAAGTTTCTCTCTCTCTCTCTCTTTCTCTCTCGCACTAAGATTGCCTGTGTTGAACGGTTAGGGTATGTTGCTGTGGTTGTTGGTGGGGGGGGGGGGGGGGGGGGGGGGGTGGGTGGTGTTAACTGGCCGTTTTTTGTCCATAACTTGAGTATCGTTCATCCGATCTTTATCATTCCTTCAGCAAATCGTTAAATAATTTTGTTTACAAGGTATCTCTGGAAGGTACGAACGGTCTATCCTCAAAACTGTAGGAGATATGACGTTTTTTTCAAATTGCGGGGGCGGGAGGGGACGTGGCAAAAATTGAAAATAAACTTGATCTGCCTGCAAGTATAAGAAATATATGCCCTATACATGTCAAACCTCCATCTCTTACCATCTCTGAGATCTCTTCGTTCATACGGACAGACAGACGGACGGACGGACAGACGGACGGACAGACGGACATGGCTATATCGAATCGGATGTTTGTGCTGATCAAGAATATATATACTTTATAGGGTCGGAAACGATTCCTTCTCCCTGTTACATACTTTTGCACAAACTTAATATACTTCGGTACAGAGTATAAAAATTGAGCAAATAGATCATTTTTGTTTTTAGAATGGAAAGCCAAAACTAAATTATAGACAAAATCGCAAATGGTCCATAAGTACTGCTAGACAAACGCAGGGGCAGAAGTTCAGTCTGGAATGTGTTTGCAGAGGTGCTCAAAGATGATAGATCTAATTTGGAAGGATACTTATGTTGATGGAAATGCAAGCATATTTTTAAATTTGATGGCAAGGAACATCCAACCTGCATCGTCATAAATGTGCAACAGCATATGAACTTTCCAAGCCTGCTACAACAGTAGATAAAAGGAAAGTTTTGAATATGTGTTCTCAACGGGTCATCAACGGGTCGGGGGGGAGAATAATAGTACAGTACTGCCCACAGCTACTCACTATAGCTTAGTTTTTCTTTATAATAGGTAACAGTATTCGGAGACCTTAAATATTTGCCCAGAAATCGTAAAACATGAAAGTTTATATATATATACATTACAAGCATTTTAAATATTTAAAAAAGATTATTTGAATTTGGCGCCAAACAAAACAGAGCATACTGGAGCATATTGGGTCACTTATGTTATAGAACACACTAATATGTTAGCATACTAAAAAAAATATTAGATAGCCGAGGTGAACTCAGAATATGCGAATAACTTCATCAATCGGTATCCAAATTAATTGGGACAACATTTGTTCAACGGAGAATTAATTGGGCTCTCATAATAAAGTTCAAGGCAAAATCGCATAGAATAAAATAGTTAAACCAGTGGTGGCCAAAGTAGAAATTTCGAAAGAAAAAAAAGATGAAAATGCCACATCTGTAAGCCGCATTTCTTAGCCATCGCGTTAAATCAGTCAAACCATTGATTAAAATATATTAGATTGTTCTCGTCGCTATCGATTATCGAATTGACAAGGTTATAAACAATCAGACGTTCCATGCGCGCTTTATATCTATTTAATTGAGGTAAAAAGCAAAAAACGGTTTTTGGCCCATAACTTCAGATTTTGGGGGTGTTAGGAAAAAACCAAGTATGAGGAAATGCTATACTTGACTAGCCCAACAATATGTACTGGGTCTCCGAATCTTTAGGTTCGGGCAGCTTAAACTTTGGTTCAAAGAGGCGCCTTTAAGCTTCATATTTTGTTTTATCCGTGTGTGTCTAATTCTGTTATTTCTTAATATTCAATTTCAATAATTTTATCATTTGCACGTGTTATTTCTTTACGGGAATTATTTGAAAATAGCCACAAATAGATACAAATATATGAAGATATTTCAGCGTTAAGGTATTTTAAGACAGAGACGATGGTCACACTGTAAATAGGACACGCCGAGTGAGTCAACAGACAGAGACGAACAAGCACAGACACTGTATATTGAATGGACAATACGGACAGAACAAACCCAAATTGACAATGTAAATAGTAAACCGTATGCAAATGGAAATCCGTATAAATAGTGTGTGCGCTTGCAATATAGAAAACTATTCAAATTCAAATTTAAATTTAAAATAAAAGTAGCAAACAATTTTACATAATAACCAAGAAACAACAATGAATTATGAACCACACACAAGTTTCTCTGTCAACTTTAATTGTCGTAGATCTCTCAATTAGCCTGGCGTGACAATTAGTTCAGTTGAGAGCATAAATATCTAATCTATATTAATTGAATTTAAATAAGTTTTGCACATAAAAAAAGACTCGAGGCAAGACAACAAATTATGCCCAAGTCTAGACTATTCAAAATAAGCTCAGTCTCGCTGCCTGAGCTTAAGTAATGTAAATTATGATTCCACCCCTTTTCCAACCCCCTCCAAAAAAGCTGCTTAGGGCAATTCTATCTAAAATACGATGCAAATTTAAGCAATATTCGCACATAAACAGCATTCATTCAATTTGGGGGATTTCATTAAACGAAGTAAGTAAGTAGCATGAAATGTGGCAAAAGTCTCGACGACAGCTGTGGATGGCTCTTATTGGCAATTATTGTACATAAATTGCGCATTTTGGTGCGTATGTGTATGAGTGTGAGCTAGTTTACCTTTTTGTGTAGGCCACAAAATGTGCTCGTATCTTGTGTCTAATGTGACCCATTAAGAGGCTGCACTAACTTCTGCTTGGACTGTTGCTGCTGCTCCTATTGCTCCCATTGCTGATTGCTTTGAGAGTCTGGGCAAATATTTGGCCAAAGGTTAGCCACTCATCCAGTGGACTTTACTTTGCGGTTTTTGCGGAGTGTCAGAGGCGTTGGCTTAATTGCATTTCAGAGCTGCTTTGTGTCGGCTTAAAGTCAGCCAGCCAAGTAGCCAAGCCAACAAAACCCAACCAATAACCCACTTGAGAGGGCAACCAAGTGAAGCCCTTGTTGAAAATCTATGCATGAATGCCATTCACAGCACATTTTTCACATTAACAGCCAAAGCTACGATGTTGTCAGTAATTTTGTATGCACAAAACAACAAATCACTCTCTATAGCACAGCTGGGGACGGGGTGGGGCGGGGAGAGAGGGTACTGCAATGTAATATAAATAAGCTTAGACCGCTTACAGCTGGAAATAGATCGACAGTCGATTGCAAAACGGCTAAAGCAAAATACGAAGGAGTAGGAGCAATACACATGGATACGCCCACTCGACTATGTCTTTGTAGACGATACAGGGTAAACAAAGTGAAGGAAATCAATGTAGAATTAAAGTGTTGGAGAAACTGTTTACAGTTTTTCAGGTTATAAAACTTACTTTAAATGGCCAACACTTAAAAATTTTAAAAAGGTCCTTTGAGCCGCATTTTTTTCAAATATTTGCAAGTGTAAGAAGCTTATGTCCCATACATTTTGAAACTTAATGTCTTCTTTCAGACGGACAGACATACGGAAAGACGAACGGACATGGCTATATCGACTTGGCTGTTGATACTGATAAAGAATATATATACTTTATAGGATATAGTCATCCGATTTCGACAATATTTTCTAAATCTGTTTAAAAGTATATAATATTACTAATGGCCAAGTTTCAGGAAGCTAACATTAAAACAAAACGAGAAAGCAAAGCTAACTTCGTCTGTTCCGAAGTTTTTATACCCTTGCAAATGCTGTTTCGGACTAACTATGAATTGAAATTGAAAATTGGACTAACTAAAACCCATTTTCCGACAGATAAACATCTGATTTTGACCAAATTTCGCGAATCCTTTTGAAAACATATCAAAAATGGAAAACAAAACAGTTTTTCTCACTAAAACTCATTTTCCGACCGATCGGTCCTATGGCAGCCTTAAGATATAGTCATCCAAATTCGACCAAATTTTGAGGATATATTTGAGAGCATATAAAATTAGTAATCAGCGAGTTTAAGGACGCTAACATTAAATCCAAAAAAAAAATTTCTTACTAAGAACCATTCTTGACCGATCGGTCCTATGGCAGCCATAAGATATAGTCACCCGATGTCGATCAACTTTTCAAATTCGTTTAAAAGCGTTCAGTATTAATAATCACCGACTTTAAACACGATTTACTACACTAACATAAAAGTTTTTTTTACTAACACACATTTTCCGACCGATCGGTCCTATGGCAGCTATAAGATATAGTCATTCGATTTTGACCAAAATTTGCAAATTTGCAAGTTTGAAAGCATATAATGTTAATAATGGACGAGTTTGAAGACGCTAACATTGCAAACAAAAAAGTTTTTCTCACTAAGACCCATTTTTCGACCGATGGTTCCTATGGCAGCTATAAGATATTGTTGTCCGATCCGGTCGGTTTTGACATATTAGCAGCGTGCAGTAAAAAGAAGACTCTGTGCAAAATTTCAGCTCGATAGCTTTAAAACTGAGAGACTAGATTGCGTAGAAACATACAGACGGAAGTACAAATTCATTCGGTAATGAATATTTCTATGCGTTTCAAACTGCGCAGAATTATAGTACCCCTTGCAAGGGTATAAAAACTGAGAGCTTTGTTTTTTGTTCCATTAAAAACTTCTATATCTATACAAGCACTTTGGAACAACATCATGCAGCCTGCGGGACGGACACAGGGTATTGCTCCGGAGATTTGATAACCCGCCTACTCCCTGGTTCTACGTTGCATATCCAATCTCTGAAGCTTAGCCATAATGGTACTACGATATCACAAGTTGCCTTCCAGTTTTTTTTCGTGATTAGCATGTGTGGGACTAAACTATCTTTACTGCCCATCACCCTGGATAGTTCCGCCCTTTCAGCCTGAAGCCTTTTACATTCGAACAAGACGTGCCTGGTGTCCTCCACAGGGCCTTCTTCGTAGCATGTGCAGTGCACATTGTTCACTCCTCGCTATCATCATGGCCGACTCTTTTGAGGTAGCTTCTAAAACAGCCGTGCCCACCAAGAAGCTGAGTTAGGTGAAGTTCACCATCTTATTAGGCTATTCGGGATTAGGCAATGGGTCCAGCGACCCTTAGTGGATAGGTCCCAATGATATTACCACTTTTCAATGCTATGTTGCCTCGCTTTCTGTTAGGTTGACTTGCGCCACTCAACCGTGAAGCCCTGTACCTCTCATTTACTTATGTGCCCAGCTCGCTATGTGGAATCATCCCGGCAATGACCAAAGCAGAAGAGATCCTGAGCGCACTTAGACCGTACGCCCCACTTAGGCTTTTTATGTAGCTAGGAACACCATGGAACGAAGCCAGATTGGCGCCGCATGTAGAATAGTGGCCTGAATAGTGGGTGACACTCGCCAAAAGTCGTCTTCGCCGTTGTTTTTGTCCGCGTGTGTTCAGCATGATTCTAGCTAAGGCGCTGATTTGGCTGTCTTCTCTACGACGTACGCCAGATGTTCTCGGAAACATAGCCTTGTGTCCAGCATTGCTTTAAGGTATTTAATGGCTCTTTTAGACTTTATTGCTGTGCCATTAATTCTGACCCAAGCTGATTCCACATTCTTACGGCTGCTGAATATCACCGCCTCTGTCCTTTACGCCCGCCACGCTAAGATGGAAACGCTCAGTGCCAGCCTGCACGCCTCTTCGGTCCTTCGAAGCAAAGTGCCACATAGTTTGCAAAGCCCACTAAGTGCACTCCTGGAGGGAGAGAAATGCGGAGGATCTCGTCGTACATGACGTTCCATAGGACAGGTCCAAGCATGGAGATTTGTGTAACACCGGCAGAAACCTCAGGGGTTTTATTTTCTTCCACCACTGAAGTATGATCATCGACAGGCCTTCCGGACCGTGGCGCATCTTCGATCACCTCTGCACCAGAACGAAAACGTTGAAACCATCGTTGTGCGGTGGAAATGGAAACTGTATCGGGTCCATAAACTGCACAAATTTTATTGGCAGCATGAGATGCATTTTTGCCTTTATCGTAGTAGTACTGTAAAATATGCCGTATTTTCTCTTTATTTTGCTCCATGTTTGCGACGCTATAACTCACGAACGACTAAAAACAAACAACAATAAATCAAACACGTGTTAGCGCGTGAAAAGAGCTTTTCAAAAAGCTCTAGCGTGAACCGATGCGACGAATACAACTAGAACTACGCGCTTGCAAAGACAAGCTTACCGCAAGACTTTTTTTATTATTGCCTGAAGGTAATGCGGAACACCAACTTGTTTACGTAGAAATAGACAGACGGATGGGCAAAGCTCAATCGACTCAGCTCGTCACCCTGATCAGAAATATATATAGTTTATGGGGTCGGAAATGAATATTTCTATGCGTTGCAAACTTTTGTTCGAAATTATTACATTATCAGAGAGTTTAAAGTAGAGTTTTGCATATTTGATTTGCTGAACAACCTCTTTTGAACCGTTTCAATCGAATTGGCAACCGGTCTTGAACTGGAAAAGCATATAACTGCCTATTTGTTACTAAAAACACACATTTTATGTTTATAGCTTACATTATTTATAATTCGGAATAAGATCAACCCCAACACCGAATATTTTGAGCTCTTGGTTTTAAACCGTCTTTAAGGGTTTTCTAAACTTTTTGAAGGTTAAGGTAATTTAATAGAATTTTTGAAATAGTTGGAAATATTATTCTAGATTTTTGAATTTTAAAAGTCTTTTTGAATTTGTTATATTTTTGAAAAATATAATTGGGGTATTCACTTTGTTGTGCACATAGGCACTTGGGCATTTCCAACAACAATTTACTCTGAATAAAATGTGCACAGCTTGCTCGACCCAGATCCTGACAATGAAAAGTCGGACAAAGTTCGTGTGCCCAAACTTATTTTGAAAAGAATGTGTGATCAAACATATGTATATGCACATTGTATGGAGAAACACAAACTTCAAAAGAATCATGGATGCCTCCCAAATCATATCTTCACGAAAAATCGTTATAAAACGAGTTCCATTGAGGGTTCTTCGTTTTTTGTATCTTTTGACATTCAAATAACATCTGAGCCTAAGGTTCATTCGCGGAATCGAGGAATATATATATTTTTTCTTTGAATATACTATACCAAAAATCAGAAAATTCTAGACAGAGTCCTAGAGGACCTAATGAAGCGAAAGTAGTTAGGTCAAGTTGCTGACCGGTTCAATGTGGCGAAACTAGCGCGATCCTGGCTTCCAAGTCGACTCACTTCTTCAATCTGGTGAATAACGTGAAGAGTCGGGCTCGGTACCCACCATCGTCAAAAAAAAACTCCGCCAATGACAATTGCAACAACAATTAAATAAAACAATAACAAAAATCAAGTAGCGACTCTGCGACGCTGTCGATTGCGTGTTGAAAAATTAAGGTTAAAAACAGACTGTTGTTTTAGCACCCCTTTGTTAAAGTGTGGTGAACACCGGTGAACTGGACAAAACCAGCAGACGTTGCGATTCCTTAACTTTCTGAATCAATTTAAGCAAAATATCAAATTACTTCTCAGACATTCGTAATGTATCAAATAATACATTTAGTCAGCACGGTTGTAGATTTTGATTTGTACTGACTCGCTCTTGTCGAGCGATACTGCTTTTATTTCAAAAATTTCTAAACTAAGGCAGTATTTGTAAGATAGCTGCGTGTGTATAAATGATCAGCGTTGGTCACAAAAGTGGTTTTTCATACAATACATGTCAACTGCGTTCCACCAAATGACTTCATCAAGTGGTGTCTCAGCTGGGCAGATCCTTGTCACTGCCGCTATTAATATTTAATGCTATTACAAAAGTTGGCATGTTTATGACATGGGCGACATAGGCTAAATATTTAAATATGAGATTTACACTACTTGTGGGCTGAGTTGAATATCATTTTCAAGTTCGAACACGTAACATAAGTTAAATCGTTTCTCTTTCAATCAAGAAAGCATGTTATTCCGCCATTAGTTTTGATTTGGGCATGTTACAGATCGACGGCAACAATATATGCAGTCGATTTCGTCCATAAAGTCATCCAACAATTTGTCCTCACAATACTAGTCAGGCAAACTTGCCCAGTTGCCTATGTGCACAACAAAGTGATATCCCTAAATATTTTTATATTCCAAACTAAAGGTCCACTATGCCACAGCCGTCACTATTGTATTGTGATGAAAAACTTACTCATATTAAATCAATTCCTGGTTATCGAGTCGTAAAATTAGATGATAAATCTTACCTGAAAGAAGAGAGAATGTAAATAAAATTTTATTAAAAAAATTTTTTGAAATGTTAAATAATAAATCAAAATATGGATATTTAAGGTGAAATTTCCCGATTCCCGAATCGTGATATCTACCAGGCGACTAGTCCATAAGTGAATTAACTTGGATGCAGATGGATCATGTTGTGTTCAACGAAAGGCACGCAACAAGCGTTCTAGACCATTCTGTTAAGCAAGATCCTATTCTTTTAGAGCTGGCAAATTCCTATATTTTCAGCTTAATGAGGCTACAAAACACTCAATTCTTTGCACATGTGGCCTGGCTTTTCAGCTCACAAGCCGCCACTGCCTTGGGAAAGTGGGTACAAAGTACTAACCACGCATGACTTCTGGCAGCATCTAAGGCTGCTAATCGTTTGCGTTTCCTTCAAGTATAACGCTTCCAAGAACAATCAACTTCCGAGTGTGCATCTAAATAACTCCTTAGCGACCTTTGAACTCTACCTAAGTGAATCATAAGCAAGCTCGAAGAAAATTCAACAATGATTCCCATCTTTGAACTGTATTTTTCTTGATTTCGGAAATCACTGAAGACATTTTTCGTCTTGTATGCTTTCATTTCCCACCCCCCTCTGGCCAGAGGGTATCACAACAATAAAGTGGCGCATGTCAATGCACGAAAATTGGAACAAGCAAAAAAAATTGACACGCATTTTTCACCTTTTGCCAGTGGCAGTGGCAGCGGAGACTTCCTGTTGTTCGAGTTGATTTCCGTCTTAGCTGTAGTTCAACTTTCGATTTTGTGTTTCATGTTTTGCATCGCAATTCGCAGTGGCCAAAGAAAATGTAGAAAAAGGATTCCAACTTGCATTTTTTCTTGGTTTTTCTTCAAGCTCAACTTTTATGCAGTTGTTTCCTTTATCATTTTTGATTTATGTAACTGTTTTTATTATTTTCAACAGCGGGGGGGGGGGCGTTACGACGGCCACGCCCCCAGCTCTGATTGAGGGTGTGTGTGTGCGTGCGTGTGTGCCACTTCATCTCATATTTTTGTTGCGTATTCCATTCTGTTGGCCAGGGCTAAAAAAAAAGTTTCCTAGATTTGAGAGAGAGAAAGAAGCGAGCGTGCAAAGATTTCTTACGAGTTTCCAAAATTTGATTTTTGCTGTTTGTTGTGGAATTTGAAATTATTATGGTTATTGTGGCTCGACTTTACTTGCATTATGCGCTTTGTTGGTCAACAAGAAGAAGAGGGATTCTTTGTCTGACTGGGCAAAACTTTGAGTCCCATCATCAGTATGAATGAAGCAAGAGTTTTGAAGTTATGGTAGAGATTACTGCAAGTGTCTTGCTGTTTGTATGCCATGAATGCCGCCAGCTGGTTAATATCCAATTCAATTTTGCAATTAGACAATTCAAGCATGAAATCAGTGTGTGAGTGAGACATTGTCACACACAATATATGACAAATGGTAATAGAGAATGTGTCGGTTTTGAATTGTCAATTCATTCCGATCTGCCCAACTATTGTATGTTGTGTGGGGCATTTTGATTTGACTTTCCCTTTTCATGTCTATCAACATTGTTTTCACATATGAATTTTTGGTCGAATGCCTTATTAGGGTTAAGACTTTCTTTGTCATTGGATTTGAAACAAGTTTTGCAAAGAATTACATAAAAATACTGATAAGAGCTGATTATTCAAGCAGGAACCGAATTTGATTGCTTAAGACATTTAAAACTTTTAGTAAATTGGAACTCTTTCATCGACTTTTCTAACTACATTAGCTTCTTTAACACAAATAACCAACAAAAATAAGTTATTTCAAATATTATAAAAATAGTCGAGTCTTTGTAAGTAGGCTACACATTTTAAAAGCCAAATTTCACTTAATATCTAGAATAGCGTCCCAGCAAACAATTCCATATAAAAATACACGTTTTGTAAGCTTTCAAATATAAGCAAAACGCATTCATAAAACGCATCAAACTAAGCGTTCTATAATCGAAACGCACCCATCTTTATAAGCTTATAAAAGAGATTTCAAAACCCTTTTTTTTAAACACGTAAAACGTTTTTTGCAAACGTGTTAAGGAAATGTTTAATAATTAATTTTTATACGCTTTCCGTTAGCTTTGTAAATACGGCTACAAAACACGTATTATGAATGAAATAAGTAAGCGTTTTAAACATTTATTTTAAAAGTGTTCTAATTGGTTTTTATTTTTATTAATAATAAACAAAAACTATTTAGTTTTGAACATTTTTTTGTCAGAGTTCTTTATGTCTTTCATTATAATCCTAAGCAAAAATTGAAATTTAATTAAATTACCCTTTTTCAGTTCTTTTGCTTACTAAGAATACATTTCGCTTTGAACATTATTTTTGCTGTTGTTTTCATTTTAACACGATTTTTCGCGTATTGAAAAAAAGATTTCGAGGCAAATGCAAAGTCATCTTCCTTAGCTTGATTTTCACAAGTGAAAGTTTCTGCAAAAGAATTTAAATATGAATGTAAATAATTGACTATAAACTGAATGAAAGCTTTCTAACTTACGACGAATGGCAGTGGCGACAGTGAAGGCTCGAATGCACTGCTTGTCCGCAGTTCCTCTCCACGAAAAATTTTCTGCAACACTTCGTAACTTCGTAACAAACTTCCTTCAATTTCAATCTCCTGTTCTGGACTTTGAACCTCGCTCCCTACGGAACATGGTGCCCCGCTGTTCCACAAATATTGGAAAACTTCGTTGGCGAAGTGCACAACACTTCTTAGTTTTTTTGCTGCCGATACAATCGCACGTAATATTTAATTTTAATTGAAATTTTTGCTTCTTTGCTCTTCAGCAACCACTACTCGAATGACATACACAATTTTTTTCTCGCTGTAACATTTTTTTACACTTCTTCGCTTAAAGTGAGCTATAATTCTTTTCCTTTTCCCTTGCACTCAAGAAGGCCAGCTGCAGCTGCCTAGCTAAGTTTTGCCGAGAGAGCGAGAGAGAGTGAGAGTATGAGTACGAAATTGATAGTTTTGTGTCATATTCGTCTCGGTTGACGAAACAACATGTGCCAATCGCTTACAATAGCAAATGTTTTGTAAATGTCGGAGGCGGCCATACGACAACGCTTGCACAAGCAATCTTACTTTAAGCTTGGTTTGTTGGCTGGGGTGTGTCAAGAAGAAGAGTGTATTGGTGTGCTTTGCACGTTATCTTAAACGTTTATCAAACAACAAACGCTTACATATCAGAGCAATCTTAAACTGAACCTAAGCAGGTCAATGGATAAGTAAATCAGAAATTGTCAACAAGGTGAAAGAGTTCGTGGACTGAGTGCTCGTGGATACCGTCTCCTTTGCCACAGAAACATATATCGTGGAAAAAACCGGGCTTAATGTGATCTTCTTTTCTCGTTACAGTGACAGGTGATGATCGAGGGAAGGAACGCGAGGAATCTATACCTTGCCTCGCCCTATTTTCCATATGAGAAAAAGGGACCCCCATCATTAGCAGTGTGTGGGCATTAAAGGTATTATTATATGGGGTAGCATCGTGCAGCGTCCAATAAAATGGCTAAATGTCTCCTTTTCGTACAAATTACACATTGTGCAAAGTCCTGAATAGGTCGGCGAAAATCCATCGGCATTCAGTTTCAAAAGACCACATCGGGCTTTAAAAATCGATGTTATGTTTGCAACCTTCATGTCGTCTGTGATATATGTGATTCCATTGGTAAATTCCAGCAATTAATAGATGCAACGCGTACTTGCTGTTGCCTGCTCGAGATACTCTCGGATTGCCTCAGCTTTTAATCGGTTTACCAGTTCGTTACACCCGAAGCTCCATGACACTTTAGTTCCTTTTTCCCATTGCCATTCAAAGTTGCGGCCTTCTTTTAGGAAGTGTAACCGCTTTACCCAGAAGACGTGCTTTTGGATGATGTACGTGGAAAGCTTTTGAGGTAATATATGCTCTTGGTAATCAAAAAAGGGCTTTGCCTATATAGTTTAAGTGGGTCATGAGTGTAAAAAAGTGGTTGTCTTTCATGCCAAGTTCAATCGCCAATGCGTAATTAGGAGAATTGTCCGGCAGCCTTATAATCCTTCAAAATGATGTGATCCCCACATTTGTGCTGCAAAAGATTGAGAGAATAACAAAGCAAGGAATAATTTCCATTTGGAGCTTAAGGGTACTCTTTGATTGCAAAGATAATTTTTCCATATACTGTTAATGCAGTTTTTCGTTGACCTGTTTCGGTGCTCAAAATGTTTTGTGAAGGATAAGGTTGGTGTAAATACCATTCCCATATAGGTGAACTCTGACACAATCGGTATTGGTTGCGAGTTGTAAGTCCATTTCTCGTTACGGGACAGCCAGCCACCTTTTCTGAATATCCATCATATTCACCTCCATATTCCACTTTTTGCAGTACTGCTCGAGCTTGTAGATCATTCGTGGCAACATGTCTATATCGTCTGCTAACAGCACGATATCGCCTGCGTACAAAAGTAGGTTGATATCACCGATCCATAGTCCTCTTTCAATTTAATCATGAAGATCGTTTAGGAATAATATAAACAACAATGGGGAAAGAAGACATCCTTATTTTACGCCTGAGTGTATGCGGAAAGATTGTGACAGCTCACTCCGAGTCCACACTGAGGATGATTTGTATTTTGTACTTTTGATGAAATACCCATGGTATACTTTTCTTTTCAGCCAGTTTAAGATGTACTGCCACTGCCAGGATGTAGACGTTGTCCGAAGTAGAGTACTCAGGCCGGAATCCTGCTTGATACTCGCAAAACAAGCTTTTCTCGTTGCACCCAGTCTGTTAGTCTATTGGCAATTATACCCATCAGTAATTTGGCCACACAGTTCATGAATGCTATTCCTCTATATTTACTGGCCTCATGATGACAGTCCTTTTTGTGGATCGGAAAGATCACAGTTTCTACAAACGCATTATTAACTTCACCCGTTATAACAATTGGTTATATACACCGACAAGCTACTCTTGGAATGTATCAGGTGCTGATAGGGGACTCTGTCAGCTCCTGGGGCTCTATTTGGTATCGTTTTACGTAAAGCATTCCTAACCTCATCTAGTTAAGTATCCTCAATAAGAAATGGCGCATATTCTATGCTATTCGCTGATTGTCTGGGATTCAAAAGTGTTTGGAAAGTACTCTTGGTTATTAATCTCCTTAGCGATTTTCCACCGGAAAATAAGCGAAAAACAGCCAAGAATCTCTGAAACTGTTTGTGACTACACATTTTCCAGGTTGTCTAAATGCTAAATCAGAGGTCGAGGCCACCGATCTACAAATCAGCGAAATAAACACGACGATGAGTAGGGAAATCATCATCGAGAAAAAGATAATCTGAGCTATCAAGTCATTCTGACACTTTAAATTTACCCTCAGGACCAGATGACTTCCGACCAGTCAAGTTACAAGTATCGATACTGAATCTGTTGCCATGGCTTGAAGGCTTGGTTAGGCAGGAGTGGTCTTTATTCCCAATTCTGGAAAGTTAAGCCACAACTCACCAAAAGTCTATCGGTCTATCATCATTTATGCTGAAAACGATGCAACGACTCCTGGATCTTCACTTGCGAAGCGCAACATGCCTACCTAAAGAGTAGATATGTTGACACTGTACTACATGCAGTGGTAGAGAACATAGAGGACTCGCTGTATCAGAGGGAGTTGGCATTGTCGGCCTTTCTCAATATCGAGGGAGCCTTCAACCAAGGTCAGGACTCCAAAAAAGAACTTTTCAACTCCTACATTCTGTTAGCAAGAACAGGATTAGAACTGCACCATTGGTCATATGGCCACCAGGATGCTTGTAAGCCACCACGACTTCTGTCGTAGCTGTACGAATTAGGAAGTAATAGAAAGCATCCAACACCTTCTGTGCAACTTCCCTGCACTTCTTAGGAAACGCAGCCAGCAACTGGGAAAACCATTCTTTGAAGACCTGGCTGTAGTCTTGCTGATCTGCCCTTGGAGGACTCCTCAGGATGGTTTAAATCAGGCATGCCCAAAAGCAGCATACGGCAGAGCACTCACCAAAACTCACAAAGATAAGCACCAATACCAATAATGAAATTGTTGTTGGTCAGTTTGCTTGCGCGTGCAAACACCAATCAAAAAAAAGAACCAAATCGGTCTATGTTCTACGCGACGCATACACACGAAATCGTTTGCATGTGTGTCGTTTCGTATACCTTGCGCCCTGCATGTATACGATCATTGATTTCCTATCTTCGGTGCAATTACAAAAACAAAACGTACTCAAAGAGCATACGGCTGGGCATCGCTGGCTTAAATGGACACATATAAATAATAGTATTTGCGTAATACCTGACAGTCAAAACCCATCAACCCATCACATCATTTCCCTTTCCCCATTTAGGCATCACAATAGGCCATAGGGCCTCTGGGTGATCTCGTCCTCAGCCGAGAAGCTTATTTAACCTAACCTTACCTAAACTGCCAATCAAATGTACATAACTTTTTCGCTCAATGTAATATACCCACTTCCTTTTTTTGCATAATTCAATCTTTTTGAAGATTACCCTGGGATAAATGTAATCCTTTTTAGGATTAAAAAATTCGGATCAACTGAATCCCTTTTCGGATCGGGTCAAGAATATTCGTGATTACGTTGTTTTCATTACCGATTTGGGAATGATTTGATACCGTATGGATTGATTTTTTTTTTTTTGAGTGGAGGGGAAGTTCTTCAGTATAGAATTCTTATGTGTTATACGAAATTATCGAATGTCACAAAATAGCTAAAAATAGCTAAACATATTTGTAGCTAATAGCATTTCCACTTTCAAAATTGTAACTAAATAGCTAAAATGGCAGACGAACCAAATCCCACAAAAGTTCTTCGCGCACGAAGCACTGCGAAGCAAATGGTCGCCTGTATCTTCGGCCGAATGGGTCACGTGTCCACTGTTCCGCTTAAGCAACGTAGGACGGTCAATTCTGAGTGGTACACGAGCATTTGTTTGATGGAAGTCTTCGGAGAAATTCGCTAATTCAACCGCTGAAGACGAATCATTCTCCATCATAACAATCCGAGCTCTCACACATCACGTCACACAAGCGACTTTTTGACCTGCCAAAATGTTGAACTAGGTGTTATGTCAGGAAGGCCGTGTCGGAGATTTATTAAATAAAAGACAAATGTAACTACTGCTTGTAATAATGATATTGCCTTTATATAACTTAGTGATCAGGGCAGGCTAGTAATGAAAAATCATATTAGCTGGATGTGGTCCAAGTGTGCCAGTGTTTCAATGTCATTGAGTAAAACTGAAACAAGTTGTAGAGGCCAGATATGTAAAGGCAAGAGAGTTCAGTATTGATTCGACTAGCGCACGGAACACATCAGTCCTAGTACGAATAATTTTTGATTTATTTTATTTATTTTAATTATTCTAATAATCCTTATTTTATTTACTTTTATAACATCTCCGTTATCCAGCCTCAATGACAAATCCATTTCTGCAAAACAGCAGACTCGTCTTCAGATTGTGGTATAGGGCAAAGGCCATTTTTATACTGCCATGTTTCGGTTTTCAATAAAGTTAATTCGAATTTTTTACATGTTCTCTTTTCAATCAAGAAAATCCGTATCTACTTACTCTTTACTAGACGGATTCAAATTAAAATTTGGTAATCTGATTAAACCAATGAGTTTTTATACAACAGCAAAATTAACAAATTCGAATTGGGCAATTTTTGTCGAAACCAGAACAGGCCACATAGATTTTCCAATTTTGTATCGATTCAACGATGGAACATTGATGTGTCAGTGTAACATATACACTTCATGATGACAATCAGCTATTACGTTACTTGGACATATATACTTGGGAATATATCTGAACAAGCGCCTTACATTCGGAACCCATATCAACGCGCTTGTAAGGTCTATATATGACAGAGTAAAGAAAGTGGGATGGCTTTTCTCTAGCAGAAACAAGCTCTCACTCTGAAATAAGGTGCATATATACAAAGCTATTATAGCACCTGCCTGGAGATATGGGATCCAAGTATATGGAATCGCTCCGAAATCCCATCTGAGAAAGCTCTATATGTCCTTCAGTCAAGGTGTCTGCGCAGACTATTGGGAGCACCTTGGTATATGTGCACAAGACATTTGGAGAGTGTCCTCAGTGTGCCCAACATACGTGACGTAATCAATAAACAGGCAGGTGATTACGTGGAGAGACTAAGAAGTCACCCCAACACACTAGCCAGAACCAACATGGACATAAAACAAAGTCCGTCTGTTGGCCGTGCGCATGGCTTCTCACCTCTCGCCGATTACTACACTTGGTTGCCCGGGTCTTCCCCAGATACCAGATGGTTCATCAGTATTTAGCAAGAGTAGCACATTTGCAAGGATTTAAGAAAAAAAAAATCCTAAAATAGTCAAAAACTTGGAACTCATAGGAAAACAGCAATTGCACATCTCTAGCGACATTTGCCATTTATTATTCATTTCACCGACTCGTACGTCGCCAATTTTAAATCGCCGAAATTTTGCGATTTCCGAATTTCGGTTGGAAAGCGAAAAAGGGAGCAGAAAAATGCAAGGCTTCTGAAATTCTGAACAAACTAATCTTTGCATTGGGAAAGTCCTCAATTAGCGAATGTTCAATAAATAGTAAAATTTTTGATCAATTTAAAACAGAAATCTGCGTATTTTTGTTTTCCATTTACTATAGCTATACTTAAGAGTGTCAAAAGATTATTCTTTTATCATTGTGAGCATATTCTATTATTTTGATACCCAAAAGTATCAATTTGATACCCAAGAATATCAATTGGATACCAAAAATATCAATTTGATACTTTGAGAATTAAGGGAAAAATTCAAGGCTTCAGAAATTCTGGACAAAAAAGTATCAATTTGATACCAAAAATATCAATTTAATACCCAATGTATCAATTTGATACTCAGAGAAAGAAGGAAAAATGCAAGGCTTCTGAAATCCTGGCTGTATATTTAAGTTTCTATCCCATTGTTCCTAATACAGCGATTGAAGTTAAATTGTTAACTGAATGTAAAACAGTCATACCATTGTGGACCACTGTGTATTCGATTTGTATCGATATGTAATTCACTTGAAGATTATTATTAAACAAATAATAAAGTCGTTCAATTCCGACAGTAATATACTCTGTATCTGTACCTGGAGGAGCAGCTGAAAGCAGCGCTGCTGAACAATAGATGGCGCCACTACTTGCATTGAGCAATGAGGGACTTTCAAAACTGACCAATAGATGGCGCCACTACTGCAAACGATGCGGCAGGGAACTTTCTTTTGGTCATAACTTGAGTATAGTTGATCAGATCTTTATCATTTCTTCGGCGAATCGATAAATAATCTTAATTATTCAATATTTCAAGAAATTATGAACCATCTATCTATAAAACTGTGGGAGATATGACGTTTGTTCATAATTGCGGGGGCGGGTGGGGGCGTAACAAAAATTGATAATAAACATAAAAATAAATCTTTGAGCGTACATCACCTGAAAACTGTGGCCCGCACATAAAATTTGTTTCGACCAAAAAGAAAGGTAGTTTTATTATCTATAACCTTTGCTTAGACAATTTTTCTTCAAAGTCAATCGTTTTCAAGATAAAGAGCAATTGGCGTTTTTCAATATGGCAAGCCTTTTAGACAGTCCCCTACCACATATCAAAAATCTGGCTGGTCAATATTTCATGCATAAATATGTCCTAATTTTACCTAATTTGACTGGACTATTATGACAGAAAATTTAGAAACAACATAAACAATAAAAAAAAACCCACTTCATCGAACCGCTGGCCAGCGACTTAAAAACTGTTTGTTCTCTTGGCGTAAGCCTCGACATGCGTTCGGCCCAGTAATTCAGCTTTAAATATGAAATTCGTAAATATAAAGTGTGTACTCTAGTTTAAATATGAAAATACTACAAATTTATTTATAAAGGTTCCACGTCTATTCAACACAAAACAATCTCAACACGTCAATTTAACACACGTCATTTCAACACAAAACAAATTTAACTGGAACAAACTCAACACAACTCAATTTCAACACAAGGTATTTCAGCACAACTACTATTTCAACATAGTCTATTTCATCACGAAGCAATTCAACATCGCCAAATTTCAACACAGTACAATTTTAACACAAGAAAATAGAAAACAACAATTTCAACAATTTTAAATAGTACGTTACGTGGGCCTGCGATTATCAAAACCGCCCTCACTATGCCCTACAACGGCAAAAGCCGACAGCCAGATAAAGCGACAGCCAGCTGAACCAGCATTTAGTAAAGATTGAAAACTAAAAGCGATCGGATCGAGTACGGGTACGAAGCAATCAGATGCAACAAAAATGCATGTCGCGCTAGTGCCTATAAATCGAGAATACATATACTTAAGAATTAAGAAATCGGAAAAAATACCCATCCTCTTTTTCCTCTAAAATTTGATTTAAAATATTTCTTAAGTATCTTCAAGCATCCATTTCAATTTGATTGACTTGCCTTAAATGTAGACTGCAAAATTTTTTCATTCATAATGATTAATTGCTTACATTTCATCTAAATACAATTTAAGGTGATTAAAATGCATTTCGCATTTTCCTTTACAGCCAAACCAAAATTTTAATTAAAGACTTTGCCGACAAATACCTCTTCACATATCCAACTTAAAGCTAAAGCTTATTGGGCTTACATAGTGAAGCCTTGCTATTCTTGTTGGCTTTCAGCTAATTCAAAATCAACAAGCCGATAAAGTTGTAACTTAATTAGCTTTTTGCATATGTATGTATGTTGTGTAAGTGTGTGTATAAATTGCCAGAGAGAACACATTTAGATTTGGATGATTAAGTTAAAGCAAACTGGCTTAATTAGGCTCTCACTGCCGAATGTCTCGTATTTCAAATTTAATTAACCTGACAGCGAAAGTGAGAATTTAAATCAATCAGTTTAATAAATTTCAACAATGTGTACATTTGTAACTCTGAAAGCCGACCGCAGAGGCGGCCTTTGTGTGTGTTTGTGTGTGCGTGGGTAATGGCTTGCACGCGCCACTTTGGCAGCTTTAATGGCAATTTAAAATGTCGGAAAACCGCAAATTTCCGTTATTCATTCAAAATTAAACACAAATACAAGGCAAAGAGCATATTCACACACTCTCTGTCTCATGTACGCTGATGCGCCATAAGGAAATTAATTTCCGACAGAAGTCACACAAAACGCCATCGAGGCGGCGACTTGCGGCCAGGATAATTAAGCTCACCCACACGCAAGACACATGGCAGGACACGCCGGCCACATTTGAAAAGGGATACTACCGATGCCTCTCCGTGGCCGTGGGCTGACTTGGGCTCAGCTGTCAACGCGCTGAGAAGGCCCCAAATGCCGAGCGGCGACATAAATCAGCCTAAAGATTTATGGCGATTTACGCAACTTGGCGGACCGCGATAAACGGGAAACCCCAAAAACCAAAAAAAAAAAGAGACAACAAGAAAAAAAAAAAGGAATCATCAAGAAGTGGCTGTTGCTGGCTCTCTGACAGTTCATAATAAGTGGCCACTGATGTAGTTGCTGGAGTGGATATTTGATACTTGAGGAGACAAGGTGGAGTGTTTATTCATACAGGGTGACCAAATGTTCAAGAAATGGGTTACAATTACATTAAGCAGAAATCTTAAGGGCTTTTGAGGCAGCGATGACTTTCAAACTTGTAGGCTGTAGTGCTGAAATAAACCCTTTACAGCAATTTGATCAATTTACATTCATAGACGAGTGCCTCTCGTTGAGGACTTTTGTGGTGCCTCTTGCTGAGGACTTTTTCCTGATTTGTAGCCCAACCCAAAACAAAAAAACTCTATGGAATTTGTATACATAAATGATACTTGTGTTTATCTGACATTCCTGGGTTTCCTTGTTTCATCCTTCCTTGTTTTTCCTTGTTTCCGTGATTCCTTGGTTTCATCCAGTTGTGCTAGAATCAGCCATTAGATTGGTTCGATCATTCATATTAATATCTGACAACATTAGGATCGCTGATACTGTTGACTTCAAATTCTCAAATGTCTCATTTTCTGCATTTTCCAACGAGAACTTTTTATTGGATTTTAGTAGATGCCGAAAACGATCATTGGTTTCCGCCAATCCCAGAAAACTGCGTCTTTGGGTTTATTTTTGCGGTGCTAAAAACACCCATCCACTTCAATACCTTTATTGGCCAGTAAAGAATTTTAGTTTCTGCGTTTTCAATACACATTTTGTTAAGCTTAGGAAGCGAGGGATCTAACATGCTCTTCCACACTGCTTATGCCAGGTGGTGAAGCTTTTCACTACGTTTGGTAAAAGCTATTTGTAAGCTAACAAACAAATTCAAAAGGATATTTCACCCCCACAAACATTGGTCCTTTGAGCCGGATTGTGGGTTGCTTCGAGTGGGAGTCAATAAGCAAGTTTGTTCGAGCAGGTTTGAGGTTGCCTCACATCGAGAACTTTGTGGTGCCTCTCGTTGAGGACTTTAGTGGTGCCTCTTGTTGAGGGATTTTGTAGTTTCTCTTCTTCAGGACTTTCGTGGAGCCTCTTGTTGAGAACTTTCGTGTTGCCTCTCGTTGAGGACTTCCGTGGTGCCTCTCGTTGAAGGCTTTTGAAGTGCCTCTCGTTGAGGACTTTCGTGGAGCCTCTTGTTGAGGGCTTTTGTAGTGCCTTTCGTCGAGAACTTTGTGGTGCCTCTCGTTGAGTGCTTTAGTGATGCCTCTTGTTGAAGGCTTTTGTAGTGCCTCTCGTTGAGGACTTTCGTGGAGCCTCTTGAGAACTTCCGTGGTGCCTCTCGTTGAGAACTTCCGTGGTGCCTCTCATTGCGCTTTTGTGGTGCCTCTCGTTGAGGACTTTCGTGGTGCCTCTTGTTGAGGGCTTTTGTAGTGCCTCTTCTTGAGGACACTCGTGGTGCCTATTGTTGAGGACTTTCGTGTTGCTTGTCGTTGAGAACATCCGTGGTGCCTCTTGTTGAGGACTTTTGTAGTGCCTCTCGCTGAAATCTTTCATGAAACTTCTGGTAGAGAACTTCCGTGGTGTCACTCGATGAGAACTTTCGTGGTGTCTCTCGTTAAAGAGATTTCTAGTGACTTTCGTGCATCCCTTTTAAGTATTCATTTTTCCATCGCACACTGGGCCAGATTTCAGTTTAGGCGGCATAAATTCGAAAAATGTAGTTAGACAATTGCAACTTGGCAAATTTGATAGACCTCAAGTGTGTAATAATTGGGCAAAGTTGTACAACATTCCGACCACGCCCACTCTTACCGCCCACATTAGATAAAGGCCCTAATCTGGTGTAGGCGGCTGAATTTGAACTGTTTTTTTAAACTAATAGAAATCAATCGTGAAAAGATTTTTTAATTCTGTTTTTTGTATGTGTTTGTACTTTCTATTAAAAAAATTTAAATTGTATCAATACGAGGGCTGTTTCAGAAGTTCTCTGCCTCCAAAGTAGGGTCTTCTAAATAAATTTTTTTTTTTTAGTTTTATGTGATTTTAATAATGTGTATTCAAACTTTAAATTCATTAAATTTAACATTTAATTTAAATTTAAACTTATTAAAATAAAACCAGTAGTATTCATATTTTTTCTCGGCATAAACAAATTAAATGTCACACTTAAACTTATTCTTCTGAGCTTACAAAAACAGAGAAAATTATATATATAAACCGTATCCACGCGTGGAGTGGACTTATGCCATATTGTAAGCTTCCAGTTTTTGGTTTGAATAAAGGTGAACAAATATTGGTAGTCTCCATAAAAGTTTTCGAGCTGTCACCACAAATTGGACACAATTGGCAAGTTTTTGTTCCTGTTATTATGCTTAAAACCTTACCGTCTATCAAGGTCATATATAGATCAAAAGTTACCACGATATTTCTCTCACCTAAAATTGTACATAAAAAAGGGGAGAAATTTTGTATTTGAGCGTCCAAATTTTTTTTCTCTGAAAGAATATGTTCCTTGGTTTCCTTAACAAATTCTAGCTTAAGGGGCCTACAAAACCTGATAGACTGAGGGGTTGAATTAAGCCTCAAAACAGTTTTAAGATCATCAATTAGTTTTAGTGGTATTATGGTTGTGACGAATAAGGATTGATCAATGGAATGTGGTTCGCCATCTATAAATCTCTGTTTATATATACTTTGTCCAGTTGTCCCTTCGAATCCATAACTTGCGATTAGCTTTACATTTTTATACTCTGTACCGAAGGTACATAGAGTATATTAAGTTTGTGCAAAAGTATGTAACAGGGAGAAGGAATCATTTCCGACCCTATAAAGTATATATATTCTTGATCAGCATCAACAGCCGAGTCGATATAGCCCTGTCCGTCCGTCCGTCCGTCCGTCAGACCGTCCGTCCGTCCGTATGAACGAAGAGATTTCAGAGATGGTAAGAGATAGAGGTTTGACATGTATGGGACATATATTTCTTATACTTGCAGGCAGATCAAGTTTATTTTCAATTTTTGCCACGCCCCCTCCCGCCCCCGCAATTTGGAAGAAACGTCATATCTCCTACAGTTTTGAAGATAGATCGTTCGTACCTTCTAGAGATACCTTGTAAACAAAATTATTTATCGATTTGCTGAAGAAATGATAAAGATCGGATGAACGATACTCAAGTTATGAGCAAAAAACGGCCAGTAAACACCCAGCACCACCCCACCCACCACCGCAGCATTCTATTGAACGTCAATCTTAGTGAGAGAGAGAGAGAGAGAGTGAAACTTAGAGATGAGCGCGTATAGCTCGTGAGCAAATGCGAACTGAGACGTTAAGGGTACAGAGTATGTTATAGTCGGGCTTGACCGACTTTCTTTCTTGTTTATATTTAGATACTGCTTGAATACTTCTTCTTGGAAAAGGATGATGCGGCCAATAGTGTGATCCAACAGGTTTTATATAGAGACTTCAGCTGATGTTTCGGTTATAGTGACTCCATGGGGCCTGCATTTATGTTTTGCCTCTCTAACTTTGTTGTAACTCGGATACAAATCGCAAGATCGACTTTTATTTAACTCCCGAATGTTGTTATATTGACTTTTAGTCAAAGAATTTTCGAGTAAACATGCTACCGCCTCATCCGGAGTTAAAGGTACTGGTATAGAACAATGTTTTTTCGGCTCATGAGAATTACACAAAGTCGTTCTCAACGCAAGTGCCTTATCTTTTTCATCCGACTTTTCCGCTAAAAGTGCTGCCGCATGTATAAGAAGATTTGTGTTGTTTTCTTGCTTGTCTGCGAGATCAGATGCCAATTTCCTCTTCAGTCGTGATCCACCGTTGTTGTATGCCGCACGTGGACGTCCCACTGGATTCATAGTTGATGTGCTATTTCATACGAATACCATGCTCGACGATAGCCATTTTAAATTTCTTGCTTTGAATGATCGAACATTTCGAACGCTTTTTGCAAACCTTTTCTTCAAGTAAATCTCAAAGTTTTTAATTTTTGTGTCAATTTCGTTTCTCTTGTCTGTGCTCACTGCATGCTCCTCAAAATCCAGCTTGAAATTGCACGGGCATTTCGGTTGTTTTCAACCCATACATCAAACAGCGTTGCATGGTTGAACTCATACTTAACTGCAAATATCAAGAGAGTGTGCGCAAAGCCGCAAAAAGCATTAATAACACGATGACAAATACACTTTAAGGAGTTTGACCTCATATTTACTTTTTGTCAGAAATTGTCAGAAAGTTAGTTTATACTCCACAATTCACGGGCACGTTGGTTAGGTGTTTTTTCTATATAAGGACCTAACAAATCGATAAATAGAACAACATTTAACAATAACAACACACAATTTGTTTGAAAATTCACATTCTACATACCTTTACCTTTTGATGAATGACACAAGCTTACAGTAGAGTGACAGTTTCTCGTTATTTTTACCACAACAAGCAGCTGACCGAACACTTGACTTTGCAGCCCTGCGAAAAATCCGGGGATGCACTGATAGCAAAACGCTCAGTGTATTTAATATACTTAGTGTTGTTGGTAATTAGTAAATCTTTTAAACTAGTGTTATAGTGTGGTTTCGTTGTATGTACTTCAATTCCAATAGATAAATGTTGTCGATTGTGTACATGTGTTTGTCGATTCATTTCCTAACTTAAGACTAACTAAATCTAACTCTTAAGACTAGCTTACAAGTAGCTAATACTCAGCATGGTAAAAAGCTTCATTCTTCATTGGGCAGCTTAGCCAACTTGTGTTCAGGCATGAAAACACACTGCTAGCAGTATTTAACACATTCGAACTTGCCGCTAGCATTTCCTCTATTAACCTTTGAAGAATGTTCGGAGTCGAACTTAAACCAAACATTAAGAGTATATATATATAGGAATAATCGACCAAGTGTTATAAATATTGTGATTTCCCTGCTGCTCTAGTAAAGCTCTTGTTGATGATACGCATTTTTAAGATCAAGTCATGAGAATCGCCTTGCACAAGAGCAGCGATTGCAGTGCCTGACTCGCAGGGAACGAACACATTTCACTATTCACTCCGACGAGAGACGAACGCATGCCAAGGCTTGTGCCAAAAGAGGAAACAGCTTTTCAGTCGCTGGCCAGCGGTCTATGAAATAGGTAAGACCTGGTTTGCGTCGCTTTATTTTCGCACATTAATACACTAGCACATTTTGGCAGGGTCCTTTTAGACAAACGCTGTTCTATCAATCAATAATTTTATTCTTCAGCTCGATTTTTACGATTTAACATTTTGTTGATCCAAAAACACATTTGGCCACAACCGCCAAACCTGAAAGAATGAGATAAATTTTTCAAATCAAGGTAAACCATAGACAGAGTGACCGCATAAAAAGAGTTTCCCATTAAGTTTGTGACAAACTTTTGCTGTATAAAACTCAAAGGTCACCCTGTAAATATATATGTATAAACAAGAGGTCGTCTGCCTTTAGCTTCTTTCCCTGCCTTCACATTCTTTGCGATTATCATCGCATATACACAAAAATATCAGCAAATTGAAAAGGGTAAGCATGTGTCCAGTCCCTTACAGTTGGCCTCACTCACTCACTCATTCACTGATAAGACATCCTCAATGAGATATGGGTCAGCATGGGCAGCATTAAACAAATTCATTAGGCGCCGCCTAGTAAAAAGCCGCCTCAAGAATGTCTCAATTTACATTTGGAACATATTTTCATTAGCACACACACTTGCACAGAGCAAGGACTGGTCATTTCATTTTCATTTAAGCCACAAAAAAAAAATAAAAATAAAAATACATTTTCATAGAATTCAACAACCAAATGGCGCTCGCGTTTTGCCTTCGCGGCCAATATTAAAAATAAAGTCCATCACTTACATTTTGCTTTCTTATTTATAGGACCGCCCGTCGTTCTCCTTGACTATTCAGGACAACAGCAAGGACAATGTGCCAGTCAGTCCGAAGATGAAAGTGAAAGTTAAGAGCCCTTTACTACTTTTTTTTTCTTTCGTCTTTCTTTTTATGACTTATTGCGCTCTTGTAGACGACGACGACGACGAAGACCACCAAAAACCAGAACGACAAAAGCCTCTGCGTGAGCTATTATTATTACAATGGCTCTCATTGTTCCAGGCTGCGGCAGGAGTTGTGTGCCGACGCATAAATATGTATAAGCAACAACTCGAAATTTGCAAACGGCAATGCCAAAGCGTGAGACTTTTTCATGAGTTTCCTGCATTCGCGCTGGGTCACCACGGGGCGTATGAGTAATATAAGAAAGGAGCACAAAAGTGACCATTCAGTCAAGCACCTGGCTCAGTGATGGGGAAAGCCGAATCAGGCAGAAATCGGAAAGTAAGAGGTAGAGGAAGAAAAAGCAAGGCAGACCAGAAAAGCAGGCTTAAAATGAACAAATGAAACTAACTATGCGAAAACCTTAATAAAAAGAAGTGTATCAAAAGGAATCAACGAAGAAGTAAGATCAACAAGGTAATTTAAAAGCAGAACTTTTCAACTTTAAGATAAAGCTTGAATTTTGAAACTCCCAAATTTTTAAAAGACAAAAACAATTGCAAAAGTAAACTAGAAAACTAGATTTAGACAGATGAAAAGTGTGAAACAAATGAAGAAGAATAAAGAATTGAAAAGAATATAGAACAGAAATAAAGTAGATGTAGAAAGTGAAGCTTAAAGCTTGCAACGAACTTTCTATTGCTCCTAACTTGGCTAGCGATTATCTGCTTTATACCAAAAATTGGCGGATCGATAAATAAAGCTGATTACTTTATATATTTTTAAGTCATTAAGCATCTACTTAAGAAATTGTAGGAGATTTGAAGTTGAAATTTTTAAAAATTTGCCTGCAAGCATACAAAATTTATGTCCCAAGCACCCCCATACCAGGAATGCCCACCGCCTGCTTACGGCAGTGCAAAAACCAATTGATATAAACAAGAATTATATGTCTAAAAAAAGAAAGAGATGAAGAAATACTAATTCTAATTATTCGCAAAAAAGGCATTTCACATAAAAATTGTCCTAGTTTTTAAGAAAATTTTTCAATATCAATGGGATTTAAACCTCGGAAATAAAGAAAACTAAAACTAAATCATTGAAAATATATCAATATAAAATAATATCATATATATAATAAACTTCGCTCGCTAATACTACAACAAGAACAGCATTACAACAAGCGCTATACATTAGAAATGTTACACATCAGCAACACACCAACAGACAGGAGACTCAACTTCAAAACGGACAATAAGAACTGCGCTCTCTTAAACAGACACCTACTCGCGGACTGAATAATTAGTTTAAGACTCCACGTCACACAGTGCAGACGTGTAAAAATTGTACGTTAACTGTTTTTGTGAATTTTGAAATATGATTGTCTGTTAAATATTGGTGTTTATAATTTAGTTTTGCCCTGAAGACGGTTGCCGAAGAGCAACCGAAATATATCGGAAAAATGAAACATAAAATTGTTTAATTTTCTATCATCCTGACCTCGAGCCGGAAACATGCATCGAAAACAAAAAATATTTTTAAAATTAAGAAAAATTGGAAGGCTATCTAGATTATATCATTATTTACGCAGGTTAAGAACTGTTTTGGAGATTGAACCATTCCTAATAAAATTTCTACAATGTGCTACTATCGCTTAAAGGACGATCTTAGACTATTTGATCGTGACATGAAGAGTTTCCATTGATTCCTTGACTACACTAGGCATCAAAGTCCAGTATATTAAACAGTTGGTGGTGAGTCTAGTTGATTTTCGTGCGCTGAATACGAATCCATCAGGTCAAGATTTTCGCTAGTTTGGGCTTAAAATTGCAAAAATTCATATTTTGTCCCATTTTAGCGGCGTTTTGTAAGGAACCTATACTTTTCTTTTGACTTTGACTAACAGGGTAGTAATTTGTATAGAATTTTAATGAAAATTTTCAACAACACTTGACAATATATAGAATCTTTTGTGAATTTGTATCCAAGTACTAAAATTAGTATATCTTCATTGAAAACTATCGCAGAATTGTTAGGGATAGTATTTTTCAAAGTTAAGGAGTAGTACTTTTTGATAATATCACTTAGAGTCAAAACAAAAGTGTAGGTTCCAACACAAAACGCGTCTAAAAAGGGTCTAAATAGTATTTTTTCGCAACTTTAAGCTCAAATAACAAACGGGATTCGTCTGAAAACAGATTCGTGTTCAGCACACGAAAGTCATCTAGAATCACCACCAACACTTCAATATACTGGAAAAAGTCTAATATTGTTGCCTTGTTTTATGTATGTTATTCCTTCCCTCAAAGGGCCGTTTTCTCATGTTCATGTTTTTGCTGAAATCGAAATCCATCTAGATTTTGCAACTAGATGGTAATTGTGCAATTGGTTGTCTCATGTAGGTTGATTATAAATTCGGGCATTTGCGCCACGGTCACTCCGGGAAGGCTGGAATGGTCTAGTACTAGGTTGGCAGCACCTCTGTACTCGGCTGAATTTTGTCTTTTTTTTTTCGGGCGCAAGCAAGAATTTTACAGAGAAGGACAAGGTTTTTCTTTTGGAACGACTTGTTACTATGATGGGAGATTAAGCAGTAGGTCAAAAGCTATGTTCACACAGGCAAATATTTTGGACAAATTTTCATAAAAATTGGGCTATAAAGGCCAAAATGTGGAACTTTCCGGCCATATTTGATCAAATTATTTGCGCATGGAATCACAGTTAAAGTTTTTAATCCTGTAAAATCTTTAATCATGGCTATTTTTATCAAAATATAGCCAAATTATTTGGATGTGTAAACTTAGCTTAAGCAATGAACTAGGGGAATCAGAATGTGCATCTGTAATTTCAGCAATGTCTGCAGGTGTTCTTGTATATTAAGGGGGGAGCCTGCTTTAGAGGCTTCAAAAAATCGAACTTTTTTTTTTTTTTGCATAAATGTCTACCCAAACTATCCAAGAATGTGTCCCTAAAATTTCAGAAGCAAATTCAAAATATTTTTAAAGTTACAGGAGAAATAGTGAGCAAGCGTCGAGATTTTTAATATACGATTTTTTATATACGAAAACTTTGACGTGCGATTTCTCGGTTTTTCATTTTACGTTTTTTCCAAATTGGCGGGAAAAATAGGGAAAAAATTTAACGTCCTATCGAAACGAGACAAAATTTTTTTTATTCGGAATTAAATTCTCTTCTAGTTGAACCTAAAAAACCTTAAGAAAGTTATGATTAACCCACTTTTTAAGCAATCTGAAGTGAATTTTTTTTAAAAAAAAAAAGATTTTTTTTTTAGTTTGCGAAAAATTTTTGAATTTCTCACTTTTAGTTCAATTTTCTTAGTTTAACTAGAAGCTATACTATTGAAAATAGAAAATTTTTTGGGTTTTATTGTTTCAGATGGAAATTGTGACCTGCAGCTTTCCCGCCGTACGACACATGCACACTCGAGGCGCCTCGGCGAAATGCTTGTACCAGGCATAATATGACATATATTTTAATGAAAAAATTTGTGAAGACTGTTGAAATATATAACAATAAAACCGGAAAGTTTCGTTTCCATCGAATATTTCTTTCCTTCCCAAAAAAGTCCTCGGAAAAATCGATTTTTTGAAGCTTCTAAAGCAGGCTCCCCCCTTAAAGGCACATCCAATATTTTCAATTTTTGGTTTACTTAATAACAATTCAGACTTTACTGTTTTTAGCAGCAGTTGTTTTTTGTTTTCTAATATTTTTTAGTGTGACCATAAGCGCGGATACATAAAAATTCTTAATTTGCATTAGCATGTAGATGGTTTTGAAATCAATGAGGGTGAAGTAGATTGCTACGAAATTCATCTAGATGGTTAGCATTGAACATGAGCAAAGCAAATGCAGCAAATCCACCTAGATTTGAAAAAACATTAACATGAGAAAACGGCCCTAAGTCATGCTGGAAGGAATAAAGCTGGATTTAAAAGAAAAGGAATTTTAATACAATAGTAAAGGATCAAAATTATGCCCGCTTGGTAAAAGTCCATAGAAGGTGTAGCAAATCTCACGTTCTTTTATATTTTGTTGTTATTAATTTATCATTTCCAGGACAGCTTATAAAAAAATGTAATAAAAAGCTGAAAATCGGGTGGAAGTCTGTACAAAACGGACATGGCTATTTCAATGTACATAGCTGGTAAAAGCTACTTTCTGTACATTTTATCTAATAAAGAATAAATCCCCACTTTACTCTAAAAATTAAAAATTCGACTATAGTTTTCAGTCTAAAGTCTTAAGGTCCCATAGGCTATTAATATGATCAAATATTGTTGAAAATTTATCAAATTTGATTAAATTATTTACGCATGAAACTATAGTTTTAGTTTTAAGTCTTGCAAAATCTGCAATCATGGCTATTAAGCCAAATTTTCATCAAAATTTGAGCAAATTATTTGCCTTTTTTTGTAAAACTTTGATTATTAGAAAATATTTTGTATTTAAAATTTTAAGTAAAAAAAATTTTTTATTTAGAAAAAAATTTTTCTGAAACGCAAAAAAAAATTGTTTCATTTATTTTGTATTTGTATTTATTTAATAGAGTTGACAAATTTAGCTGTCAACATAATAATAATAATAAAAAATAAATAAAAAATTTTTAAAAATATAGTTAAATCCCGCCTCCGTCCGATTTAGGAGAACATTTTTATGATGTGCTCCGTTTCACATCAGGTGGGCGGAGGCAAAGATTTACAATCACTGGGAAGATAAGTATGTCAAAAAAATACATCGAACCCTCAGAATTTAACAAATGGTATAAATCGTTATACAACGTGCATTTAATTCGAAACGGGTCGTGAGATTCGAAATTAGATCTACTTATATATAAGAAAATTGGTCGGAATTGTCGTGTTGATTTAGCTGGGATTGAAAAATTAATATGGCTCAAAAGAAAACATGAATCAATATGTCCATTTACTAGTTTATGAAGGAACATTACTCCATGACAGATTCTACGATCTTGCAGAGACGTTAGGCTTAATAGACGGAGTCTGTCCATATAGGATGGCAGGCGACGGTGTTGTTCCCAGTTTAGTCCACGTAAGGCGAACAGGAGAAATTGCTTCTGCACCGACTCAATAAGGCCCTGTTATGTTGCATACTGTGGTGACCAAACGCATGAGGAGTACTCAAGTAAAGGTCGGACAAGTGAGACGTAAAGAGGCTTAGTGGTGTGTGGGTCATATAACTGCTTAGTTTGATGAATGCGAACACCCCTTTGGCTTTGCTAAGGATAATCACAATTTGATCAGAAAAGTTCATATTATGGCTGAATAATAAGCCAAGATCTGTTACCGCATGTATGCGCTCGAGGTTGAGCGGGCCCAAGGAATAGTTACCCATAAATGGGGCAGAGCGGTAAAAGGACATAACACTACATTTAAAGTGGTTAAGGTACAGCAAGTTGTTAATGCACCAAGATTGAAGGTGGTTAATCTCATTTTGCAACAGACAATGTAAATGAGCTGCATACAACTTTTAACATCGTCTGCATACATCAACACATGAGAATTTACAATGAAAGAACAATCAGCAGGTTATGAGCGTATCTTACATACAATGTAAGCGGATCTTGTTACATTGTGGGGATTGAACAGATACATCTCTTTGAAATGGAAATTATATTTTCAAATGCGGACAAGCATCGGACCAGTCATTTCAATATACAACTTTAACCATCCTCATCATATTAAATCAGGGGTGTCCGGAATCTATGCCTATGTTGTTAATCGTAGTGCCACAACAACTTTATATGTGTTCTCTCTTCACTTTCTCTGTTTTGCCTCTTGAAAATTCGAACGCAACAACAACGTGTTTTTATAAGTGCGGCTTTCTTTTCCTTTTTTGCACTAAAAACATGGCCTCAGCATGGATGGAATAAAAAATATTTTGTAAAGTTCTATTAAAATAGTTGCCGCTTTATAGATTTCAACATATTTGTAATTTGATTTGGCAATGCAAATGCCTGATGCAGTGGCAAATTGAGTCTCGTTGATCTCTAGTCTAGTGTCTGGCAAGTGCGACGGAATTTTTGTTGCTGCATCCGGCCAGCTTTCCCCCCACACACACACATGCTTAAACACGTAGTCAGACAATGAACATTCCTTCAGCTTCAGCTCCAAACAACCAAAATACATACATTATAACCTAAAAGCAACATAAATGTGGATATATGTCACATTATGGCCTTGTCGGGAGCCGCTGCCCGCGGCTGTTCCTTTCTGTCATAAATCTTACAGCCAAAAGAGAGCCATAGAGCTGCTGTTTGGGGATATCTTGGTACAATATTTGCTGACATGACAACCGAAAAACATACTCCCGCTCACCCACCCACACACAGAAGGTGATAATGACAGTTTAGGCATTCATTACACGTGTTGCTGATAAGACAGGGACAGTGCGAATAGGGGGATGGTGGGGGGGGGGGGTCCACCGCCTTGGCTTCGCTTGCTGATAAAAGTCAACAATATAAATTAATAAAGCTGGCAGGCGCGAGACGCCTCCAGGGAGCTGCCATGTCCTGCGTGTTTGCCATAACAATATAATTCATTTGAATCAACAAGCCAAGTCGTGAGAGATTCATATATATATTTTAAAATATGCACATTATAAGTAAAAGTAAGCTGATATTTATGCTAATGAAGCGGCGACAGTTGCCTCTGGACGACGAATAGGGCCATAAATTTGTCTCCTCTCCTCCGCACAGTGGTCGAGGTGAGGTTAATGATGTTTGTGTGTCCTCTGTCTCGATTCGTGATTCGTTATTTCGCCCACTGTGAGTCATCAAGCCAAAGCAATTACTATAATTGCTCTCATTCACTCGCACATCAATATTCATTTATTTCATATGGAAAACTTTGTTGTTTTATTTTTTTTTTCTGTTTGACTTTTGGCAAACTTTTGCTCATCAAATATCAAAGCAACACGTGTCCTGCTCCTCTTACATAAAAGAAAAAGTAGATGAATCTTCAAAGTCTCAGTTTCTCCAAGAACAAAGTTAATGAGCACAAGCTGTTGCCCAAGCACCCACCCACACACACACATACAGGAAACGCAGCCATTAATGGCATTTGAGCCTTAAATTGATATTTGCATTACACAATTTCCCACACTCTTATTTCCATGATTTTCAGCTCTTAATATAGACATCAACAATTAAGCCAGAGTTCCCTCTGGCCCGCCCCCCGCTCATTTGTTGATTGCGGCCACAAGGCAAAAGATGTAGCAAATCAACGCAAAGTAAACTTCATCAGCATTTCAATATTATTTTTGCTTCTTCCTCTGCAGTTCGATCAAAAAAAATTTTCTTCTTTTCTTGTATTATTTATTCAGATTTTGCTCCTTTTGCTGTCATTGCTCCTTCGTTGCGTTTCAATTTTCCACACTTTTGCCTTGGCACATTCATTAGGCGAATATAATTTGTACCACCTGACGTAGACCCCCAGACACTGGCAGGCGAATGCACAGGAATGGGAAACTTACAAACATTTACGCAGTTAGTCGTAAAATTTATCCATTTACTTTAAGTGCTAAAGCGCATTTCATTTGTTGTGTTGAAATTTGCAGAGCTCGGAGCGGTTCAAGGAAACAGTTTAAACAAAAGAAAATACCATATGGACAACCAACCGAGTTCAAGTTGTGGGGGAGGGAAAGAAATTTGGCAGTAAATTAGTGTATTGATTACCAACTGTTATGTACTATAATAAAGTAAATTGTACTTGAATCTAATGAATATTTTATGAATTTAATTCAAGCTTTCTCTGCAAAGGTTTCTTTAATGCTGTTGCTTCATTTTTTTATTTCTCGTGGGACTCTTAGTACCAGTGAATCAGTCAGTCAGTCGGCACAAACTCTTTAAGATACTTGTATTAAACTTAACCTATCCTAACCTTCTCTTTGCTGGACTATCCTTACCTAACTGAACCTAACCGAACGTAAGCTAAGTTGACCTTATATAACCTATCCTATCCCGAACGTAAGCTAACGTAAGCTAACCTAACCAAACCTAACCAAACCTAACCAAACCTAACCAAACCTAACCAAACCTAACCAAACCTAACCAAACCTAACCAAACCTAACCAAACCTAACCAAACCTAACCAAACCTAACCAAACCTAACCAAACCTAACCAAACCTAACCAAACCTAACCAAACCTAACCAAACCTAACCAAACCTAACCAAACCTAACCAAACCTAACCAAACCTAACCAAACCTAACCAAACCTAACCAAACCTAACCAAACCTAACCAAACCTAACCAAACCTAACCAAACCTAACCAAACCTAACCAAACCTAACCAAACCTAACCAAACCTAACCAAACCTAACCAAACCTAACCAAACCTAACCAAACCTAACCAAACCTAACCAAACCTAACCAAACCTAACCAAACCTAACCAATCCTAACCAAACCTAACCAAACCTAACCAAACCTAACCAATCTATCTATCTAACTTAACTCAACCTTAACTTTATCTAACTTAACTCAACCTTAACTTTATCTAACTTAACTCAACCTTAACTTTATCTAACTTAACTCAACCTTAACTTTATCTAACTTAACTCAACCTTAACTTTATCTAACTTAACTCAACCTTAACTTTATCTAACTTAACTCAACCTTAACTTTATCTAACTTAACTCAACCTTAACTTTATCTAACTTTATCTATCTTTATCTAACTTAACTCAACTTTATTTAACTTAACTCAACTTTATCTAACTTAACTCAACCTTAACTTTATCGAACTTAACTCAACTTAACCTTACCTATCCTTCCCTTAACCTTACCTATCCTTCCCTTAACCTTACGTATCCTTCCCAAAAACATAACATAACCTAACCTAACCTAACCTTAACTTTATCTAACTTTATCTTACTTAACTCAACTTTATCTAACTTAACTCAACTTAACTCAACTTAACCTTACCTATCCTTAACTTAACCTTACCTGTCCTTCCCTTAACCTTACCTATCCTTCTCTAACCTTACCTATCCTTAACTTAACCTTACCTATCCTTCCCTTTACTTCACCTATCCTTCCCTTAACCTTACCTATCCTTCCCTTAACCTTACCTATCCTAAACCCTAACCTTACCTCTCCACCTATCTCATCTTAACTTTATCTAACTTAACTTATCTTAACTTTATCTAACTTAACTCATCTTAACTTTATCTAACTTAACTCATCTTAACTTTATCTAACTTAACTCATCTTAACCTTACCTATGCTTCCCTTAACCTTACCTATCCTTCCCTTACCCAGCTTAACCTAAGATAAGCCAACCTAACCTAACTTAAACTGACGTAACCTACACAAAACGAGAGCGTAAGTTAAAGTCGGCTCTAACCGACTTCGATATACCCGTTACTCATGGAAACAAATGTTTATTAGCCTTCCTGTATGCCTGAGGTGGGTCAGCCGAAAAGTATGCAACATTTTTTAACTCGGCTATTTATTATACGCCAGATATTAATAGACATTTGTCAATTACTAAATCCAACATAAATGACTCCAAATTCATCACGATAAACAGATCAGACAACAAAACTTTTGAAAACGTCGGTCAAGCCCGACTATTACATACTCTGCACCCTTAATGTCGCAGCTCGAATTTGGTCACGAGTCAAACGGCCAGTTAACACACAACGCACAACGCAGTGCGCTCTCTAAGTCTCTCTCTCCCTCTCTCTCTCTCTCTCTCTCACTAAGATTGCTGCTGAACGCAATGCTTAGGTTATGGGTGGGGTGGGTGGTGGGTGTTAACTGACCGTTTTTTGCTCATAACTTGAGTATCGTTCATCCGATCTTTATCATTCCTTCAGCAAATCGATAAATAATTTTGAGTACTAGATATCTCTAGAAAGTACGAACCATCTATCATCTGTACTGTAGGAGATATAACGTTTTTTCCAAATTGCGGGGGCGTGAGGGGGCGTGGCAAAAATTGAAAATAAAGTTGATCTGCGTGCAGACAATAGGAGTCTACATTTCAAATTTGGTTGCTCTAGCTCTTCTAGTCTCTGAGATCTAGGTGTTCATACAGACAGACGGACGGACGGACGGACGGACAGACTGACCGACGGACAGACGGACATGGCTATATCGAATCGGCTGTTGATGCTGACCAAGAATATATATACTTTATATGGTCGGAAATGATTCCTTCTGGCTGTTACATACATTTGCACGACTTTAGTATACCCTTTTACTCTACGAGTAACGGGTATAAAAACCAGAAAACTAAACTAAGAACTTCTCTTAGACGCTCCATGGTATTATAAACTATTTCAGGGATGAAGGATCCTACTTGAGAATCGATGAAGTACATTGTTTTTTTTTTGGCCTTTTTATTTGGCATAAACTCTATGTTCAACTTGAACATGAGACTCGACCTCGAACCTAACGTAGCGTTACATATCATAAACCTATCATAAATCATTCTTTGTAACATTAAATTTAATTAGGATTGCTGACAAGGGACAGACACACCACTTGAAAAGGACCAGACATGGGAACGCATTCTTATAAATACATATACGCAGTTATCTTACAAATACTGCCATAGATAAGTTAGAACTTAAGGGTTGAGAAAGTCTTAATAAAAGGACAATCGCTCACAAGAGTGAGGTAGTTCAAACTCAAACTCACAACCGTGCTCATTAAAGATGTATGTAAAGTGGAGATGTACTAACCAGCTGGCAACCCTGGTAGTATTTCATGACCAGTGGTTCGTTCATATGTGTCAACGGAGTCGAGCTAAGTTATTGCGTAGTAGTCGCCGTGTTGTACCGAGAAGTGGAAGTCGCAGTCCTTAAGGTGTTAATGTCAGTCGTAAAAGTTGCCGGTGCTGTCAGTTAAGTTGTTGAACGCCGGGCTTAAAGTTGATCAGTTGTTCAGTCGCCAAGTTGTTCTAATGCTGCCGTGGATTCTGGCAAACACTACTTTTAATATACTCACAATTAATATGTTATCAACTATATAATCATTAAACATACTCTGAGAGTATCACTCTCTACATTTATAATTCTATACATTTTTTGGTCCTTCGAGCCGGATGTTCGATTTTCGCGGAAAATTGTTGTAATCTTTATACATTTTTTTGTTTTATCGAAATCCGTGAAATGGGTGCGAGTATGGGAATATTCGACATAACCATGGCGCATATCAAACCTTATGAGGAGGATATCAAGCCTTAAAGGTATTCCTTGCGGCGTTGAAAGAAACGCACATCAAGCTGGGGACTATTTATGACTATAAACCACGCTTTTAACGACAAGATTCTCGTTTTGATAACTGAGGCCCTTACGATGATGGAAATGCTAGATGTCAGAAAGCAGCGTCTAAAAGAATCAGACATGGGGAAGACATTATTTCCTAAACAGATCTCCAGAAAAGCTGAAACGCAATAAGCCCAATCTGGAACCAGCAGGTAGTCAATTGAAGGAAATACCCGCAACTTACAAGGACCCGATTTTCCTTTTATTCAAAGCGACACATGCGGCTAGAAATGCCCTGGAGGTATCTTCAACTATTTTGACTGAATCGGAGATTACCGATAAATGCGCGCATTCAGCAACTGATCAACTTCAAGGAGAAGATGAGGACAGACAATTAATACGGTCAGCTCAATGGTCAAATAATGGAGGTGGGTCGTACTCAGCATGGAGAAGAAGGCTGGCGGTTCACTATGGGCAACAGGAGCACGTCGACAAGGACGAGGAAAACAAAAAAGTCAATAACATAGAAGATGCCACGCACGCAAAGGTTAGGTTAGCTTTGCCAGCACGCAAGAGCATTTAGCATTCGTTTTAAGGCCACAGGTGCAAATGGACTGCCAAATCAACACCTTATGGCTCAATTTTTACATGTAAATGGTCGACATTGACTCTTCAACAGTACTTCCACTCTCTTTAGTGAAAAGTTGTGGGCCGGGTAAAGCTGTTGAGTCCAATTTCACAAATGTTTCGTCGTCCATCACTGCATCATTGCACAACCGATCATAAAGTTTTCGAGCTCTCTGCTTTCCCACTTCTTTTAGTCGCTGACTTTTTTTTAAAGACTTTTTGTATGTCTTTAGGTTATACCTTTGTATCCGTTTTTTTTATCTGCTTGTCAGTTGTGCCTTGAAACAGCAACAGAACTGAAAGTGTTTTTTGTCAGACAACCTCAAACGAGTCTTTTGCCCTTGGGTTAAGGCTAATTTGCTTTTTAAGCTTCTTTTCTTTGTTAAACTTTTTAATTTTCTTTTTTAATATTTATAAACACTCCATCAGCTACTGCCCTTACCCTAATCCAATCCTAACCCAACATTTGACCATATTACCCGAGCTGCAAAAACCTTTAATTTACGATTATGTTGCCCTCCTCTACCAAAGCTCATATGATTTTTAGTCTTGGCTCGTTAAATTTTATGCCCCAGTCATTAATTTGAGTACTTAAATTAGCAGCTGGTGTGAATTATACCTCGGAAAGTTTGCTCGATAAAATGTCTGTGCCCGGGCAGTAAAAGCTGCGTTATAAATAGTGAGCAAACTTTCGCATACACGTATATGCATATAAATGCTTAGCATTTTCGTGTACCTTTCCGTTTTTTTTATTGACATTCTTTTATGCCATTCGGTGGAGCAGAAACTAGTAGCCTTATCACAATTCTATGAAAATCTGAATTGACTTTTAACGACCAGTTTTTTTTTTACATATTTTTGTACATTTAATTTGAATACAATATTTGCCATTTTTATTTCACAATGCTCAAGATTGTGGCTTTATTTCCCCCATGCTGTCGTTTTACCAGCATAAAGTCATTAAAACTTTTTGACTATTTTAAGCGTGGAAAAAATAAAATGTTTTTTTTTATTTTGTTTTGAGTTTATGGAGAGCCACCACCCTTGGCCAGTTCATCCACTTGGGTTTAAGCTTCACTTGATAAGCCACTAAGCGTGCTGGAACTAGGATTCTACTTATTTTTTTTTAAATTTAATTTAATTGGGTCAAGAGAGACTGCTTTTGAGACATAATGAGTTATGTTTTGACCAACTTTTTGGTGTTTTGCGTAAATAGCTAAATAAATTACGTAACCAAAAGGCGTAGAATCTCAGCAAGATCAAAGGCTTAGAGGGCGGGGGGGGGAAGGTCAGATAGAAAATTATGACCGCAGGACGTGGTCGGAGGGAATAACTCAAAACAAAACGAAGAACCATCAACCCGACTAATTACGCGCTAATTAATAATTCAAATAATGCGATGTCCCAAGCAAAAGACAAGAGCAAACTAAGAATAATTTGTACAAGAGCGAGAAAAAAAAGTGCAGACGGCAGAAATTGACTGGCGGATACTTAGCAGCTTGGAAGGAGAAGAAAACTGGTTGGATTTGAGTCTTGAAAACGTTAGTTAAATGAAAATTTCGCCTCATAAAAGCGCAGAAAAAATGAATCGACTCAGAAAAAAGAGTGAAAATTATGTTTGGGTTGAAAAATTGATAACTTGGAACCACAGATATCCTAACAAACTAAACTAAGCTAACCTACGATAACATTAGCTAACCTTAACTTAAACCAAACAAAGCTAACCTAACATAAATTAACCTTACCTAACATCGGATAACGCTGCCTCAAGAAACCTTACCTAATCTAACCAAACCAAACCTTACCTTACCTAACCAAACCTTACCATACCTATCCTTATGTATGTCATTCTTTACTCCTCCTTTATGTACTCCTTGCCTACTGCATTAGGTTACTCCTTGCCTACTACAATTCGGCCATCCTGACCGGAGTGCTCCTGAACTCCATCTGAGAATTCATTTAGAATTTTACATTAAGGCTTAAAGCTAAAGATATATTAACTTTTTTTACCTTTCACAACATTTACATGGTTGGTCTAAAATTTTAGGCTTGCTCATTTTCCTTCCTCTCACTTTCACCCAACCACTGACGCATGTTCACAATAGCACAAACTCCTTTATATGGATCTATAAATTTTGGTATCAATTCCTTCAATACACCAACATGAATGTCAAAGTTTTTTTACCATAACAACTTTCCCATCTGCTGACTTTTTACCTTCAATACACTAATCTGCTAAATTTTTTTTTCGAAACACGCTTCTACCAAAAACTCTTCTGCTTAACACTCATCTGGTAAACACTCATCTGCCAAATCTTCAACTTCAGAATTTACATCATAATTTACATAAATTTCTGTAAGCTTCTTATTATTATTTTTTCTGTCGTCTTCTTCAAAATTTACAAATGTTCATAAAGTTTCTCCCGAGTACCACAACATAGCCCATCGATTCGTTTGTCACAACCAATTTTGTTGTCAATTAACTCCTCCTCATCTATGCAGATATGCGATGCCAATGTTGCTTTACTTCCGTCTGTTGGGTATCCCAGTTCATTCAACCAATTTCGCAATTGCGTAGCAGAATATTCATCTGCACCTATTGCCTGCACTTTGTTGTAGCACACGCACAGACAGAGAATTAGGCGAACAAAAATTTCGTTTTTTATTTGTTCTTTCTGTGATTCGCACCAACACTCGAATTGTTTTATAGTTTTAAATATTCGTTTGATGAACGTTTTGTGTTTAAAATTTTGTAAGCGTTTTTAGGGTTTATCCCACTTTTGAAAATTTGTGGTAGAGTTGGTGCCAGCAATTCAATAAAAATGCCTATGATGTGTTTCGAGTCTCGCTTAAGACTGTTCTTTATTCTCGCTTTACTCTTAGCTTATGTATGTACATTCGTTTTGTGTCTCTGTGTATCCGACATTCTTTTTAGTGTGATCAATCTTCAAAAACATGCATGTCATTCTATATCGCTTAATAATAGAATATATAGGATACTCCTTGCCTACTACAATATGTATGTCCATAAGTAAAACCATTTAAGTACGTGAAGAATCAGAGCGTGCTATTGTATGTAGTACTTCTTTGCCTACCTATGTACATATGTATACATTCACAGGTATTAATTTGTAATATACTACAAATTCAATGTAAACACCTATGAACACTGCACAATGTATTGAACGTTTTATTTTTCATCTTATATATATACATATGCGCCAATCTAAACAACCCGGTGCATGTTACTGCAGAAACATGTCAGAACAGAAGTGTGTGCCACACGCAGCGTTACCAATTCAGCTATTTTTCCCCACCAGATATAGCTATTTTGTAAGCTCGAAAGCCGGAATCTATTCAGTTTGGCCGAAATCTGCAATTTTAGCTAATTATTTGACATTGTTTGGCTATTTTAAATTAATCTCTGTTAAGTTTTAGCATTTTTTAACAGTCGATAATTGGTGGGATAAATAGCTAAATTGGCAGCACTAGCCACGCTCCAAAAATTGGTCGCAAAGAAGAATCGAAACGAAAGTGACAGAAAACACACAAGTTAGAACAATTAAAACGCGCATTTCATACCGTTTGAGAAATTATGACTGATAAGGTGTGAAGCAATAACGACATATTTAATATTTACGAAATTTACATACAATGTAAGCACTTATAAATCAGAATGTTACGAATGCAAACTAAATATGACCGATGGGCATGCAGGAAATTTAATGCGGCACCTTCAAAAGAAGACAAAGTCATTTTTGATAAAATCATTGTGAAAAAAAGCTCCAAGTGTGGCGAATAAACACCAATTGATGCTCAATTCTGTGAGTGAACGACTGATTAAAGTGCATACGAGAAAGCATAATCAAGCGGACTGAAGATTTATATACTAGCAATGAAGGAAGTCCATATCTAGCAAACGAGCGCCAATCTCACGTCAATTATAATGTACGTCTTACAATGTATTTATGCGTCAGGTGTATACCTATTGTATTGTAATTTTGAATATATTGGGTAAAACGTGCAACGAACCGAGGTTCCAACCTAAACCAAATCCCAAAAACCTCGAACCTCAAATTTCCGAACCTTAGCCGTTGGTAAATTTTGGTTCGAACCTGCAAACCGGAGGTTCCGAAAAATTTTTTGGGTTTGCAGCCCTGATTCTCACTATTATTATAATTTGCCTAAAACTACTTAGTAACATGAAGTCCAACATTATAATTTCCCTAGAACTAGTGAAATAAAAGATTCAAAACACGCGCGAACATTTAAACGCGCCTCATCTATCGATCGCTAACAGCTGACGATAGGCAGCCCGCCATTGTTATCTAAAGCGCGCATTCTGCCACGATCAGCTGCGTTCGCTGCCACCGGCGACTGCGGCTAGCAGCCTATTAAAGCAGAGCATCAACGCACTGGTGAGGCACTCAGTGCGCGGCATCGGTCGAGTCAATACCTTGGAGAAGCAGATCAACCAAAGGGATCATTAGTGCGGTTTCCGAATCGGATGTGATCGGCATCTGTGTATGGACGGGATTTCCGGTTGAATAGCACCGCCGCTTGACCGTCCAACTCCCAGCCTGCGGTTTAGAATCGGCGTTGGGCGAGCCACAGGAAGTTCGATTTCCGAATCCGCCCATGTTCATAATGTCTGGTGCGGTTTTAATCACGGGTCCAATGGTTCAGTTTTCGAAACGGCTTTGGTCGTCTCCGGATATGCGGTTTCCTAATCGTCTTCTGTGTCTGGACGGGACCCGTCTAACTCCCACTTTGCGGTTTTCAAATCGGCAGTGGGTGAGTCACAGTGTGTGCAGTTTCCGAATCGGCTCCCTGGCTGTGACCAACAGGAGTGACGCACTGGCTCCGGCAAAGAACCGACGCAATCTTCGAGACTCCCGTAGTGAGATGTCCGAATCGGCTTCCTGCATCCGGTATGGTACAGCCACAGCACACGCAGGTAGGAGCGTTAAAACGAAGCAAGGCTAGGAACGACTCCCGGTCACTGGGGTGGCTCCTACTAGCAGGCATCAAGACGCACCGAACCAGCCCTGGCCAGATTCATCAAGATCGAAGCAGAACAGCAAAACGAGTCAAATGACAGGGATTGAGAACATCCTCCG